>JADWQK010001357.1:0-65088 GCA_017933935.1 Sesamia nonagrioides
TACTCTGATCGATCCATGATCGATCCATCATCACTGACAGGACTATTGTTGTCAATAAGCCTTATATAGTGATGGTGGATCGATCAGAGCGGCGTGCCATGATTGTTGACATAACCATCCCGCATGATGAGAACCCCGTGAAAGCCGAGAAAGATAAACAAATCAAGTATCTTGACTAGGCTCACGAGGTTGTCGACACGTGGGAAGTGGATTCAGCAATTATTGTACCGATAGTCGTGACAGCTAATGGCTTAATAGCCAAGAGCCTTGATTCAGAAAGCGGTACTGCTGGACACGGCTCGCATCGTCAGGAAGTTCCTCTCTCTGGAGCCCTGATCGGCGGTAGCTTGGACCCTGTTCCCGATACCGGTGGGCTACTATATTGTATATTTTTAAATGTTTTTTGTTTTTTATACAAATATTTAAAAATGTAAATTATATGTAAGTAAAATAAATAAACGAAATAATAATAATAAGCCTTTATTCAACAATCTTACAAAACATATTTTTCTTACATATTTTTCAAATCGGACCAGTAGTTCCTGAGATTAGCGCGTTCAAACAAACAAAGAAACAATCAAACAAACAGAGTTTGTTTGTTTGATTCATTTTGATCAGCTTTATATATTAGTATGGATAATGGTAACAGTTTTGATTAAATAAATTAGTTGACAAATAAAAAATAAATAATTTAGATTTTCAGTACAAATCGGCAATTTCATACTTAGACCCCTATCGTTTAACAAGGTTCTTCACATAATATATATTATATCAAACCTCTCAGGTTTGTTCACTGACGTGTATACTTACATGTCCTGTTAAATGACTATTGCAACTAAAAATACGTTGACATATTTCAAACGTATAAGGTTTTTACCAGTGTGTATGAATAGTTACTTGCCTTTTTACTATAACTGCGCTGACAAATAACGTTTATACGATTTTTCACCAGTGTGTGTACAAATACGCAGTGCTAAATTATTATTTTGACTGAAATTACATTTACATAAATATAATAAATAAATAAATATATACGGACAAATCACACAGATTGAGCTAGCCCCAAAGTAAGTGAGACTTGTGTTATGGGTTACTAACTCAACGATAATATATTTTTATAATGGATACATATATAGATAAACATCCAAGACCCAGGACAATCAGGAAAGGATCGTTTTCCATCATGACCTGGCCGGGGATCGAACCCGGGGCCTCCACGTCGCAGGCAGGCGTGTTGACCGCTGCGCCACGGAGGTCGTCAAACTCATACACTCATACACTCACATAGATCATACTCCTAATGGTGTGTCCAGACAGCCCCCTAATCGGCGGACACATTTTTGTCAAATGATTGCGACTAGTTGGGATCATTTGGACTGAACAGACCAATGGGCGGTCTGAACGATCCCAACTAGTCGTAATCATTTGACATAAATGTGTTTCGCCAATTAGGGGGCAGGGCATGCTTGGAACGCGGCAGCTACGTGCGGCATTAGCGCGACTAGTTTAGACCTTCTGCGCGGCAGTGCTGCGCGGCATGTCCGACACTTGACTCGCTCCTTATTACGTATTCAAACCACAATGAAAGCGGCTGCATGTGTTGTAGCTCCGCTTATTATTCGTAAATTACGTAAAAGAAGGAATAGAAGACATTAAAAATTGAAATTAAAAGCAAAATTGTTGTTTTTAACTGTGTATTTTTTTTTAAATTTCGTTTCTTTCTAAGGCTCCGTTTGATACACCACTACTACCAACAGTAAAACCGTTCGCGGCGATCGCCGTGCGAGGCAGATAGCTTGCGGCTGCCGCGCGCGGCATTCGTCCAAACATAGCGCGGCGAGCCGCGCTCGAATGTAGCTATATGTCTGAACATGCCCTAAGATACTAGCTAGTGTGCCTAGTGTGTGTAGTGTGTGTGTGTGTGTGTGTGGCTAGTGTGTTTGCGCATATGAATTGATAAATCACCCAAGCGACTAAAACTACACTGGCAAACATTACACTCATAAGGTGGTGTGCACATGGTCTATTAAATTACTCTTACGACTAAAATACACTCATAAAACACACGCCGTCATATGCCGTGTTAAATTATTCTTACTACTAAAACATCGTTTGCATAAAACACACTCATAAGGTTTTTCACCAGTGTGTGCACGCACATGGTCTATTAAATTACTCTTACGAGTAAAATATTGTTGACATAAAATACACTGATAAGGTTTCTCACCAGTGTGTGTACGCATATGCACTGTTAAATTATTCTTATGACTAAAATATCGTTTACATAAAACACACTCATAAGGTTTTTCACCAGTGTGTGCACGCACATGTTCTCTTAAATTACTCTTATGACTAAAATTACGCTGACATAAATCACATCTATAAGGTTTCTCACCAGTGTGTGTACGCATATGACTTGTTAAAGCAGGCTTGTGTCTAAAATTACGTTGACAATAATTACACTCATAAGGTTTCTCACCAGTGTGTGTAAGCATGTGCTGTGTTAAATAGCTCTTTTCACTAAAATTACGTTGACATAAATCACACTTATAAGGTTTCTCACCAGTGTGAGTGTGTATATGTCGTATTAAATGACTCTTTCGAATAAAATTACGTTGACAATAATTACACTCATATGGTTTTTCACCAGTGTGTGTAAGCATATGCCGTGTTAAGTGACTCTTCCGACTAAAATTACGTTGACATAAATCACACTTATAAGGTTTCTCACCACTGTGTGTACGCATATGAATTCTTAAAGCAGGCTGGTGTCTAAAATTATTACACTCATAAGGTTTATCACCAGTGTGTCTTAGCATATGCTGCGTTAATTGACTCTTTCGAATGAAATTACGTTGACAATAATTACACTCATAAGGTTTTTCACCAGTGTGTGTAAGCATATGCTGTGTTAAATGACTCTTTCGACTAAAATTGCGTTGACATAAATCACACTTATAAGGTTTCTCACCAGTGTGTGAACGCATATGATTTGTTAAATTGCCCTGTTGACTAAAATTACGTTGACATAAATCACACTTATAAGGTTTCTCACCAGTGTGTGTACGCATATGAATAGTTAATCTTTGCCTTTTTGTATATATACGCTGACAAATGTGGCACTTATACTCTTTGTCTTTATTGGAACTACTCCCATTACATGTGTAAGGCTCTTTGAAATATGTGCCAGGCTTGGACGTCCGTTTCTGAGTCGTCCGGATAACTTTGGCGTCTGATTTGTCATTTGTAGTTTGCTCGGCAGTTATTGTATCTTTTTCTCTTGTTCTTCGTATTTCCTGTTTTGGTTTACTAACCACGGTCACCTCTGTAAGGAAATCTAGTAAGTACATGTGGTAAATATAAAAAAAAAAATCTCTTCACTTTGGCTGCGTCTCAGACAGGTGGGCGACAGCTACCTACATCTCATTGCTGAGAGGTTGAGCTCAGACCGTCTTTTTATGGAACGCTGGACAATGGCGTACCTAGACTGGTGTTCTTCGTGGTTATTTTTAATTATGTATTTAAGTATGTATTGTGTGTGCTATAATTAATGTTGTCTAAACTAAATACATTGAACTGAATTTTCGTAACTTTTGATCTGTTTGATAATGTGGTAACGTTCACAGGGTCCACATGGCCAGAGATCGCACAAGAGAGTCTGGTTGGTAAGGAAAAAGGAGAGACCATTGCGCAGCAATGGGCGCATCCATTGCTCACAGAGGCTTCTCCTTTTTCATGTATAAAAAAAAAGCTTAACAGTCATATCGATAGGAGTCCAAAATGCCCATATAACCACTTACGTTTCTCTTTTGGCCCGTTAGGTAACACTAGCCCCCAAGATACATCATCTTCCAAGTCAGGTTCGGAACAGTGTGGTGCTATATCTACGACATCTAGACAGCTATTGCCTAAATCTTCGGGTTCTAGCTCTGAAACCAAACAAAAACTGTCATCAATGTCACTATCTATATAATATAAAACAAAGTCGCTTTCTATTTCCCTATGTATGATTAAATCTTTAAAACTACGGAACGGATTTAGACACGGTTTTTTTTCTAATAAATAGAGTGACTGAAGAGGAAGATTTATAATATAATAACATCTATAAAATAGTGGGTAAACAATACTATTTTTGAGGTTTCTAATGTGATGTTGTCAAATCAAATAAAATCAAAGCATTTATTTCAAATAAACCAGTTACAGGCACTTTTGAATTGTTAGAGTAAGTAGGGTAAGGCAATAAGGTGAAGCTAGTCGCCCATTCCAAAGAGTAGGTACCTATGGAGAAGAACGGGCAAGAAACTCCATGGACACTCTTTTAAATTTTTAAGCTATTGTTACAAATATTTGATTACATCATTCATGTTGAAATCAACCGTGTGAGAACGATGAAGAAATATATTGTACGCTGAGAGCGTCCATTATGGAAAACACGAAAATCAATTCAGAAATTAAAATACGCCGTGGCAGCTAAGAGATGACTAGTCCCCTCTGACGGCGTCCGTTCACGAACATGACGTATGGATCAGCATCATTCAGCTCAACCATATTGATGGGAACCTAATGACCCAACACACAAGCCACCATCAGCGAGACATTTGAGTGAGCATGACATACTCTTAACAGCCAGAGCACAATCAAGGCAATAAAAAAGACTAACCCAACAAATAAATGCCTTACAGCACATTCGTACACTGTGCTCACACGTTTGCGATGCAATAATACAATACTAAGAAATTGAATCTACACAATGCTAAGATAGTTTTTTCCAAGGTTCAGCAGCTCCAACAGTGAACACTGTTGTTGCGAGCTCCTGTGTAGCTGTACAAGTGCCCAACTAAATATTTACATTTTATCCGCGTTTGCACTGAAACGCAGGCTGAACCCTACCAGATTTATCAAAATAATGACCTTGAAAAGGTCTACAGAATAATCCGCGATGGTATATGTCTATCTCTCGTGGATATCACACAATTTTTTTTTTTTTTTTGTTATTTACTTTTTACGATAAATACTGGAAATTTTCGAAGCAATTTTAACCAATACAGCATTAATCCTTATCCAATTTAATACCTTAAATACATTGTTGATTTAATAAAGATCTATGTCGCCCATTACAGCATATAATTTAAGTGAACATTTTCGAAGATATTACAGATTTTTTTTTTTTTGTTTTTGATGGATTATCGTTAAATGACCTCTCCCGCTCTGGATAAAGCGGAAAGGCGTGTCAGACTTTTACTGAATTAAACTGTGCACTAGGGCCACGGTTTCTTTTTCAACCAACCCGCAATACTGTCCCAGGCATCGGTCTTCGCCGTCGAACCGGACCTGGTCCTTACCGGGCAGCGAGCTTGTTGGAATTTTAGCTCATATTTAGGTAAATAGGATAGCGTAAAGGAAAAACTTGTGATCATGGAAACGATATTTTATATTGAAGGTGTAAAACCACACTCTTTGAGGAGTGGCTAGAGGGGCGCCACGGCGCCCTCACCTTCCGCCTGGCGCAGGTCCTTACCGAACACGGTTGTTTCAGGAGGTTCCTGTTCCGTATAAGGCGGGAGGAAACGCCAGGGTGTTACCATTGTGCGGATCGCCCTGAGGACACGGTGGAGCACCGCCGTGTCCTCGTAGCGGCGATCGGCGGCGATCTCTCGCGTCTGACCCTGGTCCAGGCCATGGTCCGGAGCGAGAGTGCATGGCAGGTCGTCACCTCCTTCTGTGAAGCAGTAATGCTGGCAAAGGAGGAGGCGGAGCGCGTGAGGCAACGGGAATCCCAGCGCCCTCACGCCACTAGCCGCCGCAGGAGACGCCCTGGTCGGGAGATGACACCAAACTCCCAGCCACCGTAGGCGCGGGCCTGCGGGCGGTGAGCAATGGGCAGCTCGCCGCCCGGTAAGGACCAGGCCCGAGTCGATGGCGCGTCGTGTTTCACGCGCGCCTCAATGAGATGTCAGCACATCGTGAGGGGGTCCACGAAGACCGATGCCTCCTGGGTCAGGGTTGCGGGTTGGTTAAACAAGAAACCGTGGCCCCGGCCGTCCCACAGGCAAGTGAAGAAACACGGGTGGGTTTTAGTCAGTAAAAGTCTAACACGCCCTTCCGCTCCGCCCAGAGCGGGAGAAGTCATTTGATGATTTCCCATCCTAACAAAAAAAAAAAGGTGTAAAACCACACACGGACGACAGTATTGGGTAACCAGGGTAAACACTCGTATTTGAAATTAGTACAGTATTTTGATTACTTACGGAAGGCATAAATGGCCAGTACTACAAAAGAGCTGCCCGCGCCTACTGTGACAGAGTTCGATATCGTCTCCCGACCAGGATGTCTCCTGTTTCGGCTAGAAGCGTGAGGGCGTTGAGAGTCCCGCTCCCTCGCGCATTAATTGTATATGATGAATTGGATGATTAATAAATCAATATAAGAGAAATGTGATTTTTATTCCTGCTTACTCATCATCATCATCATCCCAGCGTTAATTCCAGTCGCATCCGCAGCTTTTTCAGCTTTGGAGTCTGGGATGCGCTTTACCAGTCCAACTGCTGAATTTGGCTAAACTTCGAACTTCGACTCCGTGAAGCGACTGCCGTCTGACCTCCACAACCCGAAGGCGATATCTAAGCATTGCAGTTAGACCAATTGTTAGACTTTTGAGGGCTCCAACAACCAGTAACGACTGCCACTAGATGTTCGTATGGCAGCCGGGACCAACGGCTTAACGTGCTTTCCGAGGCACGACCAGACCAGTGCAAATATTCATATTCATGCATACAAATACTTGCACTGTGCGGGGATCGAACCCGCGCCTCCTTGCGCAACGGCCTCGTTCGCTACCGCTACACAACGGAGGCTTTCAATCCTGCTTCGCTGTTATTCCTGCTTACTCTTTTCTATAATTAGATTGCAAATGATTTTCCTAATTCTTTTTTATCCTCCATTTTTGTTACATTTACAATGCAGATAAGCGCCGCCGGTGCTTTGGAAACCACACTCACGATGTGTGCCAAATGCCATAAAAATACATTTTGATCAAATGTAGTCTACAACAAAGTCTAAATAATTAATTTAATATACCATAAGAGCGCTGACAGCTTGTGAAAAAACTTCAAACTGCAATTCTAATTATAGTTTTATTTTTTAAATAGTAATGATATTGAAATGATTTAATGCAATAATCGTTGCTACAGTCAGGCACAACTTTGTATGAACTTTCGCCCGTCTCCTTTGGCTAATTGGCAAACTTCAGGAAATATGGCTGTTAAGTTGTTTGTATGTAAAAGAAATAGGGATGTATCCTAGGTAAGAAAATAAAAAAAAATAATTAGTCCGTCTTATAGATAATAAAAAAAATTAAGACCCGTATTTTTTATTTTGTCGAAATCACCAAAAAGTACTGAGATATAGCGTATTAAAGTTACGGAGTGGGGGCCAATTACGTGACGCCGTGGTATATTTTGTACCACGCCGTGACGTCATGCGACATTTCAAATCAATGTATCTTCCTAAGTATTTGAATGAAAGAAAAAATAAAAAATACGTGTTCAATATTTTCTATAAATCTATCTGATGGACATTAAATTATTTTTTAGGATACAACCCAATTACTAGCGAGTTCGTTCCTAAGGCGATAAAAAAATGGTCATGCGAATTCATGAGTTCGACGACCGATTTCTCTGGAAATTTATTTCAATATAAAGTATAGTATTCAAATTCAAAAGCAAGTAGGTTGAAAAACTTTAGGTCTTTTAAGTTTTTATAACAACTACGACACTCGTTCAAGACATTATCTGTAATCTTGTAATACACGCCTCTATAATATTCTTGAGCATTGTCAATACCGTGTTTCAAAATAATATACCTACACAGGAAACAAAATAATTTATTTGTGTGTACACAGCCTGCTAACCAGTTATAATTATCATAATACTTTTTATCAAAACAACCTTTCTCTTGAGTTAAATCCAAATCGCGTACACTACGCCCTTTAACGACAATTTTATATTTTTCTTCAAAATTTAACATTGAAAAAGGCACCGTTTTAAATTTATGTAAACATCACCAGAACAGATCTCACAGGATTTTTTTTTCATATTTTAGAAAGAAATATGTATCTAAACTCAGTAAATAAACTAATTCAATTCACTTGCGCTTAAAACAATCAACCTACATATTTATGTTACCCTAATACATCAATAACGAAACAGCATAGGGTGGGGAACGTAGCGGGACGTCCTTTGGGCGAGATGAAGCGACGACATCAAAAAGGTGGCTGGTAGTGGCTGGCGGAGAACTGCTCAGGATCGAGCTTGTTGGCGTGCCATGGAGGAGGCCTATGTCCAGCAGTGGACGAGGGGCTGATGATGATGATGATGATAGGGTGATAAAATATATAGGTATTTTAACGAACAATTATGCTATGTTAGTCAGCTTTTAAATCGATCGGTTCATAATAGGCTCTGCTTATTCGGCTTCTAATCACAATGAAATTGCGCGGCCACACGCAATGGTTACGCACACAATCGAATAATTTTATTCACACACGACCACACACGGAAAACCAGAAGCAGATGCTGTTTTTGCTTACCCTTACCGCCGCCGGTCCTTGCCGGCGGCGCTAGTAGTGACTTGGCGTCCCAATAGATGGCAGTATTAGCTATGAGAGCGAAGTTTTTAATGTAGTAAAAATTAAATATTACGATTCGAATATTCCGAATTAGGAAATTATGAGGATATGCAGTGCTTATCTGCCTATATGGAGCGCACACGCCTGCTCCCCACCCTCCGCACACTCAGACGATGAAGTAGAGACTATGTATAAGGACATCTATAAAGCCATACATAGCTCTAAAACCCACTACAGCGTTATCATGGTGGACTTCAACGCTAAGCTTGGGAAACGGTGCGGTGGAAAGCTCGGACTGGGAAATTTTGGATTTGGGCGTCGAATCCACCGGGGCCACATGATAGCTGGCTTCATGGAGAAGGAAGGACTCTTTATGGATCTTGGATCATTCCGGACGGGGTCACCAAGAATAGGATAGACTTCATCATGACGACAAAAAGCACATATTCAATGATGTCTCAGTGATCAACTCTCAAATGCGGCAGCGATCATCGTATGGTCAGAGGCACATTGAATCTGAACATATTGCTCGAAAGATCTCGTCTGATGAAGTCTACGCTCCGGCCAGCACCCATCCAGATCCAGAACTCCAAAGGTTTCCAGCTCGAGCTCCAAAATCGCTTCGAATGCCTAAGTGGCGATGCGGACAAATACAATGACGGGTTTATAGAAGCTGTCCGTACGGCCGGGACCAAGCATTTTAAGACCCGCCGTACAAATAGAACTAAAAAGCTCTCGGACTACACTGTCGAGCTCATGGAGGACAGACGCGAGACGCTTGCGTTCGTCAAGTGATGCTTACAGATACCGGCAGTTCAATAAGCAAATGTCAAAGTCTCTGTAGCACGACCTACGTCGGTATAATACCGAACGTACAACGGAGGCTATAGGGCGAAACAAAGAATCCAAAGTATTCAAGAGATCTGGCTATTGAGCACAGCCGGCTAAGCAGGCTGAAGACTGACGGCAAGATTATAACGTTCGGACCCGAGCTCTTGAGGGAAGTCGAGAATTTCTATGGACAGGTCTACACTTCGACGACAAAACCCGCTTTAAATCTTGCTGAAGACCCCAGAGCAAGATTAACCGGACATTACACCGAAGATATCCCGGACGTCAGCCTGCAAGAGATTCGTATATCGTAGTCATGGCTGAGACCGCAGAAGACCTGAGTACAAAGCTCGAAAAACTCAATAGAAGCCTCCAAGAGAGTAGGTCTTAAAATGAACCCCTAGATTGGGGAGGAGCTGCCTCATGGTAGCCCCAGGCCGCTCCAGTGTAGGAGCTAAACGTCAGCTGTGCTTCTGGAAGTTCAACCGGCAGCCGATAACGAATCCCAGGTACATCATCGATTCGATACCAGATAGTAAACCAACAGTCATATCAGATTTCCACAAATGCTACCCCAGAACCGATACCTGTCGGACATCGTTCGAGTCAACCTTAGACCTTAAATGTTATCTGCAGCCGGTGTCAACTTTGTATGGAAGCCCTTAGAATACCTACAAGGGCTGAATTTTGGGCGATGTTACTATATAAATTAATATCTCAATTTATTTGTATGGCAACACTCTTGAATCACGTGACCGATCATGGCGTCCGCTTAAACAATATGGCGTCACCCGATGTAAACACAATTCCATATTTCATCGATTTGCTTGTAATTAAGTGCTATAACAATTGAGTCGAGCTCTGCTCCTCCGTTCTAAGTGTTACAAAGTTCCGCGAATCGTGGTTCGCATTGTGAGATAGTGACTCTAACATTACTGTTGTTTTTCGTGAGACATTGACTCTGAACCAATGATCCTGAACCTATTTATTTTGTGGCTGTTGTGACCAGTGTTTGTGAACCTCAGTTCTGCCATGGCAGATGCGATGATGATGATACGAAATTTATAAAAATTATCATGTAATATATAAAATATCAGTCGTGGTGGCCTAGTGGTTAAAACACCAGCCTCTCAAGTATGAGTGCGCGGGTTCGATTCCAGGTCAGGCAAGTACCAATGTAACTTTTCTAAAGTTATATGTACTTTCTAAGTATATCTTGGACACCAATGACTGAAGGTGAAGGAAAACATCTTGAGGAAACCTGGACTTTGGGTCTGAAATCGCCAACCCGCATTGAGCAAGCGTGGTGATTACGCTCAATCCTTCTCTGTATGAGAGGAGACCTGTGCCCAGCAGTGGACGATAAAAAAAAAGGCTGATGATGATGATATAAAATATTGGCTAAACAATACTTTTATTTCCAATCTCTATTCCCAGATAAAATAAAGGGACTAGAATTGAATCTAGCACGTTGATAACGTTTTACAATTTATGTTATATTGTTATTTCATATGACCGGCCGCACATTGCATTCTGTATGAATGTAATTTGTATGGACGGCGCCCGTTAGATTTTTTTCTATTACAAAGTTTTTTTCTCTATGCTAGATTCATTCTATTTTCCGTTTCTGATACATTCAGATCGGGAGGGTGGTCTCGAGAGGAGGAAAATATCTCGAGGCTGCACTCCTGGTCTGGATGTGTATTAAAATGTTAAAACTTAAAATACAATAGTCATCATGAAGTGGTTTAAATTTCCCGCCCTACTACGCCGACATAGTTTACCTTGGGCTAAAGTAAGATGGCAGCACTTCCAAACTAAAATTCGTTCCTACTTTTTTTGTATGAAGTTGACCTTCTTCTCCGCTAGGAGTAATTGTGTTCTGTGGTTATCTGTTTTTAGGTTTTATACTGTGGGAGCAGCAATGACTGATCTTATCATTATACTCGTGAATAAGCGCAGAATGTAATGACTGATATCTTGCTTTATTGATTTCAGGTAAACCAAAAAGTGTTGGAATACCCTGCAATCTAGCACAACAACTCGTTTCAGTTATGCTCTTTAGGTCCGTTAGGTAACGCTAGCCACATCCTATCAGGTGAACCATTGGGCTGTTTGCTTAGCTATATAACTAACTAATACTTACTTATCGGCTCCGTGTTTCTTATATTCTTTGACATTTCTTCTACTTCCACTTCAATTTTACAGTTTATTAAAGGTATATCATCTTTCAAATCTGACTGATCATAGTGTGGTGGTATACCTGCTACAGCTAGACAGCTATTGTCTAAATTTTCGGGTTCTAGCTCTGTAAGTAACAAAACAATGAAAAGTATTATTTGCTTCATTTCACAACACAAAACACTAAGGCTCAACAAGGTTGATTGGACATTTTTTGTTACTTTTGCTAGAACGAGTACATTGCCACGCACCTGTGTTTCTGGCGTATTTAAAGAATGGAATCAACTGAATTATTTACACTAATTAGGTACTAATTTCGTATTTACAAATGATCACTTTTTATTTACATTTATTACTAGCTTTCCGCCCGCGACTTCGCCCGCGTGGAGTTCGGTTATATCGCGCTTTTAGATTTCCCTCGGGAATATCAAATTTTCCGGGATAAAAGGTAGCCTATGTTCTTTCTCAGGGTCTAAAGATTGTCTGTGCCAAATTTCATCAAAATCGGTTGAGAGGTTTAAGCGGGAAAGCGTAACAGACAGACAGACAGACCGACAGACAGAGTTACTTTCGCATTTATAATATTAGTATGGATGTAGATAAGTAGCCTTTACCTGTATCAGCAACTGTTCAAATTGCCTACCATTTTGTTCGATGCCCAAAGAGGAACGCTTTTGAATACTGTCTTTTAATTTATTTAAAGTCACTCTGTCTTGTTTCACTGTATCAAAAGCAGCAATTATTTGCCGTTTTAATTGTTCTACACTGCGTGCTTCTTTGGTGTACACTAGTCTCTTCAGACCACAAGAAAAGTCTAATGGTGTCAAGTCCGGGCTGCGAGGTGGCCAAGCCACGGGACCACCTCGCCCGATCCACCTATCACCAAACTCGCGGTTTAGGTACTCTCGTACTGTATGCCTAGTATGAGTTTTTATTACAAGACTCGATTGTCGATATAGAGCGCGTTTGACTCATCGATTGGCCCGCTTCAAGGTTGTAAAAAATCTCAATCAATGACAGCGCCAAACGCGCTCGATATCGACGATCGAGCCCCGTAATGAAAACTCGAAAATAATGAACGGGACAACCATCGTGTTGGTAGTATAGATTTCTTAAACAGCTGACAGGTACATCTTCCAGTAACTCGAGAATTGCGTTCTATATCATATCTAGGTAAGTTCCACCACTGAGGAGCCACTCGTTTGTTATGCAGACGACACTGCTCTTTTATTTTCAGCTGACTCAGAAACAAAAGTCTACAAGCTTGCGCAACACGGTTTCAATGTTGTAAATAACTGGCTTCAGTATAATTCACTAACCCTAAATGCTGACAAAACAACTTCTATATTAAGTTTTCGATGCGCAAGCAAACTTCCACTGGCATTGTGTCAACATTATGTGCTCATTCCTGTACGGTTCCTACAAATAACCAATGTTTTTGTCCTAACATTAAAATGTCAAATACAGTAAAGTACCTTGGTATTATAATAGATGAAACACTTTCATTCAAACAACATATAGAAGTTTTAACTAGTAGGATTCGTAAGATAATATTTGTTTTTAAAAAGTTACGTCATATTGCAGACTCAAAAATTGTTATACAAGTTTATTTTGCTCTATGTCAATCTATATTAACATACTGTATTACTACATGGGGTGGGGTAGGTAAAACATTGTTACTAACCATCGAGAGAGCCCAGAGAGCGATTCTCAAAGTATCTACTTTCCGCCATTTTCTTTATCCCACTAACCTCCTTTACAAACATTGTAAAGTATTAACCGTTCGTCAGTTATTCATCATGGGCACTGTATTAAAACAACACGCAGATTTGCCATATATGCCTGAACTTACTAATAAAAGACGTAGAGATCTAGTCTGTCCCCAAAAGCAAACAAATCATGCTTTTGTATCAAAATTTTACCTGTTCCTCGGTCCTCTCCTCTATAATAGACTAAATGCGAAAGCAAACTTGTACTCCTTAAATTACACATACTGTAAAAAAATCCTTAGGGATACTCTTCAGAAATTGTCCTATGAGAATTTACTAATTGTGCTGAAGTGACTGTATTTAATACCTTATATATTTTGTTTCTTAATATTGTTTATTTATTAATTACTTTAGATTGTTATTACAGCTCTTATCGCTCGAAACACAGGATTTCCTAGTTCAGGCACGTAAGATTTAGATTTATGAATTACAATTAAGGCTAACTGTATTAATTTGTTATTTTAGAATTTTGAATAAATATTATTATTATTACCAGCTAGCCACTCGATATTCGAGTACTGATAGTTTCTATCACTCATTATGAAGTAGGCAGGTAACCTATTCAATCCTTATTGCCCTCGGTATAAGCCCCGCACGATGATATTGCGATGGAACCTTGTCACAATAACAGCTTTGTGACGTCATCTGTCACGCAAAAGGACAGCTAGCAAAAGAATGTTAAATGCAAAATTAATAAACTGGGGTTAAGGGTTTATTTGTATTTTATAATTTTATTATACATACACTCTTTATACCTACTCATCCATATTCTGACAAATAAACTTTCATTATTAAAAATTTCAAGGAAATAATTCTTGTAGACGCAAGAAAAATATACTTATTCATATATTTTTCTTACATGTATACTAATTTTTTCTAACTACATTTCTGTTAATTTGCGAGTGGGAATTGAACCAGAGTCTACTGTATAGTAGTCATGTTTTAATTACTACCTACATCTATCAGCTTATAAATAAAACCTTTTTTACATAGTATGTAAAAAATGTTTATGTATAATAAATAGGCTATTTGACAGTATGAATATTTTTGTGATTATTTGCTTTAAATGCATAAAATGAGGGTTCTTTATGTCATTTACACGAGTTTTAATGAAAATAATAACATTTAATATATCCAGAAACACAAAAAAAAGTTTGGGATTTTGTTTCTCGCGCCAAATATTGTGAAACGATCCGGATTGGCTAATGTCACGATGACGTCATACGTTCATAAACACTTGTTGTCGTTCTATGTGTTCTCAGGTGTTTTAGCGTTTTTAGAAATTTTTTATCGATATTTGGAGCGATTTGTGGTATTTTTTTGTTTTCTGACTGACAAATAACAGATAAACACGAACACCACTGCAGAAACGAAAATCGCTTATAAGTTTGTGACGTCACTTACAAAGCTCCACGCCATATTGCTGAATAAAGTGTTTTGGCGGCTTATTTGAATTTTTATTTGCGTGTTTCTTACGAAATAAGTATTTAAAATAAATAAAAATACTTTCGGTGAACTTCTTAACCAAGTAATTGAAGATAGAAATTATAAATCTGTCAAATAGCCTATTCAATATAATCTTACCCTATTTATTCAATTCCACTCATATAGTCTTCCGAATCAGAACTGCTTTCTGTGTCTGTCGTATCCGATTCACTGTCGTCTGCCGTATGTATGATAAATAACTCGTCAGTTATTCGATCTTTATTCCAATATTCCTCTTCAAGCCGTTTAACATGATTAACTTCCTTTCTCCAGTCATCTGGAGTTATTGACGCCAACGCCTCCAACGTCAGAGCTTCAATGCGACTTTCCAACTGCTCCACATTCTTTTCTGACACCCTCATTTTTACCAGGTTCCAGATGTACTCAATGGGGTTGAGGTCGCAGTTGTAGGGTGGTAATCTAACGACCTCATGGCCATTGCCAGCTAATAAATTGTCAATTTTATGATTTTCGGCGGTCTGTGCCGTTTAATTAATAAATACAGTTCAGGTTTCGTTGGGAAAGTCGATGTCGTGAGCTTGTAGCCATTCAACCATCAATTGTTTTTTATTGTTCATACTTGGTGGCCTATTCTCTTCCCTACTGTGATAAGGGGCGTTGTCCATCACAATTATGGAGTTGCGTGGTATGTTGGGTACTAATTTTTCTGTAAGCCATTTGGTGTAATTCTCAGCATTCATTTGATAATGGTAATCCCCCATTTTTTTGGTGTCTGCTTTACACATTAAAAGGGCATTGTCAACAAAACCGCTTTAACTTCCTACATGAACTATTATCCATTGGCGGCCGGGGCTGTCGTTCCATCTCACTCCGACATCCGTTGCTGTTTGCCAACATTTTTTTACCGTGAAGTGTGCGTGTATCCACGTTTCGTCGAGATAAATAACGGGTTTTTTATTAGTACCAAGCGAGTCATTTTCTTTCATACGTCGTAAATATTTAGCCCTCCACGCTTGAATTTGGGGTCTTTCAATTAGAGCCAGTCTTTTTTGGTAGCCTAAATCACATTTAATTATTTTTCTTAATATAGTTTCACTACCAGTATAATAAAGGTCTACTTTTGATGCCGCCAATATTTTGCGCATTGTGGGTATTGTTCTCCTCACCGTATACATGCCGCAATATTCCTTCTGTTGTCTTTTTCCTTTAGTAAGAGTTCTCATTTTGCTGCCACTGGCTGTTTCTGACTCATGCTCTCGTCGCAATTTTGTCACAGTATTTTTTGCAACGCCTGTGGCACATGCCACATGCTCCGTAACTTGGTAGAATTTTGCAAAATATTTTTAATAACTATTAGCAGTTGCTTCGGTATTAAAATGTCCTCAGTAGTGTGCGAAGCACTTTTTAAAGCACGGTTTATACTTTTAAGAACTAACTTACACTCCTTTTTCTCTTTAACAAAATAATTGTCGACTTTAATTATAATTTCACGAGCACTACTGTTAATTAATTTCTTACTCATTTAAACGAGTAACAGCTAACAAAACTAAACAAAAAAACTCAACAACAACAATAAAACAGGATAACAAAAACAAAAAGCTAACAAAAATATTCGATGTGCGTAAGTGGGTAAGTGCGGACTGAACTTGCTAACGGTACCGACGGAGCGAGTTCGACTACGTCACCAAGATGGCCGCCAATCGCAATATCATCGTGCGGGGCTTATACTCTACTCGTACTAGCGATCGCGAACAACGCGTGATTCCTAGTCGCCCGCGCACAACGTTTCGCTTCCAGGGTTAGAACGCAAACTGAAGTCCAGCTATTTCTTAAAGTGAAAGTGGGTTGTCGCGTGTTAGATTATTTACGTTTTTATAAAGATATCACACTATAAAACACAATCATATAAAAAAGAAATCAATGTCAGTCTATGAGATGACAGATGTTATTGACAGATGTACGGTTACGTTCCATTCAACAATATTATTTTACCAACATTAATAGGTTGGAAACAAGTTTATGAAGCAAAATAAAAGTAACTTTATTTAACATTTTCATAAGAGAGATTTCATAAACTGATGTTACAATTTTTATGTAAACAATTATCATTGAGACTATATTGTGATTCCTAAACGTAGGGATTGACTTATTATGTTTCCGAACGAATCTATGGTTCACTGCTAACTGAAATCGTTTCCGAACGAATCTATGGTTCACTGCTAACTGAAATCAAATCACACAATTATTTATGTTAATATTGTTATAAATGTTAATATAACAATTAATGATACCTAAAATGTTTGTTATGATTTTATATTGTAATTCAAATAAGAAATTACTTACTTTAGAATGATTCTCTGAACTCTGAGGATGTCAGTATTTTATCTAGCTTTATATACAGCTTATAAAAGAACAAGTAATTAATTGTAATAATACTTTAATAATATTTAAAACAGTTTAATTATATTTTCAAGGGTTCTTAATAGCTATGCTAAAAGTTATTTTTAGTAAGATGTGATGCTCTTTGCTGATTGGTTCAAAGATGGACGAGTTATTTGTTTACATTATAATGTTGTTAAAATTAATATATTTCAAGGACTATAGTAAACATTTAACATATTGCTTAGTGATGCTAATATGTTTCAAAACGATTCTAAAACATAACATTTGTTTATAATCTCGTATATCTGAAGTAATTTTACCCACACACGATACTCGTTTGTGATTGGTCTAAAAGAGCGGTATCTTAGAGGGTTATATAAGGCTAAGATGTAGCCGGCTCTGGACAGTCTGAGTCGAGAATTCTGAAAGTTATAAACCAATAAGGATAAGTGAATAATATATCTGAAGGAACGGGGCCAAAGTACTGGTTCATTGTTGTAAGTAAATAGTCATTAGACATTGTTATAGATTTATGATTATAATGTATATTGTGTGTTATTTAGGTTGGGAATACTTTCCTGGCTAATGGTATTATGTTGCTATACTTCTAAGTACTCTTGGACTGCTGTCCAAGAGTTAGAAGTTAGTGTATTTTAAAGATAACATTGACAAAGAATGAAACATATTGATAGATATGTTGTCATGTTTCCAAGGAGTTTCTTGTCCAGTTCTTCTCCTTGAATGACCTAGTTTTGCGAACGGACAACTACCTTACTTTATGAATTTGTGACAAGTCTAAATTGAAATAAAATATCTAGTCTTGTCTGTCCGTGCTTTACTTTATAAAACCCTATTTCCCTACAAGATATATTCGTATAAACATTCACACACTAAATAACCAGCTAGTAACTATCCTGATGTGCAAAGCTTATAATAAATAAGCTTTGCTTTGAGAAATTAGACCTTAGATGTTTAGGCCATTACATTCCTGTACATATTTACACATATTTATAATTTTATATATAGGTATGTGTATTACCCAAGTCATAAAATCTCTTATCAGAAGTGGGATGAATAAGGGCTCTGGTGTACAAAACTAATATTTTTTTATTGTTATTTTCATGATCGACGTTGGAGCTTATGACGATATTTCGGAAGTCGTTGATCGGCGGGTCGCTGACTTCACCCGCGCCATAATGATGACATCAGGCTGTCTTCTCTGACGTTGGTGGAACTGCTGCACTGCATGAGCAGCAATCCTGTACCTTGTGTACTATACAAGAATAATCCTGTATGTACTTCAAAAAAAATACAGAGCCCCAGAACTCCGACCTGCAGTGAAAACATCTAGAAGCTATTAGTCGGTAAAGAGTTATCTTCTTTTCATATTTATGTAAACTAAATGAAAGGGGGTAATTGTAAAAAAAAAAAAAAATCTTGTGTTAAGATCATTCAAGTAACGAATAACTTCAATGTTGCTTCAAATAACATTTGAAAAACCTATTAAGGGACAGGACTTATATCTATTGTATTTTTAATTGCAATGTTTTGTGTAGATAGTATATAATACCGTGTGTGGGTACATGGCTAGGCCACTCTAGTGGTACCTTACCGCACATTGTTGCAAATGCTAACTGCACAAATATTTGGTACGGGTACATGGTGCTCGTTGGTAGTACACACGGCAGCACATCAAGGTAAACCCTATACATATCTATAACTACGATGCAACATATAGTGTTAGAAAGAAAGTATCCTTGGCAAGATTGGTGGAATTTTCAACGTTTTTAAAATGATCCAATGGTTGCACATATCGTTATTTGGGAGCCAATTATGGAATAAGCCACACCCACTCGCTCCTGCGCGTCCGCCATTGCTCCCGAATCGTTCATTCGTTACGTCAGTCAGTTTGACTTGGAAATTGTGAAACTACAGTGTGCTGTTCGGTTAAAAACAATTTTTTTAAAATAAATATGGCGCCGCAGTTAACTCAAATTCAGAGGAACCGGATCATAGCGCTTCGATTGAGTGGATGCCGAGTGATAGACATTTGTCAGCAGACGGGCATTACGGTGAGTTATATTTTTTTATGTAATTATAATTTTTTAAATACACGTATAGGATATATAAGACTTTGTTTATTTTAATAAACAAAGTCCTAATGTCTTATACGTCATTAAAATGTAGAGAGAACAGTGAAAGCTTAAATCCAGAGTTATACCCACTTATGTAAACAGAATTATAGGAAATTTTGTTTTTTATAGCATTTACGGCTGATTTTTCCAACGCCAGATAATTTTATTCAAAATCAAAATCAAATCTTGAATGATTTTAAACCTACTTAATCAATCACGCACTTTATTTTTGTTCGTTGAAACATTGCTGGGTCAAGCGTGGTCTCGTATCTACTTCTTAGGACCCGCGGTCCCAGGTTACTTAGAATCTAATTGGGTGTAACCCTGTAATGGTAGCGATGTTGACGTGTAAATAATAATAATAATAAAACTTTATTGCTGAAAAGCATTGGCCCCAAACAATGCAAAATATCTGTAATCTTTTCAATAAATAATCTAATAACTATAATTATGTAGTTGTAGGGAATTATATAAATAAGTACTAACTGCGCCCCGAGGGCTCACCCGCATAGTTTTCGATTCCGTGGGAATTTCGAGATAAAATGTATCCTATATGTTAATCCATAGTTATGGTTATAAACCATCTGTGTCCCAATGGGGAATGCCAAGTCGCCATAGTAATTTAGGCCCACTGTGCACACATATAAAATTCAAGATAATAAATAATAAGATGATAGGGGGCAATTCCAGGAATTAATTAGTAAAAGAAGTGGTTTACAAAAAACTTAGCATTTCAAAGTTATTTAAGATATTCTATCAATACTGGTTATGTTAAATATCACTTATTTATTCTATACTTTATTCTACATTTTTTTATATATAATGGTATACATAAAAATAGAAAATTAGATAAAGAAAAATACATTGTAGTTTTACATCTTTATTCATATAGTTCATCATCATACATCACTAATACATCATCCAAAAATTGTGCCGGTGGAAAAATATTATTCCGAACATAACAAGATATTATTTCTAGACATATTCTGGTTCTCTAAATATATAATAATGAACAATATGATCTGGCCTAGTCTGAATGTTGTTGAAATCTAAATGTATTACCATATTATCTTTCAGTAAAGAAACTAGTTCTTCCATTTGTTCTAAGCTAAATGTTCCAAGAGGATTAAATACTGATTGATTAATAAATCCCATGAATTACGGGTCAAGTGATATGAGCAGATTCTACAATCTGAAGGCACATAGTAATTATAATCACAAAGTAAACTTATGAGTAGTAATGCTGGGACTAGAAGTCTTCCTATACCGTTACAATCAAGGAAAAAACATTGCCATTGTGTACTTGGTGCCCATATATAGTTTGGCAGTAGTATCTGGTTATTACCAGGTATTATATCAGCATTCCCTTCTTCTGCTTGTGTTGAAGCCACAGGGTCTGCCTCAGATTCAAGGGATGGACTAAGTCTTGTTGCTCTGGGTTCCCGTTCTAAAGCAGAACATGATGTTGCTCTGTCAGGCCATCATCAACACGTATGACAGAGAAGTGTTGTTCTTGTCAACTGCAATAGAAAGCAAACAACTGGTGTAAAGCAATATTATAGTAAATTATTTTATGTTGTATGTTAGCTGTAAATATAAACATTCAATTCTTTAAGATCTAATTAAATGAATTCCATTCGGATTATAACCAAAAGATATTACACAAAACAAAAATTATATTACCTGACAAGGTGCTATCTGTTGGGCAACCTTGTTTCCAATAGCAGCTTCACATTTAGTGTTTGTATTCAGTATATGTGATTGTTTCCTTAAGAGCGACGTGCCACAGCTGATACATTTACATGATCAAACACAGAATCAGATCTTGTTGGATGTCGTATCTCATTCCAAGCATTGGACCAATATGCATGGCACACTTGACTATCACTGGAAACTTGTGCCTAAAAGAAAAGATAAGAGAAGTTTTAAAGACTTCGCAGCACTTAAAATACGCCTAGAATAGTGTTGTTAGATAAATATTTCTAATAAATATATTTATTATTATTTACCTGGTCAATCCATCGTTGTATAAGACATTGAACTTCAGCTATTTCCAAAGTATGTCTTCGCATTCTGGATACATGCAAACCGCAGTTTACACAACGTAGATCACTTACAGCAATAGATGATGATTGTTGTGAACTATTAAGTCCAGAGTGAATGCCGGGTTCATCAGTCGGACCGTCTAATATCAAATTCAAGTGGTCGCCAATTAGTGTTCAAATAAACTATAGCTATTTTTTCGTTTCAGAAAAAAACTGTATACTTCTGGCTTCGGCGGTGGGAAGAAAGCGGAACCTTGGAAACCCACCGCCGCCAACTTTATGCGAGAGCCACGACGGCGGCAGAAGATGCTGCTATCGTCGCTGCACACTCTGCCGACCCTTTTTTATCAACACGAATAACCTCAACTTCGTACAGTGTGAGTACCTACAATACATGTGTAGCTTGTAATACACCTATTGGCAAACCAGTTTGTACCGGTAGGGCGCTCGGCGCTTCCGCAAACAGTTTCACACGCGCCGCGCGGCCAGTGATTGTTACTAAGTGCTACTTGGTTTTACTACTAGATAAATCTTCAGTTCTTTACAACCCACCCTAACATAGGTGAAAGTTCTCAAATTTGCTCAGTTCGACAAATTGTTTATTTGTGTATGTTTGAAGAATAATATTTTTTAACCGTCCCATACTCATTTAAAGTCTATTCAAACTAAAAGTTCAAATGTATATTATTCCAAGTTAAACAAACAGCAACTTTATATTAATTGGAATTAGGTTGATTTCGGAATGACTAGCACTGCTAGACTAATAGTTATAAAAATGTTTAAAGCTCTACACCTTTAAACATTTTTATAACTACTATTAAAATAATTTTATTAATAAGGTAATTTTATTCCACCACAAATTCAGCACTACTACTGAACTTGTGAAGTAATATAATTAGTTTTTCATAAACTCATATTTGTTTACATTTTTGGCAAATAGGTTAATCGCGAATGCAGATTATTTAAGTTGACCCGTACTATTTGTCATAATAACGAATTTTTCTTTGTTTTAGATTTCATTAGACACGGTCAGGAGGCGAATCAAGGACGCCGGAAAGAAATGCTGCCGCCCTGCCAAGAAAATATTGATGACTCAGGCCCATAAGGAGGCAAGAGTAAGTTTTTGCCTAGAGTATTATAATTTTGACTGGGAAAACAATATCGTCATCTTCGTAGATGAAAAAAGCTTCCGGTCGGATATGGACGGAAGAAAAATATTATGGCGCAATAGAAATGAGCGTTATGTGGAGGTGAATACTTTGCCAAATCGGGCAAGTGGAAGAATATCTCTAAATTTTTGGGGATGGATGAGTTCCATGGGACCGGGTGAACTGGTGGAGGTTAGCGGGCGCATGACTGGGGAACAGTACGTCGAAATTTTACGCGACGTGATGATCCCCACCGTGCGACTTCACTACCCAGAGGGCATTATTTACTTGTGCCAAGACAACTGCCGCGTGCACACCTGCAGAGTAGTGCAGGAGTGGTTCGCGGCACAGGATGACGTCATCTGCCTGCCATGGCCTGCAAAGAGCCCCGACTTAAACCCAATCGAGAATCTATGGGGTCTCATGGTTCTCGATTAGGATGCTTCAGAAATCCGCAACAACGAAAACTTGCGGCGAGAAGCTCATACTACATGGGAGCATTTCAGAGGCAAGGACACCTGCTGGAACATGGTGGTTGGGATGAAGGACAGACTGGACGCTGTCTTAGACGCGCAAGGTGGTCCAACCAAATATTAATATATATTTATATATTATATTATTAAGTATATACTTTTTTTATTTCAATAACCTTTTTATAATAAAATAAATAAATACCTATATTTGCTTATATTTGTATTGTTATGTTATTACAATTTTACAGTATCTATAGTTATTAGAGTTTAATTTATGTAAGTAACTTTTTATTTATCATTAAATAATAATATTTTGTTTTGGCAAAGCGTTACGCTCCCATGTAGTTTTCATAACAACTGAAAGGCCAATCTTGTTGCGTATTTCTGAGGTCAAGTTTGAGCTCTTTTATGTCATGGCATATTTTTTGTCGCTAATAAGAACCGATCGAACGTAGTTTAGTCTACAACAATGTAGCCAGTACACTCAATGTCTAACACCGTGTCTGAACACTTGAGACACTCGGTGTCGCTAGGTGTGGTTACACATACAGACACTGTGGCGGACATTGAGCACACGGCGGCAGCGTTGTAGCCTAAACATAGTTTTAGATGACGAACTCCGATTCTTCGGCACTAGTAAATAATGCACTTCATTCACCCGAGTTTCCGTAGTAACCTATCCAAGGTGTTAATCCAGGTCATGATCTATTTAAGTGCAAAGTTTCACTGAAATCCTTTCAACCGTTAAGGCGTGATAAGTAACAAACATCCATCCATTCATTAATTCTCACAAACTATCACGTTAAATAGTAGCACAGTTTTACAATCCATAAGTTGTATTATAATATTGTAATTATTTAATTTATCAAAATAAAGGTATTTAGGTAGGTATTTCCAACCACTGTTTCTCAAACGCTTATTCTTCCATTGCTCGATTTGGGAAAGACGCCACACATGTTGTTTGTTGATGTTGTGTCATAATGAAGTAACTTCCTCCATTGCCTTCCTCAGGCTTCAATCTATCTCCATATTTTTCATCACAATTGTCCAGCGGTTTGGCCGTGAAGGTGTAACAGTCAGACAAACTTACTTTCTCATGTATAATATTAGTTATGGATAATTCTTCTAATACATAATGTAATAAAGATAATATAATAATTAATACTGTAAAAAAAATGTATACTTCTTTTATTGTAATATTCTTGAGAATGTTTCCCATACTATCTACGTGTTGGTGATAATTTAAGTTAGGGCCGTCACCCACTGGCGGCATTGCACGATAAAGAATTTTATGCGCAAATGATTTGAGATCTTATTTTATCATGGTTAGCATTCTCATTTCGGGATGCAGACCGAAAGATTTCAAAGCAGGCTATGACGTATCAATGAAATGTGAGTGTTAGCAGTTTTAAATTAGATTCGAAATCATCTGTACGTATTATGCTGCCTGTGTGTGCGGCGGCCTTATACAACCCAGTCAAATTATACTAATCTAGGTAAAAGTTTACTTTTGTTTGGCGACAGCATTTGATTTTGCTTGGCAACCATTGTTGATAGATGTAACTGTATGATTAATCTGATACAAATATCAATAACACTAATACTTATTTTTTTTTTGTGTTTGTGTTCCTGTTTCGTCATGTTTACCGCAAACGAACATATTTCCTTTCTTTCTAAAATAACAAGTTTGTAAAAAATAAATATTATCTATGTAGGCAATATAATTGTATTTAGTAATTTATTTATACATATTTATAAATTGAAAACCCAACATAAATACAAACTTATGAAGTTATATATTACTTATTTATGTATTGATTAACACACAGACATACATCATTCATACAAATCACACTAACATTTATCCACAACAGAAAATTATATACATATGTAAAAACTTTAATTCGCAAGCATCGACGGATCACACTCGATAGTATGCGGCGGGTCGGCTAGATTCGCACATGTATACGCATAGCTATGCACCGCCGCGCGCGCATATTGACCAGCGTCTGTTGATGCGTGCTCGGAGACCTACCACCAGTCGTAATTATTACACCTCCGCAAAGTCCGCGTTGATTTGCAACTACTGTGATTTCTTCTAGCTAACTACAACTTAAACTACATATATTTGTAACTATTAAGTGTATTGTATAGTTTGGTTTTATAAAATTTGTTGTAAGTAAATACAGTGTAAACTCTTTATAACGAAACTCAAGGGACTGAGCATTTATTCGTTAAACAACCAAATTAACAAAAATTTTTAATATGTATGTCTTAGATAATAAATGCTTATAACTTATTGTTTACACATATAGTCTGATAACTGTGTCTGACGTTTTTTGCTATGCCAGTACTTGTTTTGTATTATTTTATGTATTCTATTCATATCTAGATATGTGGTGGAATCGTCTTAATTAAAAAAAAAAAAAATTTCAAACATTTTCAACAGTTTCAAATTAGGTTTACGACTGATAATACGATAGGTACCCAGTATGCTTGGTCGAAGACCATCACTTCCGAGAAAACAATGCGTCATACTGCACGTGTTCAAGGCTAATTGCCTTGGGATATAGGATAACAAAAGCTAGACCGACCTCGGATGTTTCGGAGCTTCAAAGTCTTTTGTTACCTGATAACATAACATAAACAATTCTTTATATATACATATAAGATATAAAGATATTATTAATACTGTAAATTGAAATTTTATACTTCTTTTGCACCATTGTAATATTCTTGAGAAATTTTCCTTTACTATTATACTTGTTGGTGATAATTTAAGTGAGGGCCGTCACCCACTGGCGGCTTTATACGACAAGGAATTTTATGCGCAAATGATTTGAGATCAGAATTTATCATGGTTAGTATTCACATTTCTGGAACATTCAGAAAGTGTGAACTTATTTTTTGTGTTTGTTTTCCTGTTTGCGTCATGTTTACCGCAAACTACGTATGCTCTTTCTTTTTTTCTAAAAATAAATATTATAATATCCGAAACCAAACTACACAATAGATTAAAAACTACTAGTTTTTAATCTATTGTATAGTTTGATTTTATAAATTTTGTTGTAAGTAAAAATATTTTAATTTAGAGTAGGTATACGTATGTAAGTTTTCAACTATATTATATTAAATAAAACTATTAAGATTGTTATTCCGCATTTTATTTTGATGTTTATTCAGCGGTTTCTCAGGCGCTCCCGCAGTAACCTATCCCATTCAAATATCCTTTTTTGATAGGTAGGTATGCAAAATTCCATGATGATCAGTTCTGTAATAAAGGCGCCTAAATCAGGGGGGTAGCTACCTCCGTGTCTATTATACGGGGCATCGACAGCATATTTATTAACTTAAAAAAACGTCACTGTCCTTTTTGCAAAAGGGGCCCAAGATATTTTGATATGGAACCCATTACGGTTAGCTACGCCGCTGTATGAAAACTGAAAGCCTAACAAATAAACAAACTCACTTTCGAATTTTATGTGTGAAGCCACATAAAATTCGAAAATGAGTTTGTCCTTTGAAATCGTATCTTATTACTGGCACAAATAAGGTTGAACTTGCATGTAAAAGTAAACTTCAGTAGGTATGGATAATTCTGTTACTACGTTCAAACTTATTATTATAGTAATATAATCGTGTCGCGGACAACGTTAATCTCAAACACGGCAGACTGAAGAGACTTTTTGTAGGTATACTTAATTAATTGGCTAAACTTCACACAGGTTCGTGATGGGATGATATCCCTTAACATGGATAATGACCCCCAACCCGCCAGTAAGTAGGTGACAAAACCCGGAACCGGAAAGTTATTAATCCTGCATGAAATTAAAAAATTTTTTTTTTTTACATCAGATTATACCTACCTGTCTCCTTAACAATATTCTTCGAGACCGTGAAATTTCGCTAATGTTAATTGTGTAACGCGGATGTATACCGTACCTACCTCCTGTTTAAATGTAACATGAGTAGGTAATACCTACTTAATACTTATAGGTAAGTATTAGAAACCTACACCTATTCCGGACTCCTAAATCGAGCCATCGTGCATTTTCATGTAAACTTTAAAGACTTAAAACATCTATACTCTATTCGCGTTAAGATAAGACATCTAAAGAAACCTTTTTACTGTCTGTTCAACCGATTTTAACCTCTATTCCGTAGGCATAAGGATGAAATTAAAAGCAAAAATCGTAAAAAAACAACTATTTACTGCAGCCGCCATTTTCCATTCTACCGACGTAATAAAACTCAAAATCGGTTGAACGGACTGTAAAAAGTTATCTTAAATGTCTAATGTTATTTTGAGCGGAGTATAAATAACGATGAGTTAAAGAAAAAGTTTTTATGCTGTTTTGAAGTCGATATTGCTGTCGGCACCCATTGTTCCGTTATTTGAATTCACGACCATTAAAAATGCACAGCCATTTATAAAAAAAAAGTAGTTTGGCTCGAATTTAGAGTCCGGGAGTAAAGAAACAAATTTGCAAAAAAAATCAGCTCAATCTGTTAAAGATATCTGCTTCAAAATTAAGTTGCAAGATATAACCCGGGCATACTTATATACATTGCAAGATAAATAAAAGCTTGAAAAATGAAGGATTAAGTAAAAGATCATCAAACAAATTGATATACTTTCAGAAGTACTTTAGGCATTGCGCGAGTCGCCTGTTTTTATCACCGATTCAACTACTACTTCGTACTACAAATTTGTTATCGCATAGTATAGATTTACGACGCCACGACGCGCATACGCACACATCCTCACGTACGCACTGCAGCACGAAACATTATGAGTAAGAACTAACAAAAAGCTATATATCTCTTTCACACGATTCTCGCTGTTGTTGCTCATAACGCGTTCAAGGTCAAAGTGGGGTAACTTGATGTGCTGCCCACTGTACAATAGCACAAAATTTTGAACATTGTAGCTGGACTTACTGCCTATTACCTATCTATTACTGTGCTTGGTCAGGGCTACTCTCTGATAGCACGGGATTTGTTTGCTAATTGAATTGCAAAGTAAAAAAAAAAATATTTTGAAAAAAAAATGTATATAAAGTTCAACTGTCTCTTAATAATTAAATTCACAAATGAACCTTACAGAACTTCTTATGTATAAGTTAGATAAGACGAAGTAACAGACTGCCGATATTGAATAGACTTCATTCGATACTTGATTGATTTGACTAAACTACTATTGTGAATACGCAAGAGAATAACTAAGACTATAATATACTTGTTACATAGGCTATACAACTGAACAATAGTTAATTGAGCTTGAATGCGGGGGTATTAACGAATTTAGTATTAAAACTGCAACGACAAATGGTAAATTGACCTGTACTACAGCATTAATACACACATCAAAAGTGTCTAGGATCAACATATATTTTTGCAATAACTTTTCTCCTGATTGATATTAATTAAAATTTTCTTTAAGGATTCATCAAATAAAGTGTTTTCGTTTGTCACAGTAACGATAAACCAAGTCACCTTTGCATTAATAAAGAAATTTGCCATTTTCCTAATAAAGGGATATTTGACATTTGAACCACTAACACAAAAGTTCGAAAAAAAGACTGAAATAACAGTTTTCTCTAAAATTTTATTGGGTAACTTAAACAATTAATAATCCGTGTTTCTACCGCGAACACTAACAACACAAGAACATCGGTTTGGCATACTCAAAATGAGTTCATCCAAATCACGCTGTGGAATGGCCGCCCATGTTCGTTGCAACAACAAAAAAGGTCTTCTTGCGACTGGATACCCTCCATATTCGGCAGAGCTCTTCTCTGTAGCATATCCCATGCATGCTCAATCGGGTTCAAGTCTGGCGACTGAGCAGGCCAGGGCAGGACATTGATGTTAGCTGCGGCGAGAGTCTGTCTTACAACTCTTGCGGTGTGCGGTCGTGCATTATCATGCATTAACTGAAATAAGGGACCGATTTGCACTTGTAGAGGAACGATGACGTCTGATACAATCGTTTCAGCATAAATTTGAGCGTTGAGGTTGCCTCTGATCCAAATCAACTCAGTTCTTCCGCCGATCCAAATACCCGCCCATACCATGATGGTTCCACCACTATAAGGATGGACTTCCTGGCAGGATTTTAATCGCTGTTGGCGTCCAGGGGTTCTCCAGTGTCGTATACGTCTTGTATCCGGTCTCATACCAAAACGAGACTCATCAGAAAAGCACACGAAACGCCATTGTTCTTCTGCCCAATTTCTGTGTTCAAGAGCCCATTGATATCGAATCCTACGATTGTGCATTGCTATAGGTGGTACCCGTAGCGGTCTTCGGGAATGAAGGTTCACTTCATGCAAGCGGTTTCTGACTGTTTGGTCGCTAATTAAGTTCCCTGAAGAGTGATGAAGCCTCACGGCTAACATCATGGCGGTTATTGTTGGAGCTCTTCGAGTTAAGATTTGAATGTATCGGTCTTGTCTCCGTGTGGTGCAGCGATACCGTCCTCCATGGCGCTCAGCCACGGTACCAGTGCTTCGGTAACGTGTCCAAAGTCGACTGATAACACTCTGACTTGTATTCAGAGCTAAAGCCACAGTACGTTGCCGGGAACCAGCTTCTATCATTCCCACGGCTCTGAGCATTTCTTCCCTGCTTAAATGACGTCGCCGCTTCATAATAACGTTGGTTTTAATCAGTAGTAGGGAAACAGTAGCACTAATAATGTCTTCAATGCGTTGTATGTTTTTATAGGGAAAATATTGACAGCTGATTTTCATCTTTTACTCGAATTTGATTCACAGTTCCTGATTCAAATTATGAAATGCACCAAAAAGGATCCATATAAATTTATAAAATCATAAATTTATTACAAAGCCACATCTCAATCTCAAGAAATCCGCATAAAAATGCTTGATCCCTAGACACTTTTGATGTGTGTAGTTTCGCTTTCAATCTGGACCAAAAACTGTAAAAGGACCCTTTTGAGCAGAACAAACCTTCGTCGCATAATGATAGTAAGTCACGAGTTACTATCTATAACTAATTATAGCCACAAAGAAAAATGCTGCAAAAAGGGAGAATTAATAATAATTGTTTCTACCTTAAAGCTAAAGATAGTAAACCTGAAACATACCGATATTCTTAAAAGTTGTTTCTATTGTATGTTGTGTCAAAAGGACCATAACATTGTCAACAGCTGGCTGGCATAAGCAATTTATAAACAAAAAAATGTTACAAATAACAAAAGCTGATCTCTGTAAAAGCATTATTAAATACTGGTGCAAAATCTCGAAACGGATTCGAGTATCCGTTTAAAACAGTGTTTGTCAACGATAATAATTTCTATTACGATTCCCTGATATAAAGATATTACAGTATTAACTAGCAGTAAACTAACAAGGGACCAGATTATAAATCATCAAATTATAAGAGAAAAGAGCAAAGAAATTATAACTTCTTGGTACTAGAATTGAAAATATGAGGTAGAGACTCTTGCCATATACAATGCTTTGAAGCATTTTCGTGTTTATCTCCTAGGAATAAAGTTCAAAATAATAACTGATCGTAAAGCAACCAAGTTCATCGCTATGAAGTGACCTAATACCTAGAGTCGCTTAGTTGCGGAATTAATTGCAAGATTTTAGCTTTGAGATTAATTATAAAAAAAAAGGAGAATATATTAGTCATGCGGATTATGAAAGTCCTCCTCTTTCGGTAAATATTATAAACTTGGCTTTCTCATACATCTTGTTTTGAATCAGCTCAACATAAAGATTCTGAAACTATACATATTACTATACTACTAACTCTATAACAATACTCAATAGAAAAAGTTCAATCTGCTGATATATCAGAATACTCTAAAAAAAAATAATAATAATTTACTTTATTATAAAGCTGAACTTTTCTGCTGACCCAATCATTTACCTTCCTAAAGGCAGTAATTCTCTGTATTTTACGGCTTTATCATGATGAAAACTGTCATGTAGGATATAACAAAGCATTGAAAATTTCCAGGAAAGGGTAAATTCATAAAAATATATATAAATCATTGCTTAGTATGTACAAAAAGTAAATCACATTCAGGTCTAAAACAAGGGTAGTGGTAGATATAGTACGTAAAATTGCATATTATTGATAGAGGAACTAATTTCAACACAAACAAAATTCGATTAATGGCAAGTTAATCATCATATGATAGCTATAGTTACCCATAAAGCTAATTTACAAGTAGAGAGATATGTTATAACCATAATAAATATGCTAACTGCAGAATGTCCTAATAAGTCAGACTGGCCGAAAGGTCTATGGAAGGTCCAGCAATCTATCAACTCTATTAAAAAAAAAAAACAACTAGTTTTACCCTGTTGCTGCGTTGTTAATAAGACGTGATACAAATATACCTTGCATACAGGCTCTATTAAATGATTATTGATACTAATAATACTAAACATATTGATGTTCAGGCAGAAAGTGACTTGGCTATGCAAAGACTAAATCAAGCTGCTGAAATATTTAAGAAACTTATGATTTCACTAGACGTAAAAACATAATCTATAATATTAGAGACACCCACCGTTTTTATTAACAAGGACCATAGACGTCATGATAAATTAAGTGATAAATTTTAAGGGATATGAGAATATGGCTATACCCTATGAGATTATCATTTTAGAAAACAATTTGATATGAAAATAATAAATGAATAGAAATGAATAATATGAATATATTTGGCCTCGAAAGGAATTGGAAATCTTAGAGACATAAAGGCGAGTGGGTTCATAACGTTCAAATCAGAACGTTTCTGTTGAAAGTCATTTAGAGCAAACCATTTAATTGACTTCTTGATTATAGTTTTACTTTTAAATTAAAAGTTTGTCAGTACCGTGTTAGATGATTATTTTAATAACAAAAATTAAATTTATAAGCTTTTCTTTAGCCTAATACTTGATTTCAGTACTTGCATAGACAAAGCTAATTTAATAAAAATGTAATGTAAATTCTAGTACATAGGATACTAAGAATAAAATTTTAGATCTTAGTGCTCAAAGTGTTGAGACTGAGGATAAGATATGTTGTATGTGTGTAAGTTGTTACAAAGATAAAACTTGGCATTACTTGATGTAAATTCTAGTACAGAGGATACTAAGAATAAAATTTTAGATCCTAGTGCTCAGAGTTGAGACTGAGGATAAGATATAATATGATGCAAGTTGTTACAAAGATAAAACTTAGCATTACTTGATGTAAATTCTAGTACAGAGGATACTAAGAATAAAATGTTAGATCCTAGTGCTCAGAGTTGAGACTGAGGATAAGATATAATATGATGCAAGTTGTTACAAAGATAAAACTTAGCATTACTTGATGTAAATTCTAGTACAGAGGATACTAAGAATAAAATGTTAGATCCTAGTGCTCAGAGTTGAGACTGAGGATAAGATATAATATGATGCAAGTTGTTACAAAGATAAAACTTAGCATTACTTGATGTAAATTCTAGTACAGAGGATACTAAGAATAAAATGTTAGATCCTAGTGCTCAGAGTTGAGACTGAGGATAAGATATAATATGATGCAAGTTATTACAAAGATAAAACTTAGCATTACTTGATGTAAATTCTAGTACAGAGGATACTAAGAATAAAATGTTAGATCCTAGTGCTCAGAGTTGAGACTCAGGATAAGATATAATATGATGCAAGTTGTTACAAAGATAAAACTTAGCATTACTTGATGTAAATTCTAGTACATAGGATAGATACTAAGAATAAAATTTTAGATCCTAGTGCTCAAAGAATTGAGACTGAGGATAAGATATAATATGATGCAAGTTGTTACATAGATAAAACTTAGCATTACTTGATGTAAATTCTAGTGCTTATATAGAGCTTAAGAATTTGAGACTGTGCATATATTTGATGCAAGTTGTTACATAAGATAAAACTTTGTGTTGTTAAATAAAAATAAAATTGCAAGTGGTCACAAAGATAATTTGAGACTGTGAATATATTTGATGCAAGTTGTTACATAAGATAAAACTTTGTATTGTTAATATAATAAATAAAATCGCAAGTGGTCACAAAGATAATTTGAGACTGTGACTATATTTGATGCAAGTTGTTACATAAGATAAAACTTTGTATTGTTAATATAATAAATAAAATCGCAAGTGGTCACAGAGTTTTACAAAATAAGGATATGATTGTATGTTAACACCATCTGATTCTCATTGCACTGTCATGTAAATATCTGTATGGCCAAATTATTTCATGTGTACTTTGAGAGCAAAGTACCATTCAGCATGGCCGTGTTAGATTATTTACGTTTTTATAAAGATATCACACTATAAAACACAATCATATAAAAAAGAAATCAATGTCAGTCTATGAGATGACAGATGTTATTGACAGATGTACGGTTACGTTCCATTCAACAATATTATTTTACCAACATTAATAGGTTGGAAACAAGTTTATGAAGCAAAATAAAAGTAACTTTATTTAACATTTTCATAAGAGAGATTTCATAAACTGATGTTACAATTTTTATGTAAACAATTATCATTGAGACTATATTGTGATTCCTAAACGTAGGGATTGACTTATTATGTTTCCGAACGAATCTATGGTTCACTGCTAACTGAAATCGTTTCCGAACGAATCTATGGTTCACTGCTAACTGAAATCAAATCACACAATTATTTATGTTAATATTGTTATAAATGTTAATATAACAATTAATGATACCTAAAATGTTTGTTATGATTTTATATTGTAATTCGAATAAGAAATTACTTACTTTAGAATGATTCTCTGAACTCTGAGGATGTCAGTATTTTATCTAGCTTTATATACAGCTTATAAAAGAACAAGTAATTAATTGTAATAATACTTTAATAATATTTAAAACAGTTTAATTATATTTTCAAGGGTTCTTAATAGCTATGCTAAAAGTTATTTTTAGTAAGATGTGATGCTCTTTGCTGATTGGTTCAAAGATGGACGAGTTATTTGTTTACATTATAATGTTGTTAAAATTAATATATTTCAAGGACTATAGTAAACATTTAACATATTGCTTAGTGATGCTAATATGTTTCAAAACGATTCTAAAACATAACATTTGTTTATAATCTCGTATATCTGAAGTAATTTTACCCACACACGATACTCGTTTGTGATTGGTCTAAAAGAGCGGTATCTTAGAGGGTTATATAAGGCTAAGATGTAGCCGGCTCTGGACAGTCTGAGTCGAGAATTCTGAAAGTTATAAACCAATAAGGATAAGTGAATAATATATCTGAAGGAACGGGGCCAAAGTACTGGTTCATTGTTGTAAGTAAATAGTCATTAGACATTGTTATAGATTTATGATTATAATTTTTTTTTTTTTTTTTTTTTGGGACAAAACCCGCCACACTGTTCCCAACCCACTGCAACTCCTGAAAGCCAGAATCAACAGTGGAGACCGCCAGAAAAACGCCGAGCAATGAAGCTCGACGAGTCCCGGAGAAATGTTTCAACTGTCTTGGGTCCCGCAACGAAATTAATCAGAAAAGAATAGCGGAGGAGTAAGAAAAAAGATATTTTTTCCACTTCCCTCCATAATAAGCAGGAGACAGAATAGAACTAGGCCAATCGGCACAAAGGGACATTATTGCAACTGGGAGAAGCCCAGATTGCCAAGCACCACGGAATAACATTTGATCAAGTTAATGGGTCCTAAGTAGGTATTTGCTGTTACAATTGATTCCAATAATAGGTATGGCAAAAGCGCCTGAACGCACGGAAATTAGTTCTAGTTTCAACAAGGTCCGTATAATAAACAACTCCGGATGTAACTTGTACACTATCCAACATAATATTGCGTTCATTCTGCCAAAGAATACACTCCCACAAGATGTGATGTGCGGACTGTTCAAATTCACAGTTCGATGTAGAACACTGACACAAAGGCGAAGGAACAAGTTTAAAAGAATACAGTTTACTTTTAAAGTTGCCATGACCTGTGAGAAATTGGGCAACGCAGTGGTCAACCTCCAGCCATGTCTTAGCCAGCCGATCGCCAACGGATGGAAAGAACAGATGGAGGTGCCGGCCCTTGATGGAATTATCCCACCTACTTTGCCATTCGGATAAGAGGTCCTCCCAGACGTCAGTCTGAGGTTTAAATAATCTAGAAATTCTATTGAGGTCGCGTTGTGTAACAAAGTTAGTGTCCATGGCCTCCCCCTCGCGGAGTAGTACATTGAAGCACGTCGCTGTACTTCAAGATCGACTGGAAGTACACCTGCCAGAACGGGTAAGGCTTCAGTACTGACTGTTCTATACGCCTTGCATAAAAATATCAATGCCAAACGTTGGCTTTGAAGCAGTTTACGTCGCGCCGCCCCTATGCTGGCCCTATCGGCCCAAACAGGTGCACCGTAGCACATACATCCTAAGTAGGTAGCTCCATATATAGTTTTTAAAGTTAGGAATGATAGACCCCAAGTTGCTTTGGATATTCTAGTTAGGGCATAAAAGTTCCTTTTAGCTTTTTCGCCAACTATTTTTATATGTTCGATAAATGAAAAATTCCTTTCTAAGACCATACCAAGGTAGCATACGGATTGCTGTTTTTTAACGGGAACGTTATTAAATTTAATAGTAGGCAATGATTTAAGATTACCTTTTAGTAGAAGTTGATAGGTTTTATGCGGCGCAAACGCTAGGCGGTTACGATCACCCCACTGAGATATTAGATTTAGGCAAGTATGGGCCAAGTTCTCAAGTCCGGCTCGGGTACTTGATTGAATGAGCAGTAGGCCATCGTCCGCGTAACCAGTAAGTGAACAGCCGCAAGGAAGCGGGATCGCGAGAAAATCATCAAAACCCAAATTCCATAAATAAGGACCGCCAACTGAACCCTGAGGACATCCCATGGTTAGTGCTTTAGTACTAGAAAAATGACCGAGCTTAAGTACCGCGGAACCGTTCATAAAGTACGAGTAAACGAGATTATATATGTTTCTATAGCAACCGCGGTTTTTTAATTTTAACAACAGCATAGGCCACCAAGCGTTATCAAAAGCCCCAGAAATATCCAAAAAGATACCAATCACGTACTTGTGTTCCGACAGGTTAACGGTTCTTCTGACAGAAAGCGCCGCGTCGACTGTTGATTTACCGATGGTGAAGCCATATTGATTACTATGAAATTTTGGACCGTTCGGTAGTAACCGTGGAACGATGAGGCGCTCAAGAAGTTTCCCCAAAGATGGTAGAAGCGTGATAGGCCGATATGACTTCGGATCATCCGGTGGTTTATCACCACACTTTGGTATTATTCGTATGAAACCGCGTCGCCATTTACGAGGAAAAACGCCTTCAGCAATGCATCGGTTATATACAGTTAAGATGGCATCACCCGCTGTTTTACACGCTTCTTTAATCATCCTATTAGATATTTTATCTTCCCCTGATGATTTGTTGACCGGTAGTTTTCTAACAATATTTATAAATTCGTCATTAGATGGTACGTCTGACATTGGTGATTCAGGTGGCACAGGAGCCCACGCTCGAATCTGTTGGTGGTAGTCGCTATCGTTAGCCGGTGAATCATCAGGGATAAGTGTATTAATTAGTACTTTTGTTGTTTCCTCTATGCCCGTGGTATGCTTATCATTGACCTTAATGTTTTGAACGTATGCAAGGTCGACCGATCTGTTAGCTTTAAATTCGTGATATAAGGGAGACCACGGACCCTCCCTGTCAAGTTTGTCAACGATTTTCCGCAACAAGTTACCCTTAGATTTTTCCACCGATGCTTTGTAGCGTGACTTGGCAACTCTAAAAGCATTTAAAGCGGACGTAAGAAGATCTCCAGTAATCTTTCGGCTCTTGAGTTTATTTAACTGTCTACGCGCTCTGCGATATCTTTTGCGCTGTTCAACTAAATAATCACTCCACCAGTCACATCTACGAATATTGGTCATAGATCCACGACCAATGGCGATGTCAGCACAGTAGGTAAAGGTTTCTGACATAATGTCAGCACTTTCTTCGGCTGACAGCCCGTCCCGAGTGAACTCCTTGGCGTGACACGCAAAAAGCGAGCCAAAAAATTCCCAGTTCGCACCTTTACATCTATATCTGAAATTACCAGGAATATGAGACGGACCCTGAATATAACCAGGAACAAATTCGTACACGATCAGGCGATGATCACTACAAGACGCGTCCGGTAGGACACGCCACCTATCCAAACGTACGTCGGCACTAGAAAGTGTGACGTCAATACAAGATTCGCCTATTTGGCTGCAAAAAGTAGGTGGTGCATCGGGGGTATTATGAATCGATAGGTTCATCTCAGCAATGAAATCCTCAACAGCGCAGCGTCGTTCGGTATCGGTTGCCCGAACCTTGCCATACCACAGAGACGATGACGCGTTGACATCCGCGCCAACGATCACTTTGCAGCCCGCGAGTGACCGCAAGACATGACGGAGATTATGTATATGAGGAGTAACAGGATCTGAATATTGAAAGTAACAGCTTACAACGAATACTTTAAAAGAAGCTGATGAGACTTCAGCAACCGCACAGTGTGGCGTCATGAGGTCACGTATAGACGTTACCGTAAAGTTAGAAGACCGCGCAACATAAATTCCGGCTCGCGCCCTACAATCCAGCTGCACTACCCTGTGACGTAAACTTGAGTTTTGATATTGTTCTTGAATGAGTACAAGGTCTAAGTTGTAGTCAATAATTAATTTATCTAACTCTGATGTCGCCACCTTATCGTTGTGAAGGTTTAATTGCCCTATGCTTAGACTATCCATCTTAATTAGTAATTAGTATGTAGGATAAGTTGTTCGAGTTTTAATTTATAGGTACCGCACTGTTCAGACCCGCAGCGATGGTCAAAAGGTTTTTAAAACGTTTACACGCCGCGCAAACCGGGGTAAAATTTAAATCGTCCTTATGCGGACAAACATTGGTTTCGTGGGCCTCAGAACATATAGCGCAGGTTGGTGATTTATTAGCGCAATGCTTTTTCACGTGACCGAATTGCTGACAATACGCGCAACGAACTACCTCGATATCATCAACAAAACGGCACGTGGCCCAGTCAATAAATAACTTATCCTTGGTAGACACAAGATGTTTCCGTACCTCAGGTTCAATCTCTATTCCTAACCATTTACGACCGTTATTGGTAGAACGCCTACGGACTATTTTCGTGGATTTAATGAAGTCGTCTTCTTTTATTGGCAACTCGTTTTTAATATTTTGGCGGTATATGGCTTGCAAAAAATTGTTGTCTTCCATAGAGGCGGGAATGTCCTTGACTAATAGACGGGGTCGGCGACCTTTTGGTTTTTCTAAACGAAGACCCGCAGACTTTATAGCGTCTACCGATTCTAGTCTTTTCAATTGGTTTTCATTTGCAACGCGCAGTACAACGCCTGATTTGGCGGTTTTTTTAATACCGACTATTTGAAAACCATCGTCACTCGGTCTAATCGCCTTCATAAGAGCTTGTTTAGTGGCGGAAGATGACGCATAGTCAGCTGATCGCTCCTGGGTCGGATAGGCGACGAGACAAGGAAGAGGTACTCTAGATTCGATAGCCGGGGTAACTTTAGGCAACCGCAGTTTCAAAGAATCCGCGTACGACATGTTTTTGTCCTCATTAACGGTTTTAGCGTAGGATTTTAATTTAATTATTTCCAATTCGCGCTCGGTGTTAGCAAGCTTTGTCTCGTTACACGCAGATTTTAAAGCTAACAAAGACACGATACTTGTAACTCGTTGAGTCATATCCATAATTGCTGATTTGTTCGCGACATTTATACGAGAACCGTTATCATTAACCAGCTCGTTGATTTTGGCCAGGTACACAGACGCCTCGGTCATCAAATCGCAATAATTACTGTTCCCGTCGCTACGATTGGAAATATTTAATGTAGGCGACTTTTCGGGAGAATTGGGTGCAGTTTGTAAACGCTTCGACCTATCATCTATTAAATTGTCGGTCGGAGACATTTCACAAAACAAACGCTTAGCGGATGCTTGCGGCGGCGACCTAAACGTCTTGTTATCTCTGCGGAAAATGTCCCCCCCACGATCAGGGGGGTCATTGGAAGTTGACATAGCTAATTAATTAACAAGAAAAACAAATCTAAGTTAACGAAAAGAAAAAAACAAAACCGTCGCGCGGAGAAAAGAAAAATAAATTACGTTACCCTCACAAGTAAGAAAATAAATGTACTCACCGAAATTATTTGATTTACAATAAATACCAAACAAACACTAAGAATAAACTTACTATACCAAGCCAGACACAATTTCACAGTCTAGAATGAAAACACGAGCCGGAAACTAACAATCGGAACGCGATATTCGTAAATATACCCGGAGCGTATTAATTTCAAACCACACGGCGCGGGCGCGCGGAGGGAAGTGATTATAATGTATATTGTGTGTTATTTAGGTTGGGAATACTTTCCTGGCTAATGGTATTATGTTGCTATACTTCTAAGTACTCTTGGACTGTTGTCCAAGAGTTAGAAGTTAGTGTATTTTAAAGATAACATTGACAAAGAATGAAACATATTGATAGATATGTTGTCATGTTTCCAAGGAGTTTCTTGTCCAGTTCTTCTCCTTGAATGGCCTAGTTTTGCGAACGGACAACTACCTTACTTTATGAATTTGTGACAAGTCTAAATTGAAATAAAATATCTAGTCTTGTCTGTCCGTGCTTTACTTTATAAAACCCTATTTCCCTACAAGATATATTCGTATAAACATTCACACACTAAATAACCAGCTAGTAACTATCCTGATGTGCAAAGCTTATAATAAATAAGCTTTGCTTTGAGAAATTAGACCTTAGATGTTTAGGCCATTACATTCCTGTACATATTTACACATATTTATAATTTTATATATAGGTATGTGTATTACCCAAGTCATAAAATCTCTTACGCGCACTGTGTCAAAGGATAGCGTCCGACATTCTAATTGGATGACAGTCCCGTGCAGAAAATGAAGAATGAGATGGATTGACCAATAGACTTGTGCGCGGAGTGGTATTTTGTCCGTTAGATATGTAAACATTATTAACAGATTGTTTCGTATTTCTAATGTATTATTTATTTTTCGTTGTACCTATTATATTAATTAAAGATAGAAAACAAATAATCGCGGCTAGGGGTATATTAGGTCGGATACAGTTAGTGAACCATCTTTGTAAGTCGATTTAAATGTCAAAGTGTTTAAGACTCCGACGGTAGCGCGTCCCGAGAACCATGAAAGTACATGGTCTGGGTATACGGACGGAATGCTCCTTTCCTGTGCCACCTGCACCAGCGTGTCGTCAGCGTAACAAACTACACTGAAGCCGATAGGGAGGTTGGCGCACAGCCACCAGATATCCAGAACCGATCCCTGTCGGACATCGTTCGAGTCAACCATAGACCTTAAATGTTATCTGTTTCTAGGTTTTATACTGTGGAGCGGCAATGACTGATCTTAACATTATACTCGTGAATGAGCGCAAAATGTAATGACTGATATATTGCTTTATTAATTTCATGTAAACCAAAGTGTTGGAATACCCTGCGAATCTAGTAAAACACCTCGTTTCAGTTATACTCTTTAGGCCCGTTAGGTAACGCTAGCCACATCATATCATGTGAACCATTGGGCTGTTTGCTTAGCTATATAACTAACTAATACTTACTTATCGCCTCCGTGTTTCTTATATTCTTTGACATTTCTTCGACCTTCACTTCAATTTTACAGTTTATTAAAGGTATATCATCTTCCAAATCTGACTGATTATGGTGTGGTGGTTGTTCTGCTACGTCTAGACAGCTATTGTCTAAATTTTCGGGTTCTAGCTCTGTAAGTAAACAAAAACAGTGAAAAGTATTATTTGCTTCATTTCACAACACAATTTAGTTAATGTTACATTGATTTAAATTAAACACTAGCAAAGTAACTGCACGGTTAGCGCAGTGGTTAAGCTATTCACTGCTACGCTGCGTGTCGCGGGTTCGATTTCTGCACGGAATAAATATTTGTATGACCTACAAGTAGTTGTTATGGGTTTGTCTGTTTGTGTAGGCATGAAAAGTTTATATTGTTACGAATGGACCTTATGTCGATGGCATAAGGTTCAATATCGCATGACATGCAGTGTATGACTTTTAAGCCCTATTTCCCCAGATATAGACATTTTCTAGGTACAATATAAAAACGCATTGCTAGACTTAGGATGGCCTATCGAATGATACAGGTCTCAACAATTTTGTCAACAAAGTGTCGACATCGAAATTTCCAGAAACCCGTTTCCGGGTACCGGAATTACCGTAGGTACTTATTGAATGTCCTTGAAGTTATGCGCTATTATTATTACGTCTAGAGGAATCTGGAATGTTCGATCAGCTGGCCTATATATAGCGCCGTGACGCCGGCGCAGAGTCAGTCTGCATTCGACTATCGATACGAAAACAGCGACAGTTAAGAAGCGATCTTTGAGAATACCTACTGCGACAACTGTAACGAGAACTTTGAGTACTACGTGAAGTATCATCTGTAGTGTTATTGGGTGTTTACAATACGGACTTCGTGGACATAAGTGAAGACTTCGGTGCAACGTCAGCGTCTACTTGTCATTGCCTACAATCGACTGTACCTTCGTTGCCAATAAACTTCGCAACCCTTAAGCGGCGCACTATGGGAAAGCCCCATACAAGGCCGTCTCAAAACCGTTTCACGTGAAAGTCGTTGTTATGGAGTAGAACTAATTAATTAATTTAGTCTTATAAATAAGCTTTCTTTTCTATATTTTTTTAATTATTTTTTGCTAACCATAATGTATATAAAAAGGCATCAAAGCTAACTCATGTTCAATGATGTGATTTTGGCACAATACATTACTACAATTCAACGAGACATTACTCGAAAGTTTTTCTTATAAATGTATAAGTATTATACATTTTTGAAATGCTTATAATCTCCTCATAACGTTTCTTAAATAATATTATATATAATAAATAAATAAATTAAAATTAACCAATGTAGTTTAAGATGGTATAATTTTCAGGTTACTTTTTTTTTAACGAGACTTACCCGTTTACCGCTGTTTGCCGCTGTCGAGATATTTGTTGTATTACGATCTTTATACATTAGTTTACACAAGGAGAAAAAAAAAAGTTGCGCATACTTGCGCCTTTTCTGACACGGTACCAAAACATATCGCGAGATAATTTTTTTCCAATATCTTTTTACTGCTCACATAATCATCTGTTATCTATTAAGGTCAAATTGATAAAATGGTCATTATTATTTATAGTTATTTGTGGTTTTGATATAGTTTTGACCACCATATTTGATAAAATATGGTCACTATATCAATTAGGGTCAAATTAAAAACAGGTTGGTTATGGGAAGAGTGCAAATATTAGTTTCTTATCTTTTTGCACATAGCACTAATTCATTGGCCTATAAAAGAAAGGCGAACCCTGAAACATCCACAGTTGTTCATCAGAAATTCAGTTGTCTTAAAAAAGCAGTTAATACCTATTTTCAAATATTCACAGAAGTTATCTGATTTGAAAATAATGGGTGAATTTGTTTGTAGTAAACGAGAGTTGTGCAATTTGTTGATAAATGGGAATAATATAGAAAACTACTTGCAAGAAAATTTCAATTTGTCACCAGAGGATATGAATACTGTGGTCTCCTACATTCAAAGAAACTTGGTATCTAAATGTAACGAACGCTGGAGAAATGCATCCCGGAAAAGAGAACGCTTTGAAAGTAATAACGTCGACTGGTTAAATGGTGAATTTCGTGTTCCACTGGAGTGTCGAGTCACAGTTAATGACCCTAATACGTCTGGAAGCAGTGCAGGTGGCAGACCATCGAAACCATACGAAGCATCTTCAGAAAAAACAAAGAAACGAAAAAACATGCAATTAATACAAGAGTACGGACTGGACTGTGTGCTCAATGCATATACTCAGGAGTTGCGGTCTATGGGTGAGACGGAGGAGGCCACAATTGTTAATATTATACGAACTGCGTCAAAAAATGATAAGAAAAAGTTTCTTAAATTCATAACTGAGAACCCTGAAGATGTTATACCTTTTACAAAGGAAGAAGCACTGCGGATATTTATTGACTTAGACCTTAACAAAGAACAGTATGGGAAACTTCGTATTTGTTTGGCGGACAAAAACTGCTCAGTGTTTCCTTCTTATCCAACTTTAGCCGAAGCGAAGAAGATGTGTTACCCACCAGATTCGAGCATAACCATTACTAACATAAGTGCAAAAGTCAATCTGCAAGACTTATTGGATCATACTGTGGCACGTATATTACTAATTGGTTCAGTTTACAAAAACGGTTTAAGACAGTTGAAACTATTCTGCAAATGGGGTTGTGACGGGTCATCAGGGCAAAGTGAATACAAGCAAGTTTTGCCCGAAGAAAGCGATTTCACATCAGATGCGAACCTTTTTATTGCTTCACTTGTACCCATTAAACTCATAGATGAGACAACTAATATTGTTATTTGGAAAAATGAAACTTGCTCATCCGTAAGATATTGCAGACCTATATTGATAGAATTTGCCAAAGAAACTCCTGAAAAAACCGCTTCTGTTGTGGCTGATATCAAAAATCAAATTGAAAACCTGTCTCCTTCCATGATAAATAAGAATGGTGAAGTAATTGAAATTACTCATAACCTATTTTTAACCATGATTGATGGTAAAGTAGCACAAGTTTTAACTGAAACTCCTTCGAGCGCTTCTTGTACAATTTGTGGTGCTACTCCTCGGCAAATGAATAACTTAGAGGCAGTTAGGACACGAGATGTGAATGAAAGTTCATTTCAATATGGACTGTCAACACTACACGCTTGGATTAGAAGTATGGAGATGATTTTACACATTTCCTATAACTTGTCTTTCCAAAAGTGGTCAGCCACTACACCAGAAAATAAAAAAAACAAAGACGAAAAGAAAAAACTGGTACAAAAGCGGTTTAGGGAGGAAATGGGACTGCATATCGATAAACCTCGACAAGGCACTGGAAATAGTAATGACGGCAACACAGCTCGGAGATTTTTTCAGAATTACTCTTGCTCTGCAGACATTACAGGTGTAGACGTAGAACTTATAAAACGAATGTACATTATACTACAAACTATGTCATCTGGAATGGCTATTGATTCAAAAAAGTTCGGTGAATACGCATATAGTACCGCCCAACTGTACGTAAATAATTATAATTGGTATTATATGCCTTCCTCCGTACATAAAATACTTATTCACGGAGAAAAAATCATTGAGTACTATGCTATATTACCTATCGGACAATTGTCCGAAGACGCTCAAGAATCCCGCAACAAGGATTACAAAAAGTTTAGACTTCATCATTCTAGAAAATGTTCAAGAGCGGCTACCAATACAGACGTGTTCCATACCTTATTGTACACTTCTGATCCATATATATCAAGTTTGAGAAATACCTCAGAAACAATATCGAAAGAACTTTTCGATGAAGCCAAGTCCCTTCTTGCTGTCAACGAAAATCTGTAGGAGATTGTTGAATTTTGTACATTATTTTTTTCTCGTTAGACACTGTTTATACAATGATATTTAATTCTATTTTATGTAAGTAAATTTAAAAAAAAGTATATTTTCTTATAAATGCATGTATTTTTTTTATTTTTTATTTTTTAAATATTTTAATAAACATAATTTTCAAAATTATTATTTTTTCTTTTAAACCTTATACATTCACGTATATGTATGCAAAATTACAGATCATTTAGTTTTGAAATAACTGAGATACGGAGTTTTGAGACGAAACATACGCGATTTTCCCATAGTGGGGCGTTTTAGTACCCCCAGCCCGTAACAATATGTTTGTTAACGCACCCACGATACAGGTTTTTTTTTAAACTAAGAAATTCCTAGTGTGGTAGCCTCACACTAACCGGCCGGTCCACGATGGACGCGGTGGCTCGCCTCAAGAGGTGGACTGAGGCGGCCACAGCAAGGGGTGAGGGTGTCGTCGCGGTGTCGTTAGACATCGCGAACGCGTTCAACACCCTCCCTCACAAATGCATAGAGGCGGCACTAAAATTTCACGAAGTGCCCCTCTACCTCTGCGCCCTCGTGTCGGACTACCTCTGCGAGAGGAAGGTCCTATACGAGGACGCAGAGGGTCGCGTCCAGTCGTGGACCATGAAAGGTAGGAGTACCCCAGGGATCAGTGCTTGGTCCCCTGCTCTGGAACCTGGGGTACAACTGGTTCTGCGTGGCGCGCTCTTGCCGCGAATGGATGTGGTCTGTTTCGCGGACGACACCATGGTCGCGGTGAGGGCGCGCGAGTGGGAGGAGGCGGTCCACCTCGCGTCGGTCGGCACCTCTCTGGTCGTCCGACGCATCCGCCTCCTGGGGCTGGAAGTGGCCCTCGAGAAAACGAGGGCCATGACATTCCACGCCCCGCGACGCAGAACCCCACCGGGGCTCCGTATCCGGGTGGAGGGGGTCCAGGTTCCCGTCGAGGTGCACATCAAGTACCTCGGCCTGATAATAAAATAATAATAAAAAAAAAAAAATTGGCAACATCAAATGTCAACATCATATTTTCATCCATAACAAATATATTATTTTATATCAGTTTTTCTTTTCCATATTGTGATATCTTCAAGAGAAAACCCAAGCCCAAATCCAAAATAATAAAATTCAACAACAAAAACAGTTTCTATACACGATGGAGAAGTTTACTACTCGAACCAAACCGACCCGTTGGAAATGACATCTGTCATGTCATGTCGGAAAATACAAACCAGAAAAATATGTGAATAATATGATTGTGCGATGTTGACAAGATCTGCCGCTCGAAGAGCACGCCCACCATCTCCGGACTCGTTGCTCAGCTCCGCCTCGCCGCCGCCGGCCTCCAGCGCCACTGTAAGTGCTGTGACGACCCCGGCCGCGGCAGTTGCGTCGAGCTCGAGCGACGAGTACTTCTCTCCGCCGACGACGCCACCACCTGCACGCCGACGGGGAGGACGCCGGCCGCCGGACCGCTTAGGACCTCGAGGCCCATCGGCTTCTGACAGGGTCCCAGCTCCCGGCGGTAGTGTGCAGCGCATGAGATGGACACAATCCATTAATGAAAACGTCATGCGCTCATACTATGGGGCTACAGAGGGAGGAAACAACCTGACCGCGTACCGTGTTCGAATGCTCTCTCTGTTTCAGGTGCTTGAGCCAGCTGTCAACGTGTCGGCGCAACGACTGTCGGATCAGGTACGGGTTATCCAGCGTAATCATATGTTGGATGATACTGTGCTTGATCGCCTGCGAAACGAAATGCAGAGTAGCCGTATCATTGCTCACCAGTCGCAGACTGCGGAGATACCACCGCAGCCCACAAACTATGCTGACGAGGGGAGTAATGATAGGGCTACCAATGTAAGTACCCAGTGCAATGAGGAGTTAATAAATGCTTTGGAGGCTGCGATTCGGGAATATCGTTTCACACCGGCAGAACTAAGACCACGCCTGCCACGTTTGCCCATGCATAACAGAAATAGGGCACTGATGGCTGCTCTGGATGCGCAGTTATCAGATTATTTTGATACCTGCGAGGACCTCACTGATACTCATTCAATCCTGTACTGCGCAGCTGTAGCAGCTTGTCGTGTAGCTCATGTCAAATTTCCCAGTGACTCTAGAGCTACACGACCTAAACCAGTAGTACCAGCTTGGCAGCACAGGATTGAACGTCGTATTGGTGGGGCCAGAGCACTCATCGGTAAACTAATCTGCTTCAGGGAGGGTAATACTCGTCCCAGAGTGATGCGCTTTGTGAGGCGGGCATTTGCAGGTACAAATATCAGCCCACAAAATTATATGGCCCGTGTCACGGAGCGCATCGACTTCCTGAAGCAGAAAGTGTATGCATGGGCGAACCGTATCAGAAGATACAAACGACGAGTGGAACGGTACACCCAGAATCGCACCTTCCAAAGCAATGAAAGGTGGGTTTATAGGGACTGGGAACGACCAGAACAAGGTGTGACTGACACGTGCCTACCGGATGATGATGCCATGTGTTCATTTTGGCGCAGTATCTGGTCGGTACCTGTCAGTCACACTGAAGGTGACTGGGCCCGGGATGTCGAGAGAGCCTGCGATCCAATACCTGAAATGGGGGCTATTACCATCTGCCCCCAAGATGTAGCTTACGCAGTCCGTCCGTTACCTAACTGGAAGTCTCCAGGACCGGACGGGCTGCATAACTTTTGGATAAAATGGTTTCCAAGGTCGCACGCTCGCTTGGCATCTCAATTCCAGACTGCTTTGGTGTCTGGTTCGTTACCTCAGTTCCTAACTACTGGAATAACCCACCTGCTCCATAAATCAGGTAGCACCGCGGAACCCAAAAATTATAGGCCGATCACCTGTTTACCGACGGTCTATAAAGTTCTTACATCCATTTTGAAAACTAAAATTAACAAACATATTGACAGCAACTCCATCATGTCTGCCTCTCAAAATGGATGTAGGAGCGGGTCCCGCGGTACTAAGGAGCTACTCCTCATTGATATGGCCATTAGCCAACAGGTTCGTCGTTCCCGAAAGGATCTGTCGACATGTTGGATAGATTATAGGAAGGCCTATGACTCAGTCCCACATACATGGCTCATGCGGGTGCTGGAGTTGTATAAAGTGGATGCAACTCTGCGCACCTTCCTGATGTCGTGTATGAAGACATGGAGGACAGTCCTTCGCTATCCAGGATGTCGAAATATTCAGAGGAATAGCGAACCGATACGGATCGAGCGAGGAATATTTCAGGGCGATAGTTTGAGTCCACTTTGGTTTTGCTTAGCATTGAATCCTCTAAGCACACTATTGGAGGATTCAGGTCTAGGCTATCGGTTGAGGAGAGGTGGTCAGGTTATATCGCACCTCCTCTACATGGATGACCTGAAACTTTTTGCTCCCAACAATTCACAACTGAGGGAGCTACTGAAAATTACTGAAACTTTCAGTAGCTCCATCAGGATGGAATTTGGTGTGGACAAATGTGCGGTCATGCATGTAAAGCGAGGAGAGATTATGGAATCCGTGGGAACCCAACTCACTGATTCCATAAACCTTAGAGCCCTCTCCGCATCCGAAACCTATAAGTATTTGGGTATGTCGGAAGCGTTGGGTATCAATGTTACTGACATGAAGCAATCGTTGAAAGAACGCTTCTTTGGCCGCCTGAAAAAAGTACTTAATAGTCTTCTATCAGGCGGAAACAAGGTGCGCGCTTTCAACGGTTGGGTCATGCCGGTATTGATGTACTCTTTCGGCATACTCAAATGGACTCAAACCGAACTTGACGCCCTGGATCAGAGGGTCCGTACGCTGCTGACTGCAAATCGATTGCATCACCCACGGTCATCGTTTATGAGGCTGTATATCCCGCGGAAATGTGGAGGTCGTGGCTTTTTAAACGCCAAGACCCTCCACAATCGCGAGGTATGCAGTCTCAGGGACTATTTCCTAGTAAACGACGTGGGGATGCATCGAGATGTGGTCGCGGCTGACAAGGGCCTCACTCCGCTCTCCTTGGCTAAAGAGAACTGGCGTAAACCAGTAGTGCTTGACACAAATGATCGCATGGAGGTATGGAAGAGCAAAGAGCTTCACGGACGCTTTTTCCGAGCCCTACACGGGCCCGATGTAGACTTACAAGCGTCCGTAGCCTGGCTACGTTTCGGTGACCTCTTTGGGGAAACCGAAGGTTTTGTCTTTGCAATTATGGACGAAGTTATGATGACGAACAATTACCGGAGATTTATTGTGAAAGACGGCACAGTTGACATCTGTCGGGCATGTCACCGGCCGGGGGAATCAATAAGGCATATTATCTCCGGGTGTTCTCGTCTAGCTAACGGAGAGTACTTGCATAGACACAACCTTGTAGCCAGGATCATTCATCAGCAACTTGCTCTTAAATACAACCTTGTGGAATCGGAGGTGCCGTACTACAGGTATACGCCCGACCCAGTTCTCGAAAATGGCTATATCACATTGTACTGGGATCGATCCATCATCACTGACAGGACTATTGTTGCCAATAAGCCTGATATAGTGATGGTGGATCGATCAGAGCGGCGTGCAATAATTGTTGACATAACCATCCCCCATGATGAGAACCTCGTGAAAGCCGAGAAAGATAAACAAATCAAGTATCTTGACTTGGCTCACGAGGTTGTCGACATGTGGGAGGTGGATTCAGCAATCATTGTACCGATAGTCGTGACAGCCAATGGCTTAATAGCCAAGAGCCTCGACCAACACCTCAGGAGGCTCTCGTTAGGCAGCTGGATCAAGGGCTTGATTCAGAAAGCGGTACTGCTGGACACGGCTCGCATCGTCAGGAAGTTCCTCTCTCTGGAGCCCTGACCGCCGGTAGCTTGGACCCTGTTCCCGATACCGGTGGGCTACTATTTTTTATATTTTTAAATGTTTTTTATGTATTTTTATGTAGAAATATTTAAAAATGTAATTTATATGTATATACAATAAAATAAAGGAATAATAATAATAATAATAATAATTTATTTGCAAGAATGTAGGTGTACAATAATAGTATGTTGTTCATAAAAATAAAAGTAGGCCCCTTTACATTCTACCATTAGATGTGGTGTGCAAATATTAAAATTTGTCTAATTACAATGTTAAAGTCATCCCATTATATATTACGTATTAATGTCAATTTATAAAATGTCCATGATTTTTATTACAAATGTCAAAAAATAAACAAAAACTATAGATATAATTACATCAATAAATACAATAATCCTAATTCAATGTCATCATTCAATAATATAATTAATGTCACAATTTCTAATAATAATAATAAATACCTTACATAAAATAGTCAAACAAAATCTTTTTCCAACAAAAAGTCTGCAACACTATAATAAGCCTTGTCTACTAAAAAATTACGAAGTCTTTTCTTGAACAATGACAAAGTACAATCCTTCCAACTACTAGGTATTTTATTATAAATCAACGGTGCCATGCAGCAGACACCCTTGCGCATCAGAGTTGTTCTAGCACCAGGGATACATAGACTGCTATTGTCACGCCTATTCCTTGGGAATGCATCAGCCATTCGTGTGAAGCGACCTGGGTTTAATTTTACGAACACTGCCATTTCCAAAATATACAAACATGGGAGGGTTAATAATTTATATTGTTTAAAATATGTCACGCAGCTGTCAGTAGTTTTTAATTTAAAAATAGATCGTATGCATCTTTTTTGGGCCTTAAATGCAGTTTCTTTTTCTGTTGAATTGCCCCAAAAGATAACTCCGTATCGCAGACGGCATTCAACAATACCATAGTATGCAGTAAGGCATGCATCCAGATTTACAATCGCAGACAAGGTATATAGAGCGTATGCAGATGAACTTAGTTTTTTGCAAAGCAACTCAATGTGTTGTTTCCAGCTAAGTTTGTTATCTATTTCTAGCCCTAGAAATTTAGTACTAACGACCCCGTTAATTTTATTACCGTTATATTGCGTGCGTTGATTACGTATTCTAAAATTCATTATTTTAGTTTTGTCAATGTTAATCATTAAATTATTTATTCCAAGCCAGTCTATTATTGATAATATTGTTTGGTTAATGTCAGATTCTAAGTCAATTATATTATCATTAGTAAATAAAACAGTGCTATCATCAGCAAATAGTGTAACGTCATGATTTGTGACCGAAGGCATGTCATTTATATAAACAAGGAAAAATAAAGGACCTACGATGGTTCCTTGAGGAACGCCGAATTTAGAAGTTCCAGATTCAGAAATGTATATTTCTTCCGTTTTTGTAATGGGGTTTAATCTCCTTACTTCTGTGAGTTGTTGTCTGTTGCTAAGATATGATTCTATGAGTTTGTACACATTACCCCTCACACCATATGCATACATCTTTCTCAGGAGGATTTTGTGGTCGACACGGTCGAAAGCCTTTGATATGTCCATGTATAAGGCGACAGCCGGCAGTCCTTTATCCAAGTTAGTCATTACCTTTTTTAAAAAGTTGTATATTTATAGACTTGCTCTTTCTGAAACCATACTGACTGGACGTAAGAATATTATGTTTTTCAAAGAAACCATAGAGACAATTAAACATCACCTTTTCTACAATTTTTGCAAAAATGGGTATTAGTGCTATTGGCCTATAGTTGCTCATGTCAGTGTTTTCTCCTTTTTTAAATACTGGCTTTATAACAGATATTTTTAGCTTGTCTGGAAAAGTGCCTTGTTCTATACATAAATTCATAATGAAACTTAATGGTTCAGATATTATGTGAGCTGCATCTTTGGCAATCATGGTCATAATACTGTCATAACCGGTACTGGTTTTATTTTTTAGGTCCATTATTATTTTATTAATGTCATCAGGGATAGTCGGTGTCATAAAAATTGAATTAGAATTATATGTCAGATTATTAGAGGATTTTTGGGGTAAACTAGTATTATTGTCATTAATGTCAAGAAAAAAGTTATTAAATGAATTCGCAATGTCTTGGGGATTATTTATAATAATGTCATTTTTAATTAAAAGATTTACGCCCTCATTTGGGTATTTAGATTTAGATTTTATCTCATTTATTACTTTCCAAGTAGCTTTATTCTTGTTTGTGGCCGATTTTACAAAGTAATCGTTTTGAGACTTTTTTGTCAATCTGATAATAGTTTTATATCTCTTTGCATATGTTTTGAAAGCAGTTTTGGTGGTTTGGTTGGGATTATTCCTGTATTGCCACAGTAATTGGCATTTACGTTTACTGCATATTCTTAAGCCACGTGAGATCCATTTCGGCCTAGATCTGTTATATATTTTGACTTTCTGTAAGGGAAAACAGAGATCGTACAACATAATAAAGTTATCGTAGAATGTGTTGTATCATTGTATGCTTTGTTCGCATCCGTGCAACTATAAATGTCGTTGTTTGTTAGTTGTTTTAAATATTTTATGAAGATTGTTCTATTTTCATGAGAGTAATTCCGTTTTAATATATACCAAAATTTTAAAGTACAGGTCTTTTTGACCGGAATCTTAATTATTTGCGCATTGTGGTCTGATAGCGCCAATTCCTTGATAGTACCTTTGCAAATTCCTATATTATGGGCTATGTTGTCTATGCATGTTTTACTAGCAAACCGTGTTACTTGGTTGAATTTTAATTTTAAATTATATCTAGTTAATAATTCTATAAAATCAATGGAATGTTTTGTATTTTTCAAGGTATCTATGTTGAAATCACCGCTTATTACTATTTTTTTCCCGTTTGAGCATAAGTTATTTAATATTTTTTCGAGAATCACGAAGAAACTGTTTATAGAGCCAACGGAGTTGTTTGGCGGCCTATATATACATAAAACAATTATTTGATGTTCCAATAACTCGATTGCAGAACATTCCATTGTGTTACTGATTGACATTTTTGTGATTTTTTGAAGAATTCTGTATTTAATGTTATTTTTAATTAATATACAGGACCCTCCGTGTCTGCTATCTCTCATATAATAAGACACAAGTTGAAAATTTGGAATTGCGAGATATACCTCATCACCATACTTCATGTTGTGTTCAGTGATGCATAACAAGTCAAGAGGATTGTTCTGTGCAGCTAAATCGTTAATGCAAACAGATAACATATCAGCTTTATTAAGCAATCCGTTAATGTTTTGATGGAGAATTGTGACAAATCTATAAGCGAAATAAATCATTTGAGTGTGTGTTATTGGTGTTGATACATTCCGATTCACAGAGTTTGTTACTTAATTCATTTATACACGTTGCATTAACTCTATTTATTAAATTATCTTTAGAATCTAAGTTTACTTGCACAGATTTACTTACAAAAACTTTTTTACTTTTAATTTGACATATTTTTTCATACTGCAGCGCTTTGAAGTGGTAATGAATACACAATATTTCCCTCAACAAAGACCTTGCAAGATTTAAAACATAATTGCGTCTACTTGGTGGGAACCTAGCGTAATTCATGTCCATGAACAACACATTTTTATATTTCTTACAGGTAAATCGTAGTAAATAGTTTAGTTTCCATTCATTTAGGAACCTGTTACTAGGCACTTCGCTTATAATCACATTAGTATTTGCCGTTGACGATAACCAGCGATGTAAATTTATGTCAACGTCATAAGGATTCTTCTCGCAGCAACCGCCTAATACAATCACGTAGTCGCTTCTTGTCAGAGCGCTGATTTCGTTCTTCGAGCATTCTAAGATCTCACTCAGTGCAGCACCTGGTTTTAAGTAGGACAGCACGTGGTAATTGGATCCAAGTAGGTTTTGCAGGATGTTACGTAGACCCCGTCCTTGTCCATCACCGAGGATAATTACTCTATGTTTATTATTCTGAGTTTTAACTGACCCTTCCATACCTATAGCGCAGAGTGTTTTGCTACACCTTTTATTTTCAACGCAATGATTTTTCGTAACATCGCTTTCCGACTCATCATCTTGATTGCATTCGAAATTATCCTGCTGAGTTGTATGCAAGCTTGGGCTTCCTATGCAGGTGCTTTTAGCTAATCGTAGAGGAGAATGCCGGGGGGTATTTACTCTCATGCTTAGCATTCATTTTGAGATAGGACATTTCTTATTATTGTGTTGCGGGGTAGTGGTAGTAATTGTTTTTAGTAATTCTATTTGTCGTTGTTGTTCCTGCGTAACGTGTTTGAGTTTAGCATTTTCACAGATAAGATTTTCGATTTCATGGTCAGCGCTCTTTAATTTTTCTTTAAATTCATTTATTTCTCGCCTTAAGTTCTCGGAATAAGACTGATTATAGTTTTGCGTATCACTCTGAATACTCATCATAGAGGAATCGAGCATGGTAGAATTTAATAGATCTTTGCTAGTTGTAAATGATAAGTTCATTTGTGATTGTGATCGTACTAATTTTCTACGTATAGTTACGTTGTCCATCTCGCATGTGAGTTAACCTTTGTGATGATAATATTATTATTATATTCACGAAACGTGGCGTAAGCTAAGTCTGCTTTAAACGCGTGGTGTAAGCTCAATATGTTTGCACAATCGTTGAGCAATGTGGGTATTAGTGGTCGAGCGTTGAGCAATGTGGGTAGTAGCGGTCGATTCGCGGGTTGGCCTAGGTCAGGATCGCAATTTTTTATAAAAGTTTTCGCTTATTACTCACGATACCGATGGAGTCCAGATGAGATATATATATATCACTTTTTAGTCCGTTTCACTAGCTTCACAATGATATACAATACAATGGAATCAAACAGATTTTTACCACTTTTTATTAAAAGAATTCTCAAAACACTTAATAGTTATTTTCTTCTAAACACCAGGCTCACTGATTTAGTTGGAATTATGGTTTTATTTTTGGTTGCTGGACATAATGAAATGGATTGTATATGTGTTGCACCTATACTAATTTGTTAAAGAAGTCGTCTTGACGCTGGTTCGTCTTAATGTTTTGGGTGGTGCGCCAAGATCTTGTTTGGAACATTTAACACTGAATAACACTTTCACTAGTACTTTGCAGCTTTAGGAACAATATTATGAGTTTATAGTTTATAAGTAGTAAGTAATTAATTTTTTATTGAACAAAATATAACGGAGCCGATCTTAACGTGTCGGTAGTTTTTTTTTTTTTTTTTTCTGATCCTGGATCCCCGTTGGGATTTCGAGGAGCACTTTAGGCTCCTCGCCCCGCGGCTGTGTTCTGTCGCAGCCACCCTCGGACGGCTCCTCCCCAATTTGGGGGGGCCGAATTCGGCGTGCCGTCGGCTGTACCATGGTGTGGTGCGGTCGATGGCACTCTACGGAGCCCCGGTGTGGGCGGAGTGCCTTTCCCGGCGCACAGTGGCCCTGCTGCGGAAGCCGCAGAGGGTCATCGCGACACGGACCGTGCGGGCATACCGCACGGTCAGCCATGGGGCTGCCTGCGTGCTCGCGGGCACGCCGCCGTGGGAGGTCGATGCCCTGGTTCTGTCCCAGGTGCATCGACACCGTGTCGCGGCCCGGGAACGGGGGGAACGACCCGCCTTCGAGGAGGTAAGGCGGGTCCGAATAGCGGCTCAGGGGGAGGCCCTGAGTCGGTGGAGGGAGGCACTCCGCACACCAGCTGCCGGCCACCGGACGATTGGAGCGATTCGTCCGGTGTTGGAGGGATGGGTTGGGCGCCGGCATGGCAGCCTCACCTACCGCTTGGTGCAGGTACTGACCGGACATGGTGCTTCGGTCACTACCTGCACCGTGTCGCCTGTCGGGAGGAGTCGCCGCGGTGTCACCACTGTGACTCTCTCGACGACACGGCCGAGCACACCTTGGTGGAGTGCCCGGCCTTTTTTTTTTTTTTTTTTTTTTTTTTTTTTTTTGACGCTGTGGTAATGCATTTACGCACCATACCCCGAAGGGCGTGTGTGGGACTCGCCCAGCCGAAGCCGGGAATACCCACTAAACCCACAGCGGCACAACGACATCGCCTGAGTGGCGGGGTCATGGGAAAATGGCACAGCCTAGCTACCAATCCCCCGCCGGCGATTCCCGCCTAGGGCGGGCCCACAGTGGTCCCTCCACTCCACAGGGAGGGGCCGGGCTGGGTACGTCTTTTTGTGCGAGAAGACGCAGCAGCCAAGGGTTTTTTAGCGAGGTGTCCTTCCTCTTAGCCCCACTCGTTTGCCCGGAGGCAAACGGGGCCCCCAGCTCCTCTCAATGAGGAGACCGGGTTGCCCGACGGTGACCCGGAGTTCGGGTCACGTCAGCCACCTAGAGTGGTGGCCGACCCGCCGCACATGTGACCGCCGAAGTGGTCCCCACTTCTGGTTTTGGTCCGCGCCGGTAAACCGGTAACCCCCATATCTGGGGGCCGTTCCCCTATCCGCCACCTGGGGACGCGTCCGATGGCAGGCCAGAAACTGCGCACGGACCAGAAACTGCGCACGGACCAGAAACTGCGCACGGAGTGGAGTGCCCGGCCTGGCGAAACGAGCGCCGCGATCTCGATGCGGCGCTCGGAGGCGGAAGCCTCTCCCTGGCAACCATGGTGCGAGCCATGGTTGAAAGAGAGAGTGCATGGGAGGCTGCCGCCTCCTTCTGCGAGACCGTCCTCTTACAGAAGGAGGCAGCGGAGAGGGAGCGGGAAGAGAATGCTCTGGCCGCTCCCATCCGGCGTAGACGGGCGGGGCGAAGAAGGCGGGGGACGAACCCCCGTCTCCTTTAGCCCCCGAGTGTGACCAGCGTGTGTGGGTAGCTCCCGCACGCGCATTGCACTGGTCACCACGTCTGGGGATTATCCGTTCCCGGGTAATCCTCCCTAGGCGCGGAAACCGGCCTAAATTAGGCCGGTAAGCCCTGAGAGTGGCCCGGAGTCAGATCTTCGGGCCGAGCCCGGGTCACTCTCAACGCAGGGCTCGAGGGAACCGAGTGTTTTTAGTGGGTATTCCCGGCTCCGGCCGGGCGAGTCCCACACACGCCTGTCGCCTAGCTAGCGGCGGGTACGGTGCGTAACGCATTTTCACTCGTATAAAAAAAAAAAAAAAAAAAAGCCCCACACTAAGAATATCTTAGTTAAAGAATTCAAAACATTTTTCTAATCAAAATAAAATTAAAAGACCATATTTTTTTAGTGTTCGGCCGAAATTAGTGTTACGACCAAAACCGAAATCGAATTTCGGCCACGGTCTCAATTTCGATCGAAATTTCCTTAAAAGATCATATTGTGAGGGAAAAATAAAAATGTTTTTATAATCAGTTAGTCGTTATTTTTCTCTATTTAAATAACAATAAACATAGTTTAAAAAACTAAAAAACATGCTTTTAAAAAATATCAAACTAAAAAGTCAAAAAATAATTTTTAAAAAAGCGTGAGGCGCTTTGTGTCATAATTTTGTATATTAAGCTCCTCACGCCTTTTTTAAATTATTTAAAATAAAGCAAAGGTGGATTAAATCGCACTAAAAAAGAAGAGGTTTTCTTAAAAAACAAACTTGGTTGAAAGGTACTTTCAAAATTCCAGTCACAACTACAAATCGTCAAGGTCGCCCTCTCGTCAATCATTTGGTGAATCTAGCGACAGGAGCAAAATAAGAAAAACTGCAGAGATCCGTTCTAATGTCGAAGATGGTGTTATAGTTCACGCAGCCGAAGTTGAATGAAGAAAATCGGGAAAACGCGATAAAACCCTGCAACGAAGTACAAAAAAGCTTTCGATGCCTCTAAGTGTGGAAAATCATCGCGTCTAACTCTCATGGAAGCTTTGAAAATGTTTATAGATGCAGATTTAACACGAAGACATGTATGATTCTACAAGAAACGCGAACAAGAAGTTTTTCCGTGTTATAGCTTAATTCAAGAAGCCAAAAGAAAACAACTGCCAAAACACTAATGACGTTAACAATAGCAGGAGATTTTTTTGAAGATCTGAAACTGTCTTCAGATATTACAGGAATAGATTACGAGTTATTATATAGACTAAAAGTGACTCTGGAAACGATTTCGAGCGGATACGAGATAAATTTAGAAAAATATGCGCAGAAGACTGCTTGCTTATACGTGAAACTTTACCCGTGGCACCCAATGACACCCACACTGCACAAAGTACTTGTGCACGGATCAGACATAATAAAAAAATCATTGTTACCTATAGGACAACTATCTGAAGAAGCAGTAGAGGCACGCAACAAGCATTTTAAGTCATACAGACAGGATTACTCAAGAAAAGTAGAGACCTGTAACAGACATTTTCAATAAGCTACTTTTAAGCTCATATTCTTTTTTAGTGCCTCAAGGATAATAAAGAAAAATAAGAAGTGTTCTTTCCTTCCTGAAACATTGAATATGCTTGTATCTGCAACAAGCAAACCAAACCCAGCGGATGCACTTCAATCAGAAAGTGAGGATGAGATAAACTGATTATTGATTGATTTAATAAATACTTATAGTTAGTAACATTAATATACTTAATCATATGTGTCATAACCATCATTATGTAATATTAGTGTAGACATATGACCGAATCTCAGTTTTTAAATTTTTGTTTTTTTGTTTTTTTTTTTCTCTATTTATGTAAATTATAAAAAAATTCATTCACTTCATTAACTACTGTTTATATGGCGCTTGTTTTATTTCCGTCATTACCAACTCAAAATCGCGGCAAAATCGTCCCGCGGCCACTCCTGGCACAAGTTTTTTTCAAACTTAAAAGGGAGAGGTCAACCTCAATTTTGTTTGTACCAACTTAGTTTATGAATAAAATATTTTCATTTTCAAAATCCCAAAAAATGTTTTTGGCCGGCTAGATTAGAAAAATACCCCTATGTGCGCTGCCTCGAATCTTGCGGCAGCGGGGCGGCGGCGGCGAGTGAGCGGCAGGATCTTATGGCTAAAATCAAACGGACCGGTTCTCGAAAACAGCGGCGCGGCAGCGGGGCGGTGGCTGGCAGCGAGCGGTGTACTTCTCGCGCTCGAATCTTGCGGGCAGCGAGCGGTGATCAAGTGTTAGGATTAAATTTGAATCAAAAAGATGTTGCCGCCATTTTCAGACATTTCTTTCACGAATAAAAACAAATATCTCGTCAACACAATCGTGAACACAACACTACGCGGCTATAGTGACGCGCGATCTGCTCGCTAGGCTAGTTTCAAGAACGGGTCTTCAATGCCCGCCCGTGTCCCGCGCTGCCGCCGCCGCCGCCCCTCTGCCAAGATTCGAGGCAGCGGCGCTGAAACAACAAGCCCAGCCGCATAAATCGCATAAACAAAAGATAACGTTGTATAAACGTAACGCTATGTTGGGTGCTACAATTAATGTTTTTTACATTGATATAATAAACAGATATGATAAATATGATAATATGTTATTAGCTATAAAGTAGGGGAAGACCAAAAGAAACGTGGATGGAATGTGTGAAGGATGATATGGCTAAGAAGGGGGTGACTGCCGAGATGGCTTCTGATAAAGCCTAAGCCTAACCCTAATCTGATAGAAGATAATGTAAGAAGAAGGAAAGAAAAAAGACATGTTGCGCCGACCCCAAATAAAATTTAAGGATAAGAGGGCAGGAGAATGATGATGATAATGATATGATCTAACAATTAACCAAAATAAATGTGCCGATCGGAGCAGCAGCACACACATGCAATTTTTTTATTCTGCGTACATTTCACACGTTGGCACAGTGTGAGTGAGATGGGCGCAATCTAAAGCATAGAGAAGAAAAAGATGGCTAGTGTTTGTCGTTTGCGCTTAAATAGAATCGACGAAAACTAAAGCGACTTGCTGGACTTACCTCTTTTTGTACGCTTCATTTTCAGTGCGCTAGTGACGTATCTACCTTAGTTTAATATTATATCAATGGTTTTAAAAACAAAATTTCTATTGTGCAATTACAATTGTAATTTTAATCTGTGTTACAATTTGGTGACGACTGCTGGAAAAGGTTTAAAATAACTTCCAAACATTTTTTAATCAATATAAAATACACTTAACACATGACATATTTTTTTAACATAATTATTATTTACTGATAATAATATTTCTGTTTTTATAACATACCATCACTCTGATATTCCTCCTTTGGCTCAATAACATCATCTGGTCCATCATAAACTACAGATAATTCCTCTCCGACAGCAATGCGACCAACAATATTTATCTGCTTTACTGGAGATTTCATAAACCCTCCAAATACCTCCAAGACGTTTTTGTTTATTGAAGAATTGGGCTGTAAGAAGATAATTATACTATTATTAAATTATGCTGCTAAATAGTGTCAAGAGCACAAATTTCATGTTACTAAAATCACTTAAAAAGCCCTAAGTGAGAACTCTCCCAGTATAGTATTCCGGAGATTCAGCCATGCTACCAATTTAACTGACCACTGCACAAGCTATTGTAGCATAGAATAACAGGTAGTAATTGTATATGTCAACATTTGAAAAACGCTACAGTAGGATCTTTGTGAGGAATCACTTTCACATTATACTGAAATTATAAGTATAAATGGCTGTTAAAGAATATCTTACCTCAGATTTGTTATTCATCCTCTGAGCAAAAAAATTTTCAGCTTTCAGACATTGTCGCCGTAATCGGTAGCATTGCTTTAATTTAGCACAGCAGAAGACACAAGCAAGCATTGGTCTACTGTCTTCAGTTACAAACTGCAACAACATTTGTTATATACTGTTTTGTTTTTATTATTTCATCATCAACCTTTTATCGTCCCACTGCTGGGCACAGGCCCCTCTCATACAGAGAAGGATTGAGCGTAATCACCACGCTTGCTCAATGCGGGTTGACGATTTCAGACTTATAAAGTCCAGGTTTCCTCAAGATGTTTTCCTTCACCTTCAGTAATTGGTGTCCAAGATATACTTAGAAAGTAAATATAACTTTAGAAAAGTTACATTAGTACTTGCCTGACCTGGAATCGAACCCTCACACTCATACTTGAGAGGCTGGTGTCAAACTATACAGTGAAACATTTTATGTCTACATATAATCATTATTGCTGACACTACTAATAACATCTTCAGGTCTTTAAAGACTTATAACCACAATATTATACTTTTTACCTTATAGGTATTTTTTTGTGTAATATATAGGGTAGAGTTGTGTCTTCACGTAATAGGTGTACAAATAAGTTTCTGCCGTTTTTGAACACGCAGACGAGCATTATCATGTAGGAGAATAATTTTATTATATCTGGAGTAGTAATTGGCGCAGTTTTTCTCTTCCTTCAATAATGCTTCCAATTCTGTGTCTTTGTACGATTTCGTTCTTCCAATACTTACATAATTTGTTTTCACGGTTTCTAAACTTTTAAAACCACTTAGAACAACTTCTCTCTTAAAGCAGCTTCACCATGAGCTTCTATAGGCAATCAATGGGCCTCAGCTACAGATTTCTTCAAATTAAAGAAGTAACAAAAGTTCCTGCAAATGACATTTATTCGGCACATAACTTAACATTTTTGCACACAAGTAAATATGTGATACTGATACAGAGTCACTAATACTCTAAGTGTATGTTATTACCAGATGTCCAAACTTAGAATATCACATTTTACATCTGACAAATTCAACAAAACCTCTTAGCATCACCTTTTGTTAAACGGCAGAAACTTATTTGTACACCTAATAATGTAATCTGTAGTTCGATCATCATTCTCATTGTTGGCGCTCAGTGCATGAAGGTTATGAAACTCTTTGTTGTTGTTTCTAGATGAAATAAACTCATCGACCTCTAAGCGCTTCCTTATTAACATGTACATCATGTAGAAAATGTGAAAAAAGAAAAATAATTTCCTGTGACTAAACTGATGGATATATTTGTATAATTTTTTTTTTGGGTAGACTGAGAATGTGTTGTGGTACACGATGTTTCATTTATTGTCGTATTGTCAGCACCACTCTGTATATGCTTCCAAGGTCGAAATGTATTTATTTACATTATTTAGTATTTTATTATTTATGTACACACAATAAAATTGGGATATATAAGTACAAAGGTGCTGCTTATTTCTTAAGAAACATATCTGTAAAAAAAAAATTTTCTTAAAGAAATACATCAATTTATTAAAAAAATAAAATATTTAGAAATATATATTTTTTTTTTATGAAAATAAGCGGCAACCAGCGACTTCATTCACGTGGATTTAATTATGCTCCGCTCCCCTGACTGGTCGCAGCGTGATGTTATATAGCCTAAAGCCTTCCTGGATTAATGGGCTATCCAACTCAAAAAGAATTTTTCAAATCGGACCAGTAGTTTCCGAGATTAGCGCGAACAAACAAACATACAAACAAACTCTTCAGCTTTATACAATATGTAAAGAAAACCCTGTCCGACCCATAAGGATAATAAAGGTTAGGTAAACACTTGACCAAATATAATATAAATTTTTACATAATCATCACAGTAACAATAATAATGAATTTTGAAATAATCTTTTTTTCCCGGGTATTAATTCCACTTTCCCCGAAATTTGGTCATTTTTAAAAAACTGACAACACCATTTGTGGCGGAGCGAATAGCGATGCGACCACGTGCCGCATGCCCCGCCCCCCTTCACCCGCGCATGTATACGCGGGTGAAGGGGGGCGGGGCTATCGGGTTGTCTACGGCACATGCATTAAGTTACCTCGCTTTTTCGAAATAATATTTATTTTTTTTGGGGGATTTTTTTTTAAGTTTAGCCCAGCTTTGTAGGCATTATTAGAATCAGTTAACGATACCTAACAATACCTTCACGGATCGGACAGGGTTTTCTTTACATATTGTATATTAGTATTGATAAACAAATTGAAGAGTACTAGTAAAACTGTGATTTAGCACGACAACTGAATAGAGCCTGTTATAGCATATAGCATTAGGTGGAATGCAAGCTTGCACCAACCTAGATAAAGTATGAAGCAACAACACCGTTCAAGTGGGAAACCGAAACCGCTGACAACGCTAGGAGCGCTCGTCACTCGATGCCCCTGTTTACCGGATGCGTCTTTTGCGAAATAGTTATATATTAATTAAATCTAGTTAAAAATCATTTTGGTTTTTTTTTGGGTCCTCCGACAGCGACGTACATATTTAGCCGGTATAATGTTTAGTTGTAAACAAAGTCATGTTGTTCTTTTGCTTACCTGTTTAACTCAACTAAGTTAACTACCTATGCGAAAAAGTATGTGATAAAGGTCGTCCTAAGTTTGATACACCGGTGCAAAACAAGTCAATATTATTAGTTCCTAGAAACTAAACTAAATTGTAAAAATATAAACTTACTGGAATATCAGTCAGCTTCACATATAGTTCGCGCAAGATTCTGCTGGCCACTATACACAGGCGGACATTATCCGATAAACATATTCTACATAATGGTAGTTTTTCCATCATAGATGTGAAAAGTATCAAATAAGTTTAATTTTTTCTTCTTTGACAAATCAATCGATGTCGACAATGACATTAAATGATGTCGATTATTCCGCCAGCGTCGTGGTGGTTAATAAATCTTTTCTTTTTGAAGTTAAATGAAAGAAAATCTTTGTGTACGCCAGGCTTGGGTTTTATTCGCGTTTGGATTTTTGGAACATAGCACTAGCAATGGAGTCGATTGGTATCTGTTTACGACCGTAGGAAGACGGCGTAAGTTCATGAGTATGGTATAATTTATTAATTATGGGAGGTACTACAATTAGCTAAGTATACACGGTCAGAAGAATTTCCAGTTTCCTTGCAAATCAATAAGCGATCACAAGAGTTTACAGACTACCACATAACCACACTATATAGATACAAAAGAATTTGTATGCAAGTTGTCTACAAAAACAAAAAGCTAACAAAAATATTCGATGTGCGTAAGTGGGTAAGCGCGGACTGAACTTGCGAACGGTACCGACGGTGCGAGTTCGACTACGTCACCAAGATGGCCGCCAATCGCAATATCATCGTGCGGGGCTTATAGCTACACCGTCAAACAGAAAATCTCCAGCAGTGCGATTTACGTGTGAAGTTCCTGCAGCTTTTGATAAATGGCACTACTTTTTACGAATTTATAAAATGGCCGTATAGCCTCTAGGCTATACGGCCATTTTATAAATTCGTTACTAATTCGTTAGATATTAATTTTTATAAATTCGCTACTTCACCGCACTCTAGTGCGGTGAAGTAGCGAATGCTCATTTCGAACTAGCTACGTAATACATTAAAAGTAAAACAGTAAAAACTTCGCCTGGCCGTAATTTTTTCAAAATCTAGTACATTATTGTACGAGGTTCATAGCGTCCTCGTACCTCGTACGGAACACCACAAATCTCGTATTTGTACAAGGAATCTCGTACAGTTGGCAACCCTGTTTGTATAAATACCTAGAAAGCTGACGAGCCGGCAAAGGCGTTCCTAGAAAGAGAAACGCACGAAGGACCCCTGTGTCCCTTTCTAGTAGGGTGTACACAGTTCATAAGAAAATTGGGACATTTAATAAACTCCAAAAAAATTTTTTTTAGTGAAAATCTAATAACAGTAAGAGGTAGCTACAAAATAAAACATGAACTATATATTGTATATTAGCGACCCGATCCGGCTTCGCTCGAATAAATGTATTATATTTGGTATATATAACTTTATCTTGAATCACTCTATCTATTAAAGAAAAGCGCATCCCGTTACTTAGTTATAAGGATCTAAACAAACATAGGGACAGTTACAGGCTCGCGTTGCCCCTGTGCGCCGCAGCCTCTATGTCTCTGTAATATCTTCGAAAATATTTATTAAATTACATGCTGTAAAAGGCAATATTTATATCAATATATTAATTTTATATATATCAATATATAAAATGCAAAATGAATTTAGTGAATAAGGTTTTCAGTACGTTGACTTAATAGAAATGCTTGGAACGCAAGTCATACCCACGCCCACGCGCCTCAATTCGGGTGCCTTCTCGGTACTCTAGCTAGCAGTCTAGCTAGTAGTCACGCACCAAAGAGTATAATAGTACTAGAACACACCGTTGTGATAAGTGGACGACGCGGCGCGCTACGCTGCGTAATATAATTAAAAAATAACAAAAGGCATGTTCAAGAAATCAACACATTTATTTATACAAAGTGTTACAGACGTAACAAATACAATACACTTTGAAAGACAAAAAATTGTCAACCATCATACCGCAAATGTATAAAACCCTGTTTTAGTTGTTGGTTCAACTGGAATAACTTCATGCCATTATTCTCGAATTCCATCATCACTTGGAACACTGCAAGAAAATTATGTTCACCAACAATCAATAAATATCGAACCGGACGAAGCGTTTCGCCTCGTCCTTTATACCGCATCCATCGAGGTACTGGAGGAATTTCCCAGCCGGCGGTGTTTCTAAGGCTAGAATGAATAGGCTCTTAATAAACTAGTGCGCTTTACCATCAACGATTGCGTCACTGCTTACCATCAGGCGGGATTGCGGTCAAGCGTTAGTTT
>JADWQK010001538.1:600000-870960 GCA_017933935.1 Sesamia nonagrioides
GAAGACGGAGACAATACTGCGTTCACTATAGCTGCAGACCATCTTCCCTTTTCGTAATAATCATGAAACCCTTTTTTAACTATAGACATTATGAAACGGAAATTAAAGCCATTTCTTTAAATGTTTATAGTAGACCAGAAGGCCAAATCATGTAATTAAAAACATACAATTTTTAGTCGCAATCTTTTCTCAGTTACAATCAATGACAAAAAATGTAGTGAATTCATTGATATTTTGCGTTAACATCTTGCCTGTTTTGTTACCGGAGTGGTGCCGGAGGAGACCAATTAAAAACGTTCAATTTCAAGTCGCGATTCTTTTAAAAAGATAGGAAAAAAGAATGTATTTTTTGTCAGAGATTGAGATCTGAAGACCAATTCTCGCTATTTGAAGCGTTCAAAACATAGTCCTTACCTCCTCTGAGTAACAATCGATGCTTGAATCTTATCTAAAATCCTATCCCATGAATTCACAGGTATTTTTCACCGTTAGAGACTAAGATGGAACTTGGACGTTCTTTAAATTACCTGCGACAATTTCCCCTCTCTTTAAAATAAACAAATTTAAATTTGATTTCTTCAATAGGTTCTCAGAAAGCCGTTTTATTTGGAAGCAAATTAGATTCTGACATCTGATCTCCGCTAAATACATTTGTGCTAAAATTGTTCAAGCAATCAATCAAAGGGACGAAATGTTAGGACAACAATATTAAATTACGCGTATTACTTCCTCGTAGTAACACCAGCTCACGGTTTCGCCTGAGAAGCGATTAAATTACGTATTCGTCGAATTGATGGAGATCTGTTGCCTTTAATTAGGCCTATCATTGCGTAATACAGCATCAATAGCAATGTGTTTCATTTTGACAATTCAAAGCAATAGATTAGCAATATGCTTCAAAATGATCTAATAGCGATGGTGTATTACGCAATTAGGGTGCAGATTGTTCAAAAGGTATTTATAATAACGAGAATTAGATATTGGCGCCGATTCTGTTGCTCACAAACTGAACTAATTTTAAGCTAAGTGCATCTCTTTCGTTCTAATTTATTAGGAAAAGGACAGAAGATAAAATTTCAGTTTAGACCTGTCAAATTGTCATAATCGGCGCCATTGTGGTTTGACAGCTTTTGTAAAGAAATTATATGTTATTATATGTTAAACTGTTATTATTATACATACTCGTATATGTTGTCAAACTCATCATCATCATCTCAGCGTTTATCCCGGTTTCATCCGCAGCTTTCGCGTTGGAGCCTCACATTCTCCTCCATTTCGCACGATCTTTAGCATCCTGTGGTAAGAGCTTGTTGGCACGCATGTCTTCTCTTACTACGTCAAACCAGCACTTCTTTGGTCTACCCCGCTTGTTCCGGCCCGGCGGAGGCGCCATGGCAAGACATTTGTTGCCCACGTAACATGCCGGTTTGCGTAAGACGTGGCCGTGCCAGCGTAGGTGACCCTTCTGCAGTTTGTCTGCAATGTCACGGACACGCAGGCTGCCCCGGATGCGGGAGTTCCTGATGCGGCCTTTCCGCGTAATTCCACACATCCACCGCAGCATATTCATCTCCGTGACACGCAGCTCCTGCTTGTGTCGCTCAAGCACAGGCCACGCCTCACTGCCATACAGGAGAACAGGTCTAATGATGGTTTTATAGACCTGCCCCTTAAGCTTAACCGGCATTTTGGGGTCACAAATGACAACTGTCACCTCACGCCATTTCACCCAAGCTGCGGAAATACGTGCTCTGACGTCGCAATCAATGTCGCCGGATGCGTGGAGCACAGACCCCAAGTATTTAAACTGGTCCGTGCACTCGATCATGTTTCAACCTATGCGCACAGACAGGGGTCTGTGTTGCTGGCTAAGTACAAACTATTAAAGAAAAAACCCTTAGAGAACCAGCAACTGTAATAACTTGAATATAACCTAATGTGGGGAGACATTAAAGAAAATTCATGACTTAATTAATTATAATATGGATTCTATCAAAATGTTTTAAAAAATACATTCAAGAACATGTTTTCCTTCATGTTTTTCTTTTCTTTTGTTTTTCATTTTTGTTTTTTTTTTTTGAACCATGGTTCAGAAAAAACAATTTGAGCAATAAAATGATGATGACCGATGACGTTTTCTTCCAGATTTCATTCTTTCAGTCTTACTAAATGTCTGATAGATAGCAGGTGTTGCGTGTCACGGAGATGAATATGCTGCGGCGGATGTGTGGAGTTACGCGGAAAGATCGCATCAGGAACTCCCGCATCCGTAGCGGTCTTCGTGTCCGTGACATTGCAGACAAACTGCAGGAGGGTCGCCTACGCTGGTACGGCCACGTCTTACGCAAATGTTACGTGGGTAACAAATGTCTTGTCGTGGCGCCTCCGCCAGGCCGGAACAAGTGAGGTAGACCAAAGAAATGCTTGCTTGAGAAATGCGTGCCAACAATCTCTTACCACAGGATGCTAAAGATCGCGCGAAATGGAGGAGAATGGGCAGCGAACCCCGGGCTCCAACGCGAAAGCCGCGGATGCAACCGTGATGAACGCCGAGATGATGATGATGATTATGAGTCTAAATGTCTGAATTAAGGAAAAATATAAAAAATATGGTAATATTGTGGAACGGGCGCTTTTAACGTGTGTATCAATTTGTATGGTTTTCACACATTATCACATAATAGTATCCTCTTTCACGCGTTGACTATGTCAATAGCAAAAGGCTAGGCGGAGTAAATGAACTAAATATAATATTTACGAGAAATATCATCGTCGTAATTAGAACACAGGCCTCCTCTCGGTGAGAGGGAGCTGGTGAGTGGGAGGGGTAATCTATCACGTTGGCCCAGTCATCATCATCCCAGCGTTAATCCCAGTCGCATCCGAAGCCTTTTCAGCTTTGGAGTCTGGGGTCCGCTTTACCAGTCCAACTGCTGAAATGGCTAAACTTCGACATTCCGTGAAGCGACTGCCGTGTGACCTCCACAACCCGAAGGCGACATCGAAGCATTGCAGTTAGACCAATTGTTGGACTTTTGAGGGCTCCAACAACCCGTAACGACTGCCACTAGATGTTCGTATGGCTACCGGGACCAACGGCTTAACGTGCTTTCCGAGGCACGACCAGACCAGTGCAAATATTCATATTCATGTATACAAATACTTGCACTGTGCGGGGATCGAACCCGCGCCACCTTGCGCAGCGGCCGCGTCCGCTACCGCTACGCCACGGAGGCTGTCAACACGCTGGCCCAATGTAGGTTGTTAGATGCCACATGTCTTAGATTTTTTTTTTTTGCTCTTTTGCTCTTTACATGCCAGTTTCCTCACGACGTTTCCTTTCAACGTTTTCAAAGCAGCGGTGATAAAAAAAATATACAAAGTGAACCGCATGATGGGATTCGAACCTATGACCTCCAACATGTAAGTCACGGTCGATACCACAAGGCCACCGATGCTCATCAACTCTCATCAGCATCTTCATATAATCAACTTAGAATTTTCTAACTGCTGGGACATAGACCTTCTAGTGGAATGGAGTGAGAGTGGGCTATAATATACCAAGCAAGAAATATCTTACCTACAACCATGCACTACCATTCCTTACTTCCTTCATTATCTTCATCAACCTTTTATCGTCACACTGCTGGGCACAGGTCTCCTCTCATACGGAGAAGGATTGGGCGTCATCACCACGCTTGCTCAATGCGGGTTGGCGATTTCAGACTTATAAAGTCCAGGTTTCCTCAAGATGGTTTCCTTCACCTTCAGTCATTGGTTTCCAAGATATACTTAGAAAGTACATATAACTTTAGAAAAGTTACATTGGTACTTGCCTGACCTGGAATCGAACCCGCACACTCATACTTGAGAGGGTGGTATTTTAAGCACTAGGACACCACGATGAGCGACTGACGATTTCTAACTTCCTTGCTAATATTGTAAATCATAAAGTAAGTTTGTTTGTTTGTTTGTTCCGCTTTCACGCCGTAACTATGTACTGAACTGATTTGCTTTGAAATTTTGCAAATGTAAAGTTGAAGAATAATAGGGCACTTTTATCCCGGAAGAATTTGATTTTCCTGAGGGATACAAAAATATTGTTAGCTTGATACCATTCGGGATAGATGGCGCTGTATGTCGTTTAAAACAAGGTAATATCACAGTATAAAAATCATACAGTAGGTCGACGCCTTTGATGTCGTGTAAAATGCCGACATCGTCTAGACAGTCACGCATCGGCCAGGGTTGTCACAAATCCATACTAATATTATAAATGCGAAAGTAACTCTGTCTGTCTGTTACGCTTTCCCGCTTAAACATCTCAACCGATATTGATGAAATTCGGCACAGACAATCTTTAGACCCTGAGAAAGGACATAGGCTGCCTTTTCATCAACATCAATAGCTTACTAGGGGAACAGCTCGAGATAGATTTAAGTTATTTAGATGGTATTTTCGTAACCAGCACCCCAATCGACCTCGGAATTAACACCCATGTCATATTAATATACAGTCAAAACCGTTTATGGAGACATCGTTTACAACAACATACCGGTTAAAACGACCAAAATTAAAGGTCCTGGCTGAACGCTATATGACCGCCTTATCAAAAACATTGGTTTTTACGACATTGTTTACTATGACATACCGCATTAAGCGACCACATTGGTTAATTTTTCAGAGAATTATATCTGTAGAACGACCGGCTCAGCTATATTTTAAGGAATTTGAATAGGTAACAGTATCCATATCGGGCACATTATAATGGTCATTGGCTATTATCGTAAAAGTAAAAAAGTTTAGGGTCTTTTGCAATTCTTAGAAACAAAGCACATGCATACCGTAGCCTCAAGGCCCGGTTCAGCATATCTCTTAAGACAGTTTGTTATTTATCTTTAGACAAGACGCACCAAAACATATTGTTGAGGTAACTGTGAAAATTGTAACAAGTCGCAAACAAAAAGAAAACAAATCAATATCGAAGAAAAATCGCGTATTATTTCAAAGCTAGAGAAAGAAATTCCAAAAAAAGACCTGGCAAAAGAATAAGGTGTATCACACTCGACAATTTCAATTATTTAGAAAGAAAGGGAGAAATTCAAATCTTTTATGATATTTTTTTTTTTATTACCTGTCTCTGTTTATTACAACTATCGGTTTTTACGACTAAATATGAGCGGTCCCTTCAATGTCGTTATAACAGATTTTGACTGTACCTACATTTAAATTAGCGTTCGCCATCTTGGATTTCAGAAATGATAGTATTTCGTAACAAGCACCACAATTATATTTACTTAATTGACACCCATATTAAATTATAAAAATATGACATCCGCCATTTTGGATGTCAAAAAGGATGGCTTCTTTATTACAAGCACCCCAATTATACTCGAAATTGATACTCATATCAAATTATAAAACAAAAATAATAAAAAAACAAACACGTGTTAGCCCTTAATGATAGATACCGAGCTACGAACATCGTTTTGTTCGCAGCTCAGGTGCCGCTTCCCCGCGTCTAGTCCCTCACACCCCGCACGATTGCTCTGTCTAGACGTCTTCGTCGGACGACTGTATGATTTTTAGACTGTGGTATATTGCAAACGGGTATGCACATGTAAACTTAGAAGCTAAATGATACGATAATTAATCCCCGATAATGAGGAATCTAAAAAGCGCGATATAACCAAATTCCACGCGGGCGGAAAGCTAGTAAACTCATAATTTATTAGTGTATCATGTAAATATATTTAATATATTCAAATTCAGCCCCACAAAAAAACATTCTTGCAAACTCACGTTCGGGTGCTGATACTAAAAAATACACAAAATTCCATTGCGGAACCCTTTTACCACAAAATAATGCGACGACGATACAAATCTTTGATCAATACCTATTATAACAATGCCATTTTATTTAGATCTCCCAATCTCCCCCCCGTCTTTAAAAGGACGATGAAAAGGGGAGGTTGCTTACTTGGAAACGGGTCAAGTTATAATGGCAAGGTATAAAAGCCAGATTTCCTTTTGCAGGGGGGCAGTAGATTGGGAACGAAATGTCCGGAACCAGATTTGACACTCACCCTACATCGTCACATTACCCTTTCTACTTTTGAGGCTTAGAAGTGTGAAGAACACTTTTGAGGAAATCATAAAAATGTTTTTTTTTTTATAGTAGAAATCATATGGCTGATGGGATTTCTTTTCGACAAAGCGACGAACTTCTATAAAAAAATAAAAAAAAAATCATCCCATCTTTAGGCGTCAAACACACGAGCAGCACTTTGCTGTCGACAGAGCCGACTTCAGCTGTCGACTGATGATGATGATGTTCCGACCGATTTCGGCCACGGCGCCCACTTCGACTCCTAGCCGATGACTTGGCGCTCATGCGCCCGAAGATGGCTTATGTAGCCTATCTTGGCGGCGAAACTTCGTGTACACTGAGGGCACGTAAGCACGCCGTCGACGTAGTTGTATGTGATGGCAGCAGGTGGGCGGGCCTTTAATTGGTCGCGTTTGGCAACGAGGACAGCTTTGCGCTGCTCCTCAAACTCGCGCACTTGTCCGTACACCATTCTGCGCCATTTTGGCCGTTTTGCTGCCAAACGCTCCCATTCAGAGGTATATTGCATCTCTTCATGTGCCGTTTTAAGACATCCTTGAACCGGAGGAGTTGTCCGCCATGCTTTCGCTTGCCCTCCTCCAGCTCAGAGAAGAAGATCCACCAACTACAACCAGCAACTGCTGCGTTACTCGACATGCATCATACATATTAGACATGGCCGATGCATTCCACCAGTTTCTGCGATAAATCTTTTACTGTACAAGCTGTTCGGGTGTGCGGGTGTGGCAAAAAAGCACTTCTTCTCTCTTAAAACATGTCATTATATTTTATTTGCTCTTGTATGATGTTTATTAATTAGATGTAAGTATGCATTTATTAGACTAGTATGATACACATAACGTACATAATAATCTATGTAAATAGTACACTGTAGGCTACCTTAATTATTTCTCTCTGCTTCCCCTTAGTAATCCGTCCAAAGGTTGTCTGTAAAAGATCGCTCTTAGCGATAAGACCGCCCATTGTGTCACGCTTTGAAAAATCTTTATATTTATGTTTCTGTAATCTGAATGGTGTACATAATAAAGAGTATTCTATCTATTCTACTCAATACTTCGACTGCTGCCTATCATGTCGACAGCATTATTATAGTGCACCGTGAACGTTATTGTAATAAGAGAGGTAAACAGACATTAATAAAATGAATTTAGATGAAGAAACACTGTTGTTTCTTCTTCTCCGTAGACGTAAACGTAGAAAAAAAGCAATCGTTCATCACAGGTTTATGAAATACTATCATACAAAGAACAAAATTTTAACACGATTTTGCTGCTATAATCTTTTTTTTTTTTATTAGTTATAAACTAGTGCTTGACTGCAATCCCGCCTGATGGTAAGCAGTGATGCAATCGTTGATGGTAAAACGCACTAGTTTATTAAGCCTATTCACTCAAAAAAACTGAGTGAATAGGAAGGAAGACGGCAGTTGAGCGAGGTGATGCAATGTTTAACCCAACAACACGACCAACGATGCTGCGCCAGAGGATGATCTGGAGACCCTCCACGACCAAACTCCCGACACAACAACATTAGGCACATCGTACCCGGCACACGTCGCAACACAACTGCTCAGACCCGTCCACCGTACGACTCCACCAGACATCATGCCGGAACACGACGAATCGCTTGGCGGCAAGACTTTGTCTGGTGGGTGGTAACTTATTCCGGCGGCTGATGTTGTTGCCTATCACCGAGAAAATCTGGTTTTTGATAATCCCTACTAATATCATAAATGCGAAAGTAACTCTGTCTGTCGGTTTGTTACGCTTTCACGTCTAAACCCCTGAACTGATTTTATTGAAGTTTAGTACAAAGATAGAGTTGACCTTGAGAAATAATATAGGATAGTTTTGATTCCGGACTTTTGAAGAGTTCTCTTGGAAACGCGATATAACCGAACTCCACGCGGGCGTAGCTGCGGGCGGAAAGCTAGTTCCAGATAAAATCATATTTCTTAATTGATATAATTAGCAAATCGATATTAATATCGTTGTCGTTGGGAGATGCCATTTTTACGCGTGTGATCACTCGGTCTATTTGAAGTCGACAGATAAGGCAGCGCGCGCGTTGCACTCATACCATACTCGCCATTGGTCAGCGTTTGCTGTCCGTGTGTCGCCAGCAAACGCTGTCTTATGCGGCAACTCGAGACGGTCTCCAATGTCTAGAGCACAGGTGTAGAGTAGCCAGGCTTTCGGTGTTCTATAAGATGCATTTTGGGAGTGTGCGAGGGAATTGCATGATTTAATTCCCCCATCTCCGTTCCACCATCGGACGACCAGTCGTACGGCGAGTTTCCACCCTTACGTTGTTAACACCACTACGATCCGGACGAATCGTTTCGCCTCCGCCTTTATACCGCGTACATCGAGGGACTGGAACAATTTGCCAGTAGCGGTGTTTCCGTCGGACTACAATTTGAGTGTCTTCAAGACTAGAGTGAATAGGCTCTTAACAAATTAGTGCGCTTTACCATCAACGATTGCGTCAGTGCTTACCATAGGCCGGATTGCGGTGAAGCGCTAATTTACAATTTATAAAAAAAAAACTGCAATTAGCTCTGTCTACAGCTAAAATTGTCTCTGTCGACAGCAAAGTACTGCTCGTCTGTACGAGGCCTTAGTGCCGTCCTTCGTTACAAAAGGAACTTTTGTATAAAGGAGATGTTTCATTTTGGGTCACCACTATGGCGTACATAATGGTGACTATAAAGATAAAAAGGAAAAAAATAAAAGATTTTCATAAAAATACTACTAAATTAATTTGAATAAAAATACAGGTATATATTTTTAATTATTTGAAACGTTTTTAGTGAGATAACCCTTTATTAAGGTAGCCATGACAGTGGTTATGACAATTGATTGGCGACTTTGACAGTTCTATTTTCCCGTTGTGTTCGTGTCGAGTGCTGATTGTGTTTATTTAATGGGCTGTATGTTCGGAATTTATGTTTTGTATTTTTCTCAGTCATATGGTAGTTAATATAGATACGATAGCCTTAGATACATGACACGTAAATCAAATGTCACTGTCAAAATCTTATTTCGCTTATTGCTGACCACCATATTTATTAGTAGTTATGTTGCACTCCTTGACCGAGTTAAATTGAATCTGTATAAAAACTAAGCCAAAATATAGGAAATTAATGTTAAAAACAGTTAACTATAGCGTAAATATACCTAGCATTAAGTGTATAATGTGCGGGCCCAGGCTCCATACATTTCTGAAACATCTCCTTTCATGCTTCAAGACTCAGCAGTTAAGCTTGTGCGTAGGCTGTCTGTGAATGACTGAATGTATGAATTGATGATTTTATTAAGTATATAGAATTTCCATTTAAGGTTTAAATAAAACTAGAATGTACTCAGTATTTGCCCAAAGGATTCGGCGGCTTCCAACCCTTGAGATATTTTTTTTTTTTTTTTACACACTATAAACCAGCGCTTGACCGCAATCATGCCTGATGGTAAGCAGTGACGCAATCGTTGATGGTAAAGCGCACTAGTTTATTAAGAGCCTATTCACTCTAGCCTTGAAGACACTCAAATTGTAGTCCGACGGAAACACCGCCGCTGGCAAATTGTTCCAGTCCCTCGATGTAGCATAAAGGAGGAGGCGAACCGCTTCGTCCGGATCGTAGTGGTGTTAACAACGTAAGGGTGGAAACCAGCCGTACGACGGGTCGTCCGCTGGTGGAACGGAGATGGGGGAATTAAATCATGCAATTCCCTCGCACACTCCCCGAAATGCATCCTATAGAACACCGAAAGGCTGGCTACTCTACGCCTGTGCTCTAGGCTAAATAAAATGAAATGTTTAATACTCTTTTTCAAGTAAATAATTAAGAGGCTAAAAGGCAAAATAATGATGCCGAATCCCTTATTCACAAACTAAACTAAATTTAAGTTCAGGGCATCTTTGTCTTTCTATTTCATACAGAAAAGGACAGAAGATAATTATTAGTTTAGTCCTGTGAATATACAATATGTAAAGAAAACCCTGTCCGACCCATAAGGATCATAAAGGTTAGGTAAACACATGACCAAATATAATATAAAATTTTACGTAATCATTATAGTAACAATACTAATGAATTTTAAAATAATCTTTTTTTCCCGCGAATTAATTTCAACTTCCCCGAAATTTACGCGATTCGACCACGCATGCCCTGCCCCCCGTCGCCCGCGGAATGGTGTCCTACCGCACATGTATTAAGTTACCTCTTTTTGCAAAATAATATTTATTTTTTTAGGGGGATTTATTTTTTAAACTTTAGTCCGGCTTTGTCGGCATTAGTAGAATCAGTTATCGATTCCTAACAATACCTTCACGGATCGGACAGGGTTTTCTTTACATATTGTATAATTATATATTTTTATTAAAAAAACGTTGCCCCAAACTAGGAATTTCTCCTGTATCGCATCTAGCCATCCACATCGTAAACGCACCCAGCGCTTACAAACATTAATAGCTAGCGCAATCGATTGATTTTTGTCCGCTAAAATAAATCGCTTACAACTGTATCGAGTAACGCAAATGAGGGATTAAAAGTACCGCGTACAAAAAGTCTCCCGAATAACCGAGGACATGCAGAGAGCGGACCGGACAAAAGTACGGGGGAGTCCTCGAATAAAATAGAACTCGTGTGACTCGGAGAAGCAACGCACATGGCGGACTTTAGTCCGCGTTGTGTGCGGTCACTCCAGAACCTTACTGCCCCATCGGCTATCGATTCTACCACCACTGCCACTTCACGAATCGAAGAACTATGTCGATGACTTTGGTGCTTCTGCAGATCTCTTCATTTCTGATTCGATCGCGCAGAGAAACTGTGAGTTCTTTCCATCGCCCTTTGTGTGACTTTGAGCCTTCGTATGAGTCACATTGTGAGCGACCATGTTTTAATTCCGTATGTCGTCACTATAAACAAACAAAGACAAACTTTTGCATTTATAATATTTAGAGGATTATACTAGAATTGTTTAATTACTGAGAATTGGTAAAGTTTTGCATAATCACCTAAAGTAAAAATTTGAATAAACTATTTAGCATTTACCTTCTCAAAACATCTTTTATGTAACTTGGACTACTTAAGGTACTACGTTTTCGACACTTTACAAATTAATACCGTTCTTAAGTTTAGGAACAAATCCTTTTGCTCATTTGGAAATACCTTAATGTACCTTTGAAAATACTCCAAAGACATAATCCTCGAAAGGGTATCTTATTGCTAAATTATAAACACTGCGTCAAAGCTGAGTATTCGAGGTTTATAAGGAGCGGTTTATATTCAGCTCTTCAGAAAATCCAAAATATAACTATATATTGTAATGTCATCAGTATACTGATAAACTGTGCATAAATAAATAAATAATAAACCAAACGTCACCTTTTCTGACCTTTCTGATATTAAGAATTCTGTGCCCTTTTAGTGGACGAGTGGATACTGAATTAAATAAGGAACTTGACATCAACCAATCCCACTAATATTATAAATATAAAAGTTTGTATTGTTAGATAAGTAGATGTGTTTTGGTACTCTTTCACGCAAAAACTACAGAACGGATTTAAAGGAAAGGACATAGCTAAACTGAGGTATGGAAGAGACCCCGCAATAAAAATGCATGTATATAGACAAAATTCCTAGCAATAAATAATGCTGAATAGCTGAAAATTAGTATTTTGTAACTAAAAAGATTTAGGGACTTTTCATATCTGCACAATCCTGAAAATAATATCGCGTAACTCCTAAGACAAAGGTACAAAAACTTCAAACAATAACATTACTATGAACTCTTGTCTAAGCGTTTTAAGTATCTGCGACGATTTTTATTGATAATTGTGTTTTTCACTGGTGATTTTGAGCTAAGGAACTTGATGTAAATATGTACAAAGAGGTAATTGTATGAAAGGTACTTGATACAACGGATTTACGATACTCCGTTATCTTGTCATGTCAAACCAAAATAATGCAACAACAATTGAGAAACTTTTTTATTGTAATTAGTTCACGAAAGTTCGTGAATTTGTCCTTATACCTATATAATCTATCCATACTAATATTATAAATGCGAAAGTAACTCTGTCTGTCTGTCTGTCTATCTGTCTGTCTGTCTGTCTGTCTGTTACGCTTTCCCGCCTAAATCTCTCAACCGATTTTGATGGAATTTGGCACAGACAATCTTTAGACCCTGAGAAAGAACATAGGCTACCTTTTATCCCGGAAAATTTTGATGTTCCCGAGGGAAATCTAAAAAGCGCGATAAAACCGAACTCCACGCGGGTGAAGCCGCGGGCGGAAAGCTAGTACTAATATAAAAAGCTAAAGAGTTTGTTTGTTCGTTTGTTTGAACGCGCTAATCTCAGGAACTACTTGTCCAATTTGAATAAATCAGTTTGCATTGGATAGCACATTAATCCAGGAACGCTTTAGGCTATATGACAGTACACTGCGACCAATAGTAGCGGAGCATAACTAACTCCACGCGAACGAAGTCGCTGGCGGCCGCTAATCGTTTATACAAGGTGTAACATAAAGGGTATATACATAACAAAGGCATGGCATCTTTACATGATATCAAACGATAATGGAAGGGTTTTTTAATCCTATCTCTTTATGTTAGGAAGTTATGAGGAAAAACACCGCCTGTGATAGGCTACTATCATACTAGTCGCACAGAGATATTGAAGACATTTATCGGATTTTGGCAAGTATTGTGACGGGTAACGAGTAGTTATTAACGTATCTAGTGTGCTGCCACGTTTGTTATGATTTGATTTTAAGAAACACTCGAAACCGAAAATTTGGTACCAATTTTTTGAGTATTTTATTTTGAGTTGAAACCCTTCCGATATCGTTTGATATCATCTAAAGATGCCATGCCTTTGGTATGTATATACCCTTTTTGTTACACGTTGTATAATCAATAGCAGCCGCCAGCGACTTCGTCAAAATCTTGTCTATTCCTGTCTACTTTAAAAATAAGAGAAGTATCATCTGCAAACAGCACAACATCTCAGATGCCCTTTAAATAATCATCACGTCATTAGAGTCTCGATATTAAATACAATTTAACCGCGCATAAACCTAAGGAAATGAAAACACCTTATTTCCTATAGTTTGTTTATTTGAAATCCTAGGAAAAGCAAAAGCAGTTTTGATTTTAGTCAGAAGACAGACGGCGTTCGATACAATAATATTGATGTTTGGTTGGATAACACTAAAATGAACAAAAACAAAGATGCTAGACAATGATAACAAACTCTGTCGGGTCGATAATGAGTAATGAGGGGGACTCTAACGTGTTAAAAAGTTAATGTCCTGTCAATGATAGATGGTAATTTGTCTTTTATCACCCATAAAAACATAAAATACAAATTGAAGCAACATTTCAAAATGTTGTTATAATATAATAATATTTCCTGGGTAAAAAAAAATATATTTAGTCCGTCATTCACATTATAGAGAAATATTGGATACATATATTTTGTTTTATCAAACCAATAAAAAATGACAAATATAAAGGGCATCAAAGATCAGGAGTGGGGCTGGTGACGTCACTCGTTGCTAAAAGTGTAGCAAGGTGTGACGTCACGAATTTTCAACACACTGTGTCGTCTTCATTTTTGTTTATATGAAGAAAGAAAAACACATATCGAGTTTTTTTTTTTTGGAAATCTGACTGACGGAATATTTTTTTTTAGTCATTTACCCTATTATGAGTAAATGATAATATAAATATCTCGACTTGGTGCACGAGATTGTTGACATGTCGAACGTGAACTCAGCTGTCATTGTCATGGAGCATATATAGAGCACGATTAGTTCGCCCTTCTCCGATTCATCATCGGACGACCCGTCCGTCGTACGGCGAGTTTCCACCCTTACGTTGTTGACACCGCTATGATCCGGACAAAGCGTTTCGCCTCTTCTTTTATACCGCGTACATCGAGGGACTGGAACAATTTGCCAGCGGCGGTGTTTCCGTCGGACTACAATTTCAGTGTCTACAAGGCTAGAGTGAATAGGCTCTTAATAAACTAGCGCGCTTTACTATCAAAGATTGCATCACTGGTTGTCATCAGGCGGGATTGCGGTCAAGCACTAGTTTATAATTAACTAGCGGCCGCCAGCGACTTCGTTCGCGTGGAATTAGTTATGCTCAGCTCCTATTGGTCGCGGCGTGATGTTATGTAGCCTAAAGCCTTTCTGGATTGACGGACTATCAAACGCTAAAGATTTTTTCAAATCGGACTAGTACCTAGTTCCCGAGATTAGCGCGAACAAACAAACAAAGAAACATACAAACAAACTCTTCAGCTTTATATATTAGTATAGATATAAAAAAGCCTCGACCAACATCCATTGAGGCTCTCGTTAGGCAGTTGAATGAAGGGCCTGATTCAAAAGGCAGTACTCTTCGATACGGCCCCCCTCGTGAATAGGTTTCTGTCTCTGGAGCCCTAACCACCGCTAGCTTGGACCCTGCTCCCTTCAACGATGGAACACTAGTTTTTTCATATTTTTAAATGTTTTTATACAAATATGTGAATGAATATGTTTATATAGAAAAAGAAACGGAATAATAATTATGTTTATTATCCAAATACAAGCCTGACGATATAACTTATCTTTTGAACAGAACAACTAAAAAATAAACAACAATAGTGTAAGAGAGATGAGTAAAGTATAGTCAATGTAAAACATTTGAGTACTGACTCCTAATCAAATCAAAACTAATCAAAATTGTTTATTTCAAATAAACCATCACTTGGTACTTTTGAATAGTCAACCTCGGTCAGTCCAAGAAAAGTGAAGCTAAATTGCACGTTCCAAAGCGTAGATCTCTATGGAGAAGAACGAGCAAGAAACTCCATGGACACTCTACATGGACGCCTAAACTAGAAAGATCCTGTATTTTAAGAGCCAGTATCTTTGAATTAATAGTGCATGAACGAATGTTAAGTGTAGTAGCAGATGATAAGATAGTCACAGGCAGAATTTAGACAAATCCAAAAGTTATATAAGGTATAATAACGACATTGATAAAAAGTATATTTAATAAAGAAGATGTAAATATTAATAAAGTTACAAAAATACATTAAATTGATATCATAAATTCATGAGACAAATAAAATTAATACTTAACCAATACTAAAACACACACCACTTTTGCTTCGAGAATGGTCGGCCGGATTGGTCACTAAACTGGTTAGTAAATGGTCGACTGGATTGGTCACTAAAGTGCACTGGCTAGTTTATTGGATGATATTCCGTTTATAACCGTTGTAGTGTTATTTTTGTTAACCACATAAACACATTGATAAACACATTCTTCTTCTTCCTCAGCCTATAGATGTCCACTGCTGGACAAAGGCCTCCCCCAAGGCTTTCCACGCTGACCGGTCTTGTGCTGCCCGCATCCATCGGCTTCCCGCGACCTTCACCAGGTCATCGGTCCACCTTGTTGGGGGCCTCCCTACGCTGCATCTTCCAGTACGTGGCCGCCACTCCAGAACCTTACTGCCCCATCGGCCATCGGTTCTACGAGCAATGTGCCCTGCCCACTGCCACTTAAGTTTAGCGACTCGCAGAGCTATGTTGGTGACTTTGGTTCTTCTGCGGATCTCCTCATTTCTGATTCGATCACGCAGAGAAACTCCTAGCATAGCTCTTTCCATTGCCCTTTGTGTGACTCTGAGCCTTCGTATGAGGCCCATTGTGAGCGACCACGTTTCAGTTCCGTAAGTCATCACTGGCAACACACACTGGTCGAAGACTTTAGTCTTGAGACACTGTGGTATCTGGACGACGAGAAGATGTAGCGTAGCTTCCCGAACGCTGCCCAACCGAGCTGGATTCGCCGAGACACATGAAAGTTTGACATGATCTTCGTCTTATCCATGTTCATCTTTAGACCCACTTGTTGGGAAGCTCTGCTGAGGTCATTGAGCATTTTGCCCAAGTCTTTCAGGGTCTCAGCCATGACCACGATATCATTTGCGAAACGGAGATTAGTGATGTACTCGCCGTTGATGTTGATGCCAAGTCCTTTCCAGTCCAGGAGCTTGAAGACATCTTCCAACGCAGCAGTGAACAATTTAGGAGATATGACATCTCCTTGTCTCATTCCACGCTGCAGTTGGATCGGTTTCGAGTCCTGATCCTGGAGACGGACTGACATGGTGACGTTTTTGTACAAACACTTTATCACCTCAATGTATCGATGGTCAATTTGGCACCGCTGGAGAGACTGTAGCACCGCCCAAGTCTCAATCGAATCGAAGGCCTTCTCATAGTCCACAAACGCCAAGCATAGTGGTTTATTATACTCCTCGGACTTCTGTATAACTTGCCGCAGCGTATGAATGTGGTCTATGGTGCTAAAGCCTTTTCGGAAGCCTGCTTGTTCGGGAGGCTGGAAGTCGTCGAACCTGCGAGCGAGACGATTCGTGATGACCCTAGAAAACAGCTTGTAGACATGGCTCAGGAGGGATATCGGTCTGTAGTTTTTCAGGAGGGTATTGTCACCTTTTTTTGAAAAATAAAACCACCGCGCTCCTGTGCCATGCCTTAGGCGTTTCGCCTTTAAGAATGACGGAATTAAATAGCTTCTGAAGCGCTTTAAGAACCGGTTTGCCACCCGCTTTCAGAAGCTCAGCCGTAATTTCATCATCTCCAGCCGCCTTATCGTTCTTGAGCTGTTTCAAGGCCATACCAATCTCGTACAGGCTGACGTCCGGGATATCGTCGGTGTAGTGCCGAATTAGTCTGGCTCTAGGATCATTAGCCAGGCTTACGACAGGTGCGTGTGTTGATGTGTATAACTCTCCGTAGAATTTCTCAATCTCACCCAAAAGCTCGGGCTTGGAAATGACGATCCTACCATCCCTAGTATTCAGCTTCGCAAGTAGGCTCTGTCCAACAGACAATTCTCGTGCGAACACTTTGGAGCCTTTGTTCCGCTCGATAGCCTCTTTAATACAATTTGTATTAAATTGGCATATTTCTACAGTCTTGTCGTGAGGGCTGTGCCGTACGGTCACTTTCGACTTTCGTTACCCACATTTACTTCACTTTTATACGCGTTGACTGTAATTCCAGCGATTCTCAAACATTTTAGTAAACCTAGAATATGGTTTAAGACATTTATTTCTCAAAAAACAGAATACAATGATTCACTTATAATGAGAAACACTGGTTACATAAGTAAACGTTCCTTCTGGGTTCTGGGACGACACGTCTCCGACTCTAGTATTGAAATCCGAGAAAGACCTTGTAAAGATAAAATAACCTCACGTAAATATTCATATATTATAACTGTTCCAAACCAAATATTCAAATCTAGTTGTGTAAAATCAAATGAAAATAAGATTGAGAACCGTGCGCATTTGAGTGTTGCCGGCGTATTCCATCAGTTACTGTGTTGCTCATTGGAGCGGTGTGCGTTTATTTCTAAATTTTGTTGTTATATTCCGTGTCGTCGTTATGCCAAGGTAGTCCTTAACGCCGTTGTACTAAGGTGCAATTTGGATTACTGTGTTTTCTCAGTTACGACTTCTCAAACCCGTGTCGTTTCTGTTGTTCCTTTATTTGAGACTGTTTTGTGTTTTTAGATACTGTGTATTGCTGTGCTTAGAATATTCCTGCCTTTTTTTGAGTTCTACCTCCATCATACTTTATTATTTTCGGTGCTTTCTATTCTCAATATGTAATTTACTAAATTCACTACTAAATAATGATCCATATCTGGGTACCTATATATTTATTGTTAAGCTTAAAAATGATTAATATATATGACGGCGCATCGCTAGCGCGCCTCTTTTGAGAAATACGTCGAAACGAGATTTGACAACTGTCAGTCTGGCGGAGCGTCGTGGCGATGGTCAGCGTGACTTTTGATGGGAACGTCAACGGCGAACGCACCACGTATGCGACGAATCGCTATTGTTCCGAGTAATCTTGTGCCCTATTGTTTTAAAACTGATAGACTAAGTGATTTTCTAATTACTAGTGAATGGGTTTTAGTTAATTTCTGCAAGGAAGATATTTTGTGAGATTAAATAACTTTTGATGGTGACATTAGTGACTCTTTCTTGACACCTACTCACATTACAATTTATTCAAGATATGGTTGAGTCTGATGATGAAGGGCTTTCGCCCACATCAGAAGTGGGATTGCCATGTGCCCCTGACCGACGAAATACAACCACCTGACGAAAATAGCGCCTTCAAGTTGTTGAGTAATATGGAAATGTTACTTACTCGACTAGCAACGACGCAACCACCGGTGCCAACTATTAGCGTCCAGTCTAGTACTGTGAAACTCGTAGAGTTTAATCCGGATGATGCCGACGCGGATATAGAAGGTTGGTGTAAGATAACAGAGCTTATAGTACTGACTAAACATTTGGAGGGTGTAGATTTACTTGTGGCTCTTACCGGTGCACTGAAATGGCGCGCAGCCTCTTGCTTGACTAAGTTAAATTTAAGTGAACTGCCATGGGATATGGTTATATGGTTATATGGGTACAAAGTTTAATGGCCAGATTTTGCAAACCGAAATTATTTCAAGACTACTTTGATGAAATATTGCGTTTTCAAATTGGAACAAAAGAAACTGCACCAGAAGCTGGCCTGCGCTTATGGAATATGATCGAAACTATACCTAAAACCCGAATGCCAGAAGATGTTATAACTGGATTCGTCATATCGGTCTTATGTCAGAAGGATGGTTTGATACGCCGTGAGGTAAACGCACATGCTATCACTACCAAAGCTCAGCTGTTTAGAATCTTAAGAAGCATTTCCCTTAAGCGAAGATCGGAGGTTAATGAAACCCAAGAGCCTGATTTCAAACAACCAAGAACTGCGGACGCAAGATTTCTTGGTAAATGTCATTGGTGTGGAATCCCCGGACACCGGCAAGCTGACTGCAAAAAGCGTCTTCGAGAAGATTCTTCTGGAATAATTAAACAGCAATATCCCTCAACTATAACACGTGCCCCCGAGAAAACTTCTACCGTAACCTGCTACATCTGCGGTCAGCCAGGACACATAGCCACAAATTGCACAGAATAGGGAAAAGACGGTGGAACCCCTGCAAGGAAAGAGATCAATGTCTGCGAACAACGGTTATCGAGGGGAACCTTGAGGACGTCATCCGGTGAGTCAGTTTCTTTTTTGTTTGATAGCGAATCGTTCTGCTCGTTGATAAAAGAGAGTTTTTCTAATAAGTTCCCAGGTACTGTGCGCAATAATCCTGTGTATCTTACGGGCCTTGGCGATGATGAAATAAATTCTACGTCACAAATTTCGAGTGAGGTTAATCTTGGAAATGTTATAAAAATCTTGACATTTCATGTAGTACCAGACTCGTGCCTTACGGAACCTGTTATAATAGAGAGAGATATTTTAGAAAACGGTGTGAGCGTTAAAATTAATAATGACAATTTGTTTTATTTTTTATTTTTAGGAGCAAGTTAATGCCTGCGAGTCGATTGCTACCCAGCCAGACTTAACTCGGATAGATACGGATTTGACAACTGATGATAAAGATGCTCTTATTAAACTATTGAACAAATATGCTAGCAGTTTCGTCAATTGTGTTTCCTATAGAAGTGTTAACACAGGAGAGTTAGAAATTGATTTAGTAGAGTTTCTCTTTAAACCCTAAGAAATGTAAATTTATGAAAAAGAAAATTGATTTCTTACTCAGTGCGGACAGGTAGGGCCAAACTCACGCAAGATACAGGCTTTAATAGACTCTCCCCAGCTTAAAACTGCGACGGATGTCCGTCAATTTCTAGGCCTAGCATCGTATTTCCGAAAATTCATCCCTGGTTTTACAGACATTGCTGGCCCGTTGTATCCCTTAACAAAGTTGAGAGGCCCTATAAAATGAGAAGAAAAAAATGAGAGTAACCGCAATATCATTATACAGATACTTACCTCCGAACCAGTTTTGATGATATTTAACCCGGACTTACCCATTGAATTGCATTGCGACGCTAGCTCCGAAGGATATGGGGCGATCTTAAAACAGAAAAAGAAAGACCTGCCCCATGTTGTAGAATACTTTAGCCAACGAACCTCTGAGGTAGAGTCCCGTCACCACTCGTACGAGCTGGAAACACTGGCAGTCGTACGAGCGGTAGAACACTTCCGGCATTATTTATACGGCCGACGTTTCAAGGTTTTCGCGGACTGTAACTCATTAAAGGCTTCGAAATTTAAAACTGATCTAACCCCACGTGTTCATCGCTGGTGGGCGTTTCTACAAGCTTACGATTTTGACATCGTATATCGGGAAGGTCGTAGCATGGAACACGCGGACTATCTCTCTAGAAATTCCCTGCCAGACCCCAATAGCTTAATTTCCGCGTCGCAAGTTTCTTCAAAACCTACAACTCGCACAGTAAATTTTGTGGAATTGCATCAGGGCTGGCTTTCTGTAGAACAGAAACGTGATGCAGAGGTCCAAGACTTGATCAACAAGCACAATAATAACGATTTTCCTGAAACGGTTGGTCAGACATATGATGTTAGGGATGGTATTCTTTATAGGAAAGTTGTAAGAAACAAGATTATAGCAGGGCTGCCTGTCGTCCCTCGTTCCTTAATATGGACTTTGATCAATCACGCTCATAAAGAATTACAACATCTGGGTAGTGACAAAACACTGGACAAACTGTATGAACAGTACTGGTTCCCTCAGGTGTCCAAGTGCGTTAGGAAATTTATTGACTCTTGCATCGTCTGCAAGGCATCCAAAGGACCTTCAGGTGCTCAGACTGTGGAGCAACACTCTATTCCAAAAGCTTCGGTACCTTGGCACACGATTCATATAGACTTCACCGGTAAACTAAGTGGAAAAAGTGACCGTAAGGAATATTGTTCAGTAATTATTGACGTGTTCACTAAATACGTGTTATTAGAGCATACCTCTTCATTAGATGCAGCTAGTGCGGTTCGAGCCGTTAAAAATGCCGTTTGCCTTTTTGGAGCACTTAAGCGCATAATAGCCGACCAGGGCAGGTCTTACATTAGCCAACATTTGAAGAACTTCTGTTCAGAACATAACGTTAAACTGCATTTTATAGCTACTAGCTCCAGCAGGGCAAACAGGCAAGTACAGCGTGTGATACGCACGGAGGTGCCGTGAGGGTTGTCCTAAGGAAAGGACATGATGTTAAAGAGAGAATTGTTCGTTAAGTGGTCAGAGAAAGGTGTCGTCCGGTCCATGAGTGGTCGAAAGGACACACGCTTTTTCTATTCGGAGACAGTATAGTTGTATGACAGTAACGACACGTCTACTACTCATAGTTTGTCAGGTTGGGCGAGCGGGTAGATTTACTGACACCCGTTCGATTGATTGTGCCATTGTTACAGGACTGCAGTCTGATGCGCCCGAGGACGGTCGATAGTCAGTCCGGCCGTGACGGCGCATCGCTAGCGCGCCTCTTTTGAGCAATACGTCGGAACGAGATTTGACAACTGTCAGCGGAGCGTCGTGGCGATGGTAAGCGTGACTTTTGATGGGAACGTCAACGGCGAACTTTGTTTTAAAACTGATTAAGTGATATTCTAATTACTGGTGAATGGGTTTTAGTTAATTTCTGCAAGGAAGATATTTTGTGAGATTAAATAACTTTTGATTGTGACATTAGTGACTCTTTCTTGACACCTACTCACATTACAATTTATTCAAGATATGGTTGATTCTGATAATGAAGGGCTTTCGCCCACATATATTATCAGAACGTAAGAGGGCTGCGCTCGAAAACAAACGCGCTATATCGCAACGTTTGCATGAATTCATATGACGTTATTATTTTCACGGAAACATGGTTACTGGACAGTATTAGTGACAGTGAGTTGTTTGACGGACGATATCTTGTGTGGAGACGGGACCGGGATTACTGTCGAACGGCACAGACTCGAGGTGGTGGTGTGCTGATTGCGGTGAGAGGTGATTTGACCGTTGTGGAAAGATCTGACTGGCGTACCTCCGCAGAGGATATATGGGTATCTATCGTTCTGAAAAGGTCCAGACCAGCGGTAAGTTATAACATTAATATCTGCGGCCTGTATTTGTGCAAAGAAAATATTGGTAACTCGTATATAACTCAATTACAAAATTTCCACCATAAACTTAATAATTTAGTAACCGCCCACCCGTTGGATACTTTCGTCGTAACTGGTGATTTTAACTTTGGTGGCGATGTGGATTGGAAACATTCTGACGACGGCCCTGGATTGTGTCCTGTGGAGGTATCTGTTCGACGTATTTTGGATTTCTTTGATACAATAAATGCGACTAACCTATCCCAGTTTAATGGTGAGCGTAATGTCAACGGTAGATTATTAGATCTTGTTTTTTCAAATGCTGAAGTCAAAAGTAAAGGAATGCCCTGACCCCTTGGCGGTTCCTGTCGACGTACACCACAAACCACTATTTATTTTCGCTAATTTCGTTGAAATCCATAAATACATTGAGAGACCTAGTGTAAAATATGCATTTTATAAAGGTGATTACCCTGCAATTTCTTCTGCACTGGATCTTATAGACTGGAAAACATTGCTGTCTGCTGGATCCATAGACCAGGCTCTCTGCCTTTTCTATAAAAAACTTTATGAGCTAAGGGATTTGTACATTCCAGTTAAACCACTAAAGAAATTGACACACCCCCCCTGGTATACCAATGCTTTAATTAAAATATTAAAAGAAAAGCAGAAATACCACATCAAATATAAAAAGTACGGCAATCTATCAGACTACCACTCCTTTTCCATCTTGAGAAACCGAGTTAAGCAAATTGAGGCGGTTTGTTTTAATGCTTATATGGAAAAAATCGAATCTTCTATCGCCAAAAATCCTAAGTCATTTTGGTCTTATGTTAAAAGTAAAAAAAGTGGTGATTCATTACCCAACGTATTGTATTATATGGAACTGTCCGCAGACACTGGAGAGGGTATCACTGAGCTATTCTCATCTTACTTTCATTCAACTTTCCAGGAACCAGACTCAGACTCTGATGATCAGGATTCTAATACAGATATTAATTCTTCCGGTTCAGTGAACCTAAGTACCGTTAGCGTGTGCCCAGACATAGTATTTAAGCTACTTAAAGCCCTAGATCTAGCTAAATCCAGAGGACCAGACATGATACCGCCAATTTTCATTGTCAATTGTGCAAAAAGTCTTGTGGAGCCAGTGTGCATGTTGTTTCAACGGTCTTTGAGAGAGGGTGTTGTCCCGAAAATATGGAAATCAGCATTAATTACCCCTATCTTTAAAAAGGGCAATAGGTCAAAAATAGAAAATTACCGTCCCATATCTAAACTAAGCCTTTTCTCTAAGGTTCTGGAACGAGTGGTACACACGGAAGTTTATTCCGCCTTGCAGCGCTGTTTTGGCGTTATCTACACGGACTACAGCAAGTGCTTCGACCGAATAGATCACCGTGTGCTTCTTCAGAAACTTTTAGCTGCGGGAATACACGGTGACCTGTTTCGCTGGTTTTCATCATATATAGAGAATCGAACGCAGGCTGTGGTTCTGCGTGGGTACACGTCCGGTTGGAAAAGTATCCCATCGGGCGTGCCTCAAGGCTCGATTTTGGGACCGTTGCTGTTCACAATATTTATCTCGGACATAAAGAACTGCTTTACTAATTCAAGTATTTTACTATACGCAGATGACATGAAGATTCTTAAGTCTATACGTACATTAACTGATACTGAGCTACTTCAGTCTGATCTTAATAAATTCGTTTTATACTACGTAGTCTACACGCGTCGAATAACTGCTATCGGTTCGGGGTATGCTCTGGATGGTGCGTACATAGGTAAGACAGACAGTGTCAGGGATCTTGGTGTAGTACATGACAGCAAATTACTTTTTGACGATCACATAGTAACTATTGTCAAAAAGGCTTTCAAGGCCATGGGTTTCATTACCAGAGCTTGCTCTAACTTTAGGTCTCTGAAACCAATAAAAGTCCTTTACTGTTCGCTTGTGCGTAGCCATCTCGAGTACGCTTCCCAAGTCTGGAATCCCCAATACGAGAGTTACAAATCACGTATTGAATCCGTTCAGGAAAAGTTTTTGCGCTACTTGGATTTTAAGGCGGGGCATTTCTCGCTAGACTATGAACACCGTTGCAAGCGATATCATTTCTTGCCACTAAACATACGACGTAATATTGCTGACATATGTTTTTTGGCAAGCATAGCAAATGGCTCAATTGATTGTCCGGAACTGCTCACTAAAATACTTCTTCGTACCAATCAAAACAACCTACGCAAACGACCTCTGTTGCAGGCGCCACGCGCATCAACTAATTACAGATGCAACGCCTTTATGGTTCGTAGTGTAAAAGCCTTTAATTGTTTACCATCGCACCTGGATATTAACCTATTTTGCACCAACGCACATAATATTAGAAAGATTCTAAACAAGGAATATTTTGGGGATAGTCACGATTAGGTTGAGCTGTTTAGTGGTTCAGTATACTAATTGAACCACTAAATGGTTTAACTGATTTGATATTGCACGATCTTTTATCTTTTATAATGCTCTTTAATCAGTTTTTTATTCCTTTATAATCAGTTATTTATTTTGTTATTTTTGTTTTTAAATTTGTCTCTTGTTTTGCAAATCGCTTTTAACGTACGTACGTAACAAAATGATGTTTTTGTAACTAGACATATATATGTGGAAGCTTATAATTAGCAATTTGTGTTGTAAATAATGAAGTTTATTGTAATATTAGTCTGTAAGCTTTCTGTAGTAGTAAAATAAATAAATAAATATCGCGAGTCAGAGACTTTAAGATTTGTCTGTTAAGGCATCTGATACGCGAAGCGTCATCAGGGGATTTTAAGATCACCTCCCGTCTTTCTTCCATTAGCCGGCGGGTGGGACCGGAGATCTTCTTCTGTCCTTTTGAACGGAGGGTTTTGTAGAACTTAGACCCTTCCGTTTGGAGAGTTTCCACAAACCTGTTGTTGTAGTCGTCCACATCTACGCATTCACCGAGGAATTCGAAGCGGTTTTGTAGTTCGATCTGAAAACTCACGGGGTTATGGAGTTGTGTTGACGCTGGACGGAGCGTAGACTTCATAAGTCGAGAGCGTTCGAGCCTAATGTTGAGGTTCAAGATGCCTCTAACAATACGGTGATCACTCCCGGTTTTAACCGCATGGATCACGGAGACATCGTTGAACACTTGTCTTCTCGTTGACATTATGAAGTCAATCTCTCAAGACCATCGGGGCTGATCCAGGTCCACTTGCGGTTCAATGGTTTCTTGAAAAAGAATTCATCGCAAAGAGTCCTTCCTTTTCCATGAAATCCATTAGCATCTGACCTCTGGGATTTCGATTTCCAACTCTAAATTGCCCCACTTTCTTCTCGTCTGTATCTCGCATGCCCAGTTTTGCGTTAAAGTCCCCCATGACAACAGTGTAGTGGGTTTTGGAGGAATGTATGGCTCTACTGGCGTCCTCATACATAGCCTCCACCTCATCGTCAGAGTGTTTAGACGTCGGGGCGTAGACCTGTATAACCTTTAACGAATATCGTTTTGTTATTCTGAGCACAAGGTACGCCACCCGAGTTGAAAAGCTCCCAACTTTAACAATGTTGTTCACGAGGGACTTGTGGACAATAAACCCGACGCCACCCTGGGACAGCTGGTCGCCTTCCCGGAAATAGAGCAAGTTGCCAGACTTCAGGATTATCGAGTCCTCTCCCTCTCTTCGGACTTCAGATAACCCCACAATGTCCCAGCGCAACCGGCTCAGTTCTTCCTCCAGTTCGACAATCTTCTCATCGGTCCGTAGTGTGCGCGTGTTAAATGTTGCCAGGGCCAAAGGTCGTCGTTGGTGATGGTAGCCGGATCTCTGCCGGAGATTCTTAGCACCCCTTGCTCCGCCGTAACCGAGTCCGCTACCGTAGACTGGAATAGCGGAGCTGCCGGGGACTAGGGGCCTGGGCTGTATCGTGCGCATCATTGGGGGGGTTTGCCATAATCCCCACGCTTGGCAGGCGGGTTGGGGATCGCAGTGATTTGATATTACACAGGAGAAGCGCTGCTGCCCGCTTCCCTGGTGATTTCCCTTAGTCGCCTCTTACGACACCCACGGGAGGATATGGGTTGGTACTATTCTAGGCCCGGTACCACACGGGGAAAATTGAAGAGATAAACACATTGGTGGTTGTGATGTATTGTCTATGTTTAGGTTGATCTATGACGTCTGGGATGTTGACAGGTGTCTTCTAATAAAAACCGCATAGCTGGATATACGTGTTTTCTCTGAAAACCTCAGTGGTTATAATTTTATCAATTATATGGTCGATGTTTTTTGATGCAGGATAAAACTCTAATTATGTGTTACTATTGCAAATCTTTACTAATATTATATGTAAATCGGAAAGTTTGTTTGTTTGTTCCGTTTTCACGCCGTAACTACTGAACCGATTGCATTGAAATTTTGCAGACGTAAAGTTAGAAGTCCGGATTAAAGAATAGGGTAGGTACTTTTAATCCCGGAAAAATTTGATATTCCCGAGGAAAATCTAAAAAGCCCGACAACCAAACTCCACGCGGGCGAAGCCGCGGGCGGAAAGCTAGTAATTAATAAAATGGAAATAATTCTTATATTGTTTTATAAAATCCAAATCATTTTTATGAAATGTGCTACGCACACCAAGGGTGTTATAAAAAATATGGGCAATATATTGTAATTATAAAAATGCGAATTTCGTATTTCTATTTAAATTGATTAAATAAAATGTTTTCCTATATGTAACTTTAGAAGTACTGCTTTTGCATTACTAAAGAGTTTTCAATATTCTTGCTTGAGTCAGAAAAAAATACGATTAAGCTATTAGCTGAAAAAGAAGCATAGGGCACCTGATGATAAACGGGTGTTGGATAATTATGTTAATGGTGAATTATGTTGATAGCTGACTATCTTGAGTATCACGAATTTTTGCCTATGTACATAATGAGATGCATAATTGTTTCAACTGTCACTTTCTTATAGAACTCATAAATATATTTAACTAGCCTCCGCCAGCAACTTCGTTCGCGTAGAGTTAGTTATGCTCCGCTTTGCTAGCCTAAAGCCTTCCTGGATCAATAGGCTATCCAACGCAATAAGATTTTTTTGATTTTGATTTGATTTTGATTTTGAATAAGATTTTTTTAAATCGGACCAGTAGTTCCTGAGATTAGCGCGCACAAACAAACAAACAAACAAACTCTTCAACTTTATATATTAATATGGATGAGGCATGGACATTTATTTCCTAAGTAGCTGTTACCAGCGACTCCGTCCGCGTGGACTTCTCTTTACAGCGCGCGGTGGTTCCCGTAAATTAAAAAGAGCTCAGTTGATATAAAATAAGCGCCTGTTAAAATAATGGGAGCAGTATGTCTGCGTTAGCTCCCGTTTTTGCAACATTTTTTATTACTGCTCTGGTCCTATTGGTCATAGCGGGATGTTATATAACCTATATCCTTTCTCAGGCTCTAGACTATCTCTATACCAAATTTCATTACAATCGGTTCAGTAGTTTTGGCGAGAAAGGCGACAGACAGACAGACAGAGATATTTTCGCATTTTTTCATATTAGTATGGATTAAAAGAATTATATGTATACATTTTACACATAATATCTTTGGTGTTTGGGACAGGTTGTCGAAAACTGACACGGTAGCTTCAGGCCATGATTTATGATAGAAAGGCGAAAGAAAAAAAAAAAGAAATAAAAAAAGCAAAAATAAAATAAAATGGAAATGAGCAGTTGTGTTGCGATGTGTACCGGGTACGATGCACAAAATGTTGTTGTGTCGGGAGTTTGGTCGTGGAGGGTCCCCAGATCAATCTCCCTCTGGCGCAGCATCGTTCGTCGTGTTGTTGGGTTTACCACCTCGTTCAACTGCCGGCTTCGTTCCTGTTCACTAAGGTTTTTTAAGTGAATAGGCTTAATAAACTTTTTACCATCAACGATTGCATCACTGCTTAGACTCCTTGAACTCCCTGGACTCCCTGGACTCCTGACTCCTAGGATCCTGTAATTACTTGGACTCCTTGACTCCTTGGACTTCTTGGACTCTTGGACTCCTTGGACTCCTTGGACTCCTTGGACTCCTTGGACTCCTTGGACTCCTTGGACTCCTTGGACTCCTTGGACTCCTTGGACTCCTTGGACTCCTTAGACTCCTTGGACTCCTTGGACTCCTTGGACTCCTTGGACTCCTTGGACTCCTTGGACTCCTTGGACTCCTTGGACTCCTTGGACTCCTTGGACTCTATGGAATCCCTGAACTTTCTGGACTTCTTACTCCTAAAATCCTGGGACTCCTTGGGCTCATTGGACTCATTGGATTCCTTAGACTCCTTGGACTTCTTGGACTCCTTGACTCCTTGGATTCCTTGGACTCCTTGAACTTATTCACTTCATAGATTCCTTGGACTCCTTGGACTTCTTGGACTCTTTGGACTCCTTGGGCCCCTTGAATTCCTGGGACTCTTTGGACTCCTTGGACTCCCTCGACTCCCTGGACTCCCTGGACTCCCTGGACTCCCTGGACTCCCTGGACTCTTTGGACTCCTAACTCCTTGGATTTCTTGGGCTCCTTGGTCTTTTTGGAATTCATGGACTCCTAGGACTCCTTTGACTCCTCGCACTCCTTGGAATCCTTTTAATCCTTGGACTCCTTGATCTCCTTGGACTCCCTGGACTTCTTACTCCTAGGATCATTGGACTCCTTGGACTCCTGACTCCTTGGATCCTGGGACTCTTTGGATTCCAAGGACTCCTTGTACTCCTTGGACTCCCTGGACACCCTGGACTTCTTACTCCTAGGATCCTGGGATTCCTTGGACTAATTTGACTCCTTGACTTCTTGAGCTCCTTGAACTCCTTGGACAAGTTGGGCGCTCAAGCGCTAGTTTATAATTTATAATAAACTAGCTCCTGCGCTCCTAGCGTTTGCTCCCGTTTTCGCAACATTTTTTGTTCCTGCTCTGCTCCTATTGGTCATAGCGGGATGTTTTATAGCCTATGTCCTTTCTCAGGCTCTAGACTATCTTAGTACCAAATTTCATTACAATCGGTTCAGTAGTTTTGGCGTGAAAGCCGGACAGACAGACAGACAGACAAACAGATATACTTTCGCATTTATAATATTAGTATGGAAGTATGGATATAGTTTAAAAAACTAAAAAAACCATGCTTTTAAATTTTTAGTTTGATATTTAAAAAGTTAAAAATAATTTTAAAAAATGCGCGAGGCGCTAATATACAAAAATTATGGCACAAAGCGCCTCACGCTTTTTTTTTTTAATTATTTTTAACTTTTTAGTTTGATATTTTTTAAAGCATGTTTTTTAGTTTTTTAAACTATATTTATTTTCAACTTTTTATGTTGATATTCTTAAAAAAAAAAAAATCGAACGAACGTACGTATTGAAAACGGTCGGACATTTTACAGTAATGAGCCGCTCACTCGTAGTCCAAAGAGTTAGAGACAGACAAACAAACAAGCAAACATACAAGTGAAGCTAATAAAAAGCATGTAAAAAAAAAACATCTTGTGTATTGTTCTTTTATATTCTACTAATATTAGTAATGCGAAAGTTTGTAAATATGGATGGGTGTTTGTTACTCTTTCACGCAAAAACTACTGCACGGATTTAGATGAAATTTGGCACGCAGATAGTTATAACCTGGAATAATACATAGGATACATTTCATTTCGATATTATCGCGGGATCGATACTCACGCGGGTGAAACCACGGGTGGCAGCTAGTCTATTGTATGTGTTGCTAAAGTGGCAACAGAAATGTGCTACACCAGTGTAAATTTCAACTGTCAACTTTTTAAGTACGGTCCGTAAGATACAGCATGTTAGCAGACAGACGGACTGGACAGGTGAGGGTAAATAGAGTCCTTTGTGTACGAACCCCTAAAAAACGAAGTCTACAAATATATAAATATTAACAATTGTTAGGAGAGTTGAGGCGGGAAAGTTAAGATGAGTGCCACGCTCATTTTTCATTGGACTTTTAAATTATTTATAGTGTTATTTACTAAATAAAAGTGCGTGATTTATGTAGTAAAAAGTGCAATCAGTAAATAATTTATAAAGAACATTGAGATATCGCAGCATAATAGCCTCTTCATGACTTTGCCTCAAACCTCTTCGTAGACGGTTCCTGTGGCCGTCTTTTTCGACATGAATAATTCATTACGTGACATTGACTAAATGCACAAACCATGCGAAGCGAAAAAAGAAAGAAACAATTGTTAGTGGAGCCAAATCTACTGGTAGAGCCGCCCGTTGTTTAAAAGAGATATTATGGCCCTGGCACAAAGGTAAGTGAAGGTACACGGGTGGGTTTTAGTCAGTAAAAGTCTGACACGCCTTTTCGCTCTGCCGAGAGCGGGAGAGCTCTTTTTTTTATAAACTTATGCTTAACCGCAATCTCGCCCGATGGTAAGCAGTGGCGCAATCGTTAACGGTTCAGCGCGCTAGTTTATTAAGAGCCTATTAGAAGCCCTCTAGCCTTGAAGACGCTTAAATTGTAGTCAGACGGAAACATTGCCACAGGAAAATTGTTCCAGTCCCTCGATGTACGCTGATTAAAAGACGAGGCGAAACGCTTCGTCCGGATCGTAATGTTGTCAACAACGTAAGGATGGATAGTCGATGTACGACGAGTTGTCCGATGATGCAACGGAGATGGCGGAATTAAGTCATGCAATTCCCGCGCACATTCCCCAAAATGCATTCTATAGAATACTGACAGGCTGGCTACACTTTACCTATGCCCGTTTTGAACCAAATCTGGGTCGCCGATTAGCCTCTTCGCACGTCCCTCCGACGTTTCCAAATTTCCCAGATTTGATGATTTCCCATCTATCATTAAAATAAAGTTGATAGTTGTTTAAACTGAAACGTAATGTAAATTTGAATAATAATTAGGGATGCATTAATTTTTTTAGCCCTTTCTTCTCCAAATGAACCTGCTACGTTTTGGATGGCGACTATCAAGAAGGATCTCTTGATAAAGGTCCACCCTTTATAGCAGAACTTTTTACGTCATAATTTTATTTTGCATAGCAACGGATAGCATAAACCTCTTTTCACAGAAAATCGTTTGACATACACTCATTTACCATACACCGAAACTCATAATTTTGTAAGTCAGAATCATTTTCAGGCATAAATTTCATATCCATAATAATCAATAAGTATAACCATCATATCGTAGAAAGTTCACAACCAAAATCATCTTTTGGCATATATTTTATATCCATAATAATCAAAAGTAGAACCATCATATCGCAGAAAATTCTCAGCCAGAATCATAATGCAAGCTTGCAAAATACAGCAGGCATGCAGCATGCCAGCATGCAATAAGTAGCAGGCATTCAGCAAGCAAGCATGCGGCATACAAGCATGCAACATGCAGCAGGCATGGCTTCTATCACGGCTCCGGCGCTGCGGGGCTCCGGCGGTCCCACGCGAGCTAATCGTCGCAGATGGTTTTACGCTCACCACCACTTCTCACCTGCTTCTCAGTTCGCGAGCCGCCTCGCCGCTCCGTGCCTTCGCGGGTTTAGATTACACTCTAGGGGTAGGGTAGACAAGACTACGTGAAGTCGGATTTGCAGCGATGCATTTCTGTCACTAACTATTGTAGCAGTGTCCATATCATGGTCAATATTAATTTTTAAATTTTTTTTTTTTCAATATGACTAATAAAATTATTTCTATTGAAATTCTATGATCTTCGTAGTATGCTAAGTCAAATTATGCCAAATAATCGGCACTTTAAATAAACGTTATGCTAAACGAAATTATGCAAAATTGTAACTCTGACAAAGCCCAATACAATTCTGCCATCTTAAAAGTATCCCATTTTAAATTCGGACATAAAAGCATTAGGCCAAAAAATAATTATATTAAATAATTTTTATACTTTAACAATGTTCGTTTAAAGAAGTTTATGCCAAGTGAGTTATGCCAAATAGGTTTCGGAGCAACAAGTTTCTGCCAGATAGAGGGCACCCCTCTTGATAATCGACATTTAGCTTAATCAGCTTATATTGATCCCACACACAACGTTTCTTCTTCGAAAGAGAGCTCAATTCTGCTACACGGTCATAATGCGGGTAGTTAGATGTCACATGTCTTCGAGTTTTGGTTCTAGAACATCCCAATATGGCATTGAAGTTTTCCTATAATGTTTTCCTTTACCATTTGAGCGCTGCTTGTAAATGATTCAATTGAGGTAAATACACTCTGTCGTAAAACATAAAGAAATCTAATTATAGTCCTAACCTTAACCTTTGAACTTGTATTTCTATTAAAAAAAATCTGGTGTGGAACTACAAAGAAGAACATTAAAATATGACAATATAACACCGAACTAAGCCGCCATTTAAAAACTACATTCATAAATGTAATAGTAAAGTTCTTTTTTCCATAACTGGCTTACTAGCCGAGCCGATCGATTCTATAAAATGTCACAGTGAAAATTTAGGTGAAGTCAATCCGTAGCATTGGTTGGATTGTTTTTGCACTACAGGCAGTCTCCGAGTAGAGCGAAGCCAATCTTGTAGCATTCAACACCGCCAAAACACAAACGTGTCTACTCACCGCTAAAAGAAGGCCGTTCACTTTGGCTCCTACTTTTCGGAATATGTCCTTAGCCTTCAGCTTTTAGGAGTTGAGATTTCCTCTAACCCAAACTTTGGGTGGTTCGTTGAATCCAAAGCCAAGGTGGCTGCCAGGAAACTTGACGTTATTGCAATGGTCCGGCAGCTTCTAATGTTATACAAAGCACAGGTCCGTTCGTTCTGGAGTGCTGCATCCAAATTAGGGCTGGTGCTGCAAAATACCACCTAGCAACTTTGGATTTAGTGGATAGGCGTGCGAAGAGGCTGATTGGTGACCCTGTTTTAATTCAAAACGGTCTTCAAAGCCTAGAGCATACGTATCAGTGTTCTATAGGATGCATTTTGGAGAGTGTGTGAGGGAATTGCATGACTTAATCCACCCTTACGTTGTTGACACCACTACGATCCGGACGAAGCATTTCGCCTCGTCTTTTATACCGCGTATATCGAGAGACTGGAACAATTAGCTAGCGGCGGTGTTTCCGTCTTCGTACAATTTAAGTGTCTTCGAGGCTACATTGAATAGACTCATAATAAACTACCTTGCTTTGCCATCAAAGATTGCATCACAGCGTACCATCAAGCGGAATTGCAGTCAAGTACTAGTTTATAATTATAAAAAAAAGGATAACATCTTATTCCATCTTCACCTAACCTAAATTTTCACTTTAAAATGGTTACATAATCGCACTACTGCTCTAAAAATAGACCTTGTTTCGTAATAACTGGATTTGTGTTGTACTAGAATTTAATTTATGCCACTTCTCTGGTTTTCTTAAGTCTTCATTTCTTGTCCAGGCGGTTTTCCTTTGGAATGATCTTCCTCAGAATATCAGGACGTTGGCCAGTCGGTAGACATTTAAACCTAAAGCTCGGGAATATTTACGCAAGAAATTGGCAGATTCATAAAACATATAATTTATTATTTTTCTCTATCTATATTTTTTATCTCTCTCTTTTTACTGTTTATATTTTGTATGTATGTATTTATTATAATATTTATTTTGTGTTTCTCTTTCAATTTCTCTTTTATGTCTTTGCACCTACCATGTTTTGTCTCTGCATCACCTTAAGGTAGACTGGTAGAAAATGCCTAAGGCACTAAGTCCGCCATTGAGCAATCTTTTTCTTTGTGCATAAAGTTTTTTAATAAATAATAATACATTGTTCACAAAAGCCCATTCCATACTAACCATACAAAGTTAGTCGTTGAAAAATCGACAGGTGCATGTGATAGTATTCTACCATCGCTATTTGCTTATTTATCGTCCACCCCCATCCGATCGAAGGTGGAAAAAGACAAGCACATATCGCAGGGACCTTTTCACGCCAATTATACCACGGATTCTGTTGGATTCCGTTTACAATTTACTGTGATGTAGGTCGAAGCTCAAATGGGTACACCTCGATATAGCTATCGTGTCAGCCTGCTCGAAATATGAAGGGGTCCTCCAGTTTTTTTTTTTTTTTTTTGTCTAGTTTCAGCGATCCGTTGAATGGGATATTTTTGTGACTTTATTTTTTTCGACTGTGTTTTGTTTCTCCAAACATATTAACACTTATTTAAGTAACGGAAAAATGCTTTCTCTTCCAAAGTAATTCATATACACAGCCTATCCATTATGTAAAAATACAACCGTGAAAAGTGACGTGAAGAGAGTTCAGAGTGAGTTATCAATAGCTTCAATCCCTTAACATCAGTTGGAATTCCAACTCACTTCACTTAGTTTTCACTATCAGTAGCAATGGGTTTCATTTTGAAAGGTCAACAACATTGCGTTATTTACGTTGTTGAGTAGACACATTTTCCGACCATATGGACTTATGGATTAGCAATGGGTTTCAAAATGATTCAAATTGATAGAAATAGTGTGTTATGCAATTAGGGTGCAAGTTGAGCTCAGCGGTAGTTAAAAAAATTGTACAGTATTTGAACCTTAAAACCTTGTAAAAAAAACCTAGTAAAGTTTGTACCTTAAAAGATAGAGAAAATATATATATATCTGCCGTTTTTCTCTGTCTCTTATAAAGGATCTAATATTTATCTCGCATATTAAACGATAATTGTGAAAATATTAATGCATATAAATTTTACCAAGTGTTCGTTTCCACAGTCAAATCGCCACTCCTAAATTTTACTAAAAAACGCCAACAAATGTCGTACAAAGTATTGTCATCTTAAACCCTGATTCGATACAAATAAATAATCGACCATAATTTTAATAATAAGTACTGTTTAAATTTGCCTCTTAATTTAATACAATTCCATTGTATTCGTGGTTATATACTAAAAAGGATATTAACAAAAATACCCATATCGTAAGAAGCTCGTATCGTATCGTGCGTAAGCAACAACGGTTAGCAGTTTACATCAGTAAGTTGTTTTTTTATGCCACCTAATAAAACCAGAATCTTCCACACCTTCGCTTATAACAAAAAAAGGTAGCCTAATAATAAATAAATATAGTTTTATGATATATTATAATGTGTGGGTACTTGTTTCACGAATGTAAGTCAGTCTGCGACCAGCCATTAAACTGTGCAACGACGCTCCTTGTTTTATTCAAATATTATCCAAGAATACCACAAGTTTATAAAACAAAAAAAAAAACATGCTTTTAAAGAATATCAAACAAAAAGTTAAAAATAATTTTTAAAAAAGCGTGAGGCGTTTTGTGCCAATTTTTTTGTATATTAAGCGCCTCACGCTTTTTTTAAAATTATTTTTTAAACTATATTTATTTTCAACTATTTAGTTCAATATTCTTTAAAAAAAAAAAACGAACGAATGTATTGAAAACGGTGGGACATTTTACTATAATGAGCCGCTTACTCGTACTCCAAAGAGTTAGAGACGGACAAACAAACAAACAAGCAAGCAAGCAAACATACAAGTAAAGCTAATAATAAATATAGTTTAAAAAACTAAAAAAACATGCTTTTAAAGAATATCAAACTAAAAAGTTAAAAATAATTTCAAAAACAGCGGGAGGCACATTGTGCCATAATTTTTGTGTATTAGTTAAGCGCCTCACGCTTTTTTTTTAAATTAATTTTAACTTTTTAGTTTGATATTCTTTAAAACCATGTTTTTTTAGTATTTTAAACTATATTTGTTTTCAACTTTTTAGTTCCATATTCTTTTTTTTTTTTTAAACGGACGAACGAACTTATTGAAAACTGTGGGATATTTTACAGTAATGAGCCGCTCACTCGTCCAAAGAGTTAGAGACGGACAAACAAACAAACAAGTAAGCAAGCAAACAAGCAAGCAAACATACAAGTGAAGCTAATAAAAAGCATGTAAAAAGGCAGCCTAATAATAAAAAATAATTTAAATTTTATCCACTGATTTTCTGTATTCAAAACTGATTTTTGTTATCTTCCTAAATTTTTTTTACCCATAATTTTTTATAAAAAATATATCCTGTATTTTCTGCGGTAGGTACCCTTATCAATACAGCTGCCCTACATATCCAAATTGGGGAGCAAATTACAAAATTGAGATTGACGCTGAACATTCCCGCCATTTTTAATTAGAGTCATCAATGAAGTGACGTGTGACATCCGATTCGTGTTGCCTTCGAAAAACATTAATTTTGGTACCAAAAATGTTAATGACGAGCTAATTAGAGACGATAATGGGCTAATTAGGTTCAAAAGTACTGTTAACGATTTTTTTTTCATCAACCTTTTTATCGTCACGCTGCTGGGCACAGGTCTCTTCTCATACAGAGAAGGATTGAGCGTAATCACCAGGCTTGTTCAAAGCGGGTTGGCGATTTCAGACTTAAAGTCCAGGTTTCCTCTACATATTTTTCTTCGTCTTGTAATCAGTCATTGGTGTCCAAGATATACTTAAAAGTACATATAACTTATAAAAGTTATATTGATACTTGCCTGACCTGGAATCGAACTCGCACACTCATACTTAAGAGGCTGGTGTTTTAACCACTGGCTCTGGTCCAGTACGGGTTATTAAATGTCACATTTTTTATACTTGCGTGATGATGATGCTCCCGACCGATTTCGGCTACGGCAACCACTTCAACTCCTAGCCGATGATTTGGCGCTCATGCACCCGAAGATGGCTTATATAGCCTATCTTGGCGGCAAAACTTTGTTCACACTGAAGGCATGTGAGCGCTGAGGGCATGTAGTTGTATGTGATGGCAGCAGGTGGGCGGGCCTTTAATTGGTCGCGTTTGGCATCGCGGTCAGCTTTGCGCTGCCCCTCAAACTCGCGTACTTGTCCGTACACCATTCTGCGCCATTCTGACCGTTTTTCTGCCAAACAGAGCATTCAGAGGGTTCTATATTGCATCTCTTCATGTGTCGTTTTAAAACATCCTTGAACCGGAGGAGTTGCCCGCCATGCTTTCGCTAGCCATCCTCCAGCTCAGAGAAGAAGATGCGCTTTGCCACTCTTTCGTCCGCCATACGTGATACGTGTCCGCACCACCGAAGCTGTCGACGCATTAAATAAGCCTCAATGCCACCAACATTGGCTCGTCGCAGGACTTCGGTATTTCGCACTTTGTCAGACCATTTGATCTTCATAATGGATCGGAGATATATATGGTGAAAACGATCTAGAGTACATACATATGTGGTTGCGGTACACACACCATGTATTAGCGGAATATAGAAGGTTTGGCAGCACAATTGCCATATATATGGATACTTTCGTAGATAGCTTAAGGTCATGTGAGCAGAAGACCTTGGAACACAACTTACCAAACGCTGCAGCTGCAGCTCCGACTCTGCTGTTGATCTCAGCATCAAGGTCACACTTAGAACTTATAATGTTCCCCAGATAACGAGACTTGTCTACTTGCTTCAACACATCCTCGCCAAGCTTTATATTCAGTGTCTCGTGACTGTGAATGTCTAGGGACATCACCTCCGTCTTGTTGACGCTGACTTTTAAGTACTTACGGCAGGCTTGATGAAAAGCGGACATCAGCTGTTGTAGGCCGTCTGGGGATTCTGCTAAGAAGCACAAATCATCAGCATACATGATGTCAGTAATCAGTGCATGTGAGACTTTGGTGCGAGCCTTAAGTCTAACCAGATTGAAAAGACCGCTGTCGGTGCGGAAGCGGATGCAAACTCCTTGTGGAACAATTTGTAAGACCTTTCCCACTACCACTGCAAAGTATAAGGCGAACAGAGTTGGTGCTAAGACGCATCCTTGCTTCACCCCATAGGTAACGGGGAAGAAGTCTGTCTGTGCACCGTCTACAGCAACGCAGCATTGCATGCCGTCATGTAGGAGTCTAAGAAGTCTCACAAACTTTTCAGTGCATCCCAGCTTACCTAACACTAACCATAAGGCTTCACGAGGCACACTGTCGAAAGCCTTTTCCAAGTAAACAAAGCAGAGCTTACGACCCTGTTCTTTACTCTTTTCCTGTAGTGTGTGTAATACTTACATATACAACAGGTAAGACATGGTAAGTACAGGGTGCGAACTATTACGGACATTAATGCGTTTTGTAAAGAGTTCTTATTGCACTCATCATCATCATTATCATTCCAGCCAAAAGACGTCCACTGCTGAACATAGATCTACCCAAGAATCTCCACGACGACCGGTCCAGCGCCTTCCGTATCCAGCGGTTATCAACAACCTTCACCGGTCGTCGTTCCACCTTGTCGGGGGCCTACTTGTTTAAAGTGTTTTTATTGTATCATTATAAACTAGTTGCATAACTGCTTGCCATCAGGCTCGATTATGATCAAAATCGTGCCTGATGGCAAGCAGTGATGCAATCGTTAGTAGCTAGTTTATTAAGAGCCTATTCACTCTAGCTTTGAAGACACTCAAATTGTAGTCAGACGGAAACACCGCCGCTGGCAAATTATTCCAGTCCCATGATGTACGCGGTATAAAGGAGGAGGCGAAACGCTTCATCCGCAACATAGTGGTGTTAACAAAGTTAGGATGGAAACCTGCCGTACGACTGGTCGTCCGATGGTGGAACGGAGATGGGGGAATTAAATCATGCAATTCCCTCGCACACTCAACCAAAAAGCATCCTATAGAACACCGAAAGGCTGGCTACTCTACGCCTGTGCTTTGGAGACCGTCTCGAGTTAAATCAGGGTCACCAATGAGCCTCTTCGCACGTCTCTCCACTGAATCCAACGTGGCCAGGTGACACTTTGCAGCACCAGCCCAAATGTGGCTGCAGTTGTTGTAACCTAATAAAATTGTAATTTCTTTTCCTACTAACAATATCTTTATAAGGATCTTTTTTAATGAAACTGTATTAAGCGGCGTTGTGAACATTTTGGGGATGGTTAATAATGTTAAGCTCGCGTCAAGACATGTGCCCTGATCGAAAATTCGTAAGACTGAGGGGGAGTAGTAATATTATTAATATGAAAGTTTCTGTGGATAAATGTATATGTTACATTTTAAAACTAAAACAACAGAACGGATTTGGATGGGTCCACAGATTGTCTATAACTAGGATATTTTTTTAAAATGATTATAAACTAGTGCTTGACAGCAATCCCACCTGATGGTAAGCAGTGATGCAATCGTTGATGGTAAAACGCCCTGCTTTATTAACGGCCTATTCACTCAAAAAAACTGGGTGAATAGGAAGGAAGACTCTCGCTTAACTCGCACAGTTGCAATGTTAAACCCAACAAAAGGATCAACGATGCTGAGGGAGATTGATGTGGAGACCTTCCACGACTAAACTCCCGACTCTACAACATTTAACGCATCGTACCCGGCACACATCGCAACCCAACTGCTCAGACCCGTCCTCCGTACGGCTTCACCAGACATTATGACTTTGTCTGTTGGGTGGTAGCTTCTGCCGGCATCCGATGTTATGGCCTACCACAGATTACTATATATCCCCGTGAATCTTGCGCGGGTGAAATCCCGAGGCTCAACAAGTATATGAAGTGGTTTATATCGTGCTTGTTAGTGATCCTAAGATTTCTACTACATTTTCTATTTTTACTCTTGACAACCTGTAATTGGCTTTATGTATCATAAACAATTGTTATCTTTTTGTTACAGCCGTTAGTTCAATTAAGAAATAAATAATTATTGTGTATATGTCCTTCAATTATGTTGGTAACGAGCCATAAACAAGCTTGCAATTGTAAACTTGATTTAAAAAAGTTATAGCCTCCGAATTGTTCTGAAAACAACACAACAAATAGACATTTTATAATAAAGATTGATTTGATACACCTACTGTTGAAGCTACGCAATAAATTCTCGTCCCATGTGGGACGAGAAAAACCAAAAATTAGAGTATTGATAAAACATATCGCAGATATGTACCTGCGATGTGTATTATCAGTACTCTAATTTTTGTTTTTATAAAAACCGTAGTACTGTAAAGTGGACGCTAACATTAAACAATAGAGTTTCCCTACATGATCGGATAAGAAAATATCCTAGAATGGAGAAGACATGTGAGATCCACCAACTCAACCTGGGCTTGAGCTGTAGAATGTGGCACACTTCTTACCTCACTCTCGCTACCTATTTCCATAGTCTTCCCAACAGTGGGACAGTATAGGCTGATTATTAGCTACTAGCAGCCGCCCTCGACTTTGTTAGCGTGGAGTTAGTTATTTAACATTTTACTTTAACCCCAAAAGAGTCGATTTCTAAAAATACATTATTACACTTCTAGATCATAATATACAGCATACATTTTAATTTTTTTATAGGCTCTGGAGTAGCGGCCACGTACTGGAAAACGCAGCGTAGGGAGGCCCCCAACAAGGTGGACCGATGACCTGGTGAAGGTCGCGGGAAGCCGATGGATGCGGGCAGCACAAGACCGGTCATCGTGGAAAGCTTTGGGGAGGCCTTTGTCCAGCAGTGGACATCTATAGGCTGAAGAAGAAGACATGCTTCGCTCCTATTGGTCGCAGCGTAATTTGTACCTATAGCCTAAATCTTTTCTGGATTAATGGACTATCCAAAGCAAAAATATTTTTTCAAATCGGACCAGTAGCTCCTGAGATCAGCGCGTTGAAACAAACAAACAAATTCTTTAGCTTATGTGTTAGTATAGATCAATGAATTTCAGACGACGTTCATATGGCATAATAGTAACATAATCAAAAAAGAACAACGAATTTTACAAGTACGCAGTTGAGCGTGCGTTCAAACACACACACACACACATATATAGGCAGGAACACCATTTTGCCCCCGCGGTATAAAGAGAGGAATTCCGTCTTCTGAATTTTTGATCAAGGCGCGTGTCCTTACGCGAATACAATTTTTTTTACCATCCCAAAAAAGTGCTGCTGAAGAAGTTCTCACGTAAAAAAAAATAAAAACCTTTTTAGTTATTGTTAGTATTTACACACATTATTAGTCCTACTACTAGTATACTTGTACTTTTGTCAACTAAAGTACTGTACAGTAGTCGTATTTAAGTTTGAGGAACAGGGTGCACCGGTCATAACCTTAAGGACGGTGTTGATATCGAGAGGGAACGCAGGTTGCTGTCTGTCCGATGCAACATGTTGACCCGCAGGTTTTCACGGTGCACGGGGACTCTCAAAGTTGCGCTATCGTACTGTCAGTCCTTTTATACCTGCTGTCTGTGGGTCAAGTTTACGCAGCGCACATACAGCGATCTGTGCATTCAATATAATAATGTGTTCCGGGTACTGATGGGACTGCCGCGCTACTGCAGCGCCTCAACAATGTTTGCGGAGGCTGGTACGGACGGCTTTGCGGCCATCATGCGCAAACGGTGCGCTTCTATTTTACGCCGCACGCGCGACAGTCCCAATACCATCCTGCGCGCGTTGGTGGACCGATGGGATTCTCAGATGCTGGCTCGCTGGATAAGACTGCACGCAGTCTTGTAGCGATTTTCCACCATCAATGGGGGACTCTACTCAATCCGCCAATTATTGATAAAAATGTATCTTTGTCATATTTTATGCATTACTAACACTAGTTTATAAGCTCAAAATTGTACGAACAAATATGGAATAATCTGAAATAAATAAATAATTATTATAAAAAAGGATCTTTCGACCAGACAAGCGTTGTGTCTCGCGGGCACTTCCCGACTGTTGATGTCAGGAAGTTGTATATAAGCTAGTACCACCGAGTCAGTGCCAGTTTACCGAAGCATTTGCGCGTATGACGTGTTGTTCTCATGTGGCGTTGTAGATATCGATCCATTTATATCGTTATCATCATTATCAACGTTTTATCGTCCCACTGCTGGGCAATAGTCTCCACTCATATAGAGAAGAATTGAGCGTTATCACCACGCTTACTCAATGCGGGTTGCGATTTCAGACTTAAAGCCCAGGTTTCCTCAATCTTGAGGAAAACATCTGTTTTCCTTCACCTTGTAATCAGTCATTGGTGGCCAAGATATACTTAGAAAGAAAGTACATATAACTTTAGGTAAGTTACATCGGTACTTCACTTTTTACAGTTATATTGCGAATTAAAAATTATTTAAACTCCCATTTCCTCCATCACCTACTGACTGAAAACTCTTTACGAAGCAAATCAAACGTCAACTAGAAAGCTTTGCCACTTGCTCTTTTATTCACACCAACCACATTTCGGCTACACTCGTCGTGAAAATCCGAACTCCGTTCCACAAATTCAAGAGAGAAACATTCGTTAATCAAGTGTATTGTTAAAATAACTGTTAAGCTTATTTGGCGATAAATTAACGGCTCAGACGTGTTGCTGTCAGTCTCTTGTCTTGTCAAGCCTGAAATGCTGGAAATAGAAGCCCATTGTGCACTGTTATACAAATAGGTCTAAAGCACCATCAATTATTCAGAGTGGCATTGCGTTCTTTCGTTTTCGGGTAGAATAATTCGGATATTCTTAGGATGTTTGTAATTTTGATGCCTAACATTGTCTAGCAAGGTATTTGAGAGTTTATATTCATTTACACAAGGTGTTTTTTATATCCTGTAACTCTAGGGTATAAATATAATAAAATTCAACTGATTTTGAGTATTATTACTGTGGTGGAATAACAAATCTTCCTTAAGGAAAGGTTTGGCAAGAACTCTTCTTTAAAGAACTCATCTTCCAAGTAATCGAAAAGAATTCTAAAACCCGAAGTGTGACCAAACAAAAACCCTCATCCGTAAACATTGAAACATATCGAAGCAGGCGCCATGTCTAGACCGTCTAATCTACCCTTAAAGAAACCAAAATAAGAAAACGAAAGCAAAGCCAACGAATTGAATCCTAAAGGAGGTAACCACAAATTGACGACAAAGAGTCTTTTCGGCTTCACTGAAGACCCTAAACATTCGCCCTACTCAATGAGGGTCAGGGCATCTTTATGTCCATAAAATGTGTAAACATTGATTTTCAAATATACAAAGAATCGGTGATACTTTTCCTCTCTCCAGAACCATGGTCCCACTGCGATCTCCCACTAGTGGGACAAAACTTTTTCGTGGTCCCACCAAACACCCACTTGACCATTTTGTTACGATGAATTGTAAGAACGCCACATGGTAAGTATTCTATCATGTGCAAACTAAAGAGGACCCACTCGACTTTAAAGTAAGTAGATATATCTTTTTTGATAAGAACCCTTTATTAATACTGACATTTTCTTTTGTTTTTAAAATTTTAAAAATCAAACAAAATCTTGAGAAATAGCTGAAGATTTTGTGTTTGATCTTTTATGTTTGTAAAAGAGATAAGTTGTCATTGATATAAATTGTTCACGCTGTATTCAGATTAGCAGGGAATTCGGTGATTAGTCTGTTAACAAAAGTTCAGTATTTGCTTACAGAAATCTGAAGCACGCTGCGTTCAAATGTTTCATCTGTTAATGAATAAAAACTTGGCTTCCACATATTACATGTCTTAACTGCGTAGTCGGGGTTGCGGCTAATATATAAATATCTTCCGAGTCTCTGACTCATGGTACTGGAAGGAACAGTGGGGCTTCAGTCGGTAGAAGTCCGGCATAACCTTCCGTTATTCCCAGACTGAGGGTATCCATGAGAATGTTCCCACAATAAAAAAAATCCATACTAATATTATAAATGCGAAAGTAACTCTGTCTGTTTGTCTGTCTGTTACGCTTTCCCGCTTAAACCTCTCAACTGATTTTGATGAAATTTGGCACAGACAATCTTTAGACCCTGTAAAAGGACATAGGCCTTTTATTTAAAAAAATTATATTCCCGAGGGAAATCTAAATAGCGCGATATAACCGAATTTCACGCGGGCAAAGCCGCGGGCGAAAAGCTAGTAAAAATATAATTATTACAGGTTTTCTAATAAGTTTCTTATTACTGACAGTAAATTTTAACCCTACAGAATTTACAAACCCAGACGGCAGTCGCTTTACGGAAAATATCAAAGTTAAGCCAAAATCAGCAGTTAGCCTAGTAAAGGGGACCACAGACTCCAAAGCTGAAAAAACTTACCTACTTAAAAAATTAACGCTGTGATGATGAGAATATAAAAACCCAGACTGCTGCTGACTTTATGGTTTCAGTTTGCACTTTGTTATCTATTTTATTATCATAAGCTTGCTTTTTATGAATCATATTATTGATAAAAGGAAATCTGTCTTCGACACTCAATTGAAAAATTATGGGTTCCTCCCATTCTGACAATAGATTCCGGACTTGGTCTTTGACAAAAGTTCAAACTCAAGATTTGCCAATGTGCAATAGAACAAAGTATTCTACGCGCCTAGTTGAGGCCATAATTGTAATAACACACTACACTCCAAAACACAAACACAAGATTATTAATGTTGCTCAAAAAGCCGATAAGCTGAAGAGGGAGTTGACTCTCCTCGTCTGTTGCAGGCCCAATATGTAAGTTGTGGGCCAAAATACAAATTTATTTATACAAAGTACAGTAAATGAAAGTTACGTCTTTTTTGGCTTCTTAGTGTATTTTACACATGTTCTTAACTTACATTTAAATATATTCAAGTCGCAAGTGAACGGTGAGGTATCTTGTGCGTGACGTCACCGTTCAAAAATAACATTTATTTGGTGAAATAGTGTTTAGAAATTTGCATTCTTTTAAGTTTAAAAACCAAGTTAACAAATCCCACTTTTAAAGGTTATGAGACCCCTACATCATTACCACATTATTTATTCCCTTTATCATATCTGAGAATCTATCACAAAACGTCAGTATTTCCATGTTTTGCGTCAATTTGAAAATATATTATACTAACCCCTATTCCCTAACGAGTCTCGTACCTGATGCATAAAACTCTTAAGTATATAAATGATATAACGAAGTACCCAGTATAACATGGCATACGGCTAAATGTGGAACTATACAAAAAAGTATATAATTTGACAGCTGTCAAATCGAAAAGCGCCGACCGATCTGAGGTGTCAAGATACTTTGGTAAATGTAAAAATATCAAAATACAGGTTTTAAATGAGCCATTTTATTCGTAAAATGTATGAATTTAAAAACGATAAAATGGGCGAAATTGCTTTAAGAAAGAATCTATTAGCAGTTAGGGTAGCTCGGAGAAGCTACAGTATGGGTTGCCCAGGTTAGGGTGGCCATGTTAAATGGGTGTCATTACATCGACTCCGCTTCTAACTGCAATATATTTTTACTGTTCGCCGTTTAAAGCATAATGAAAGTGAGAAAGGGATACGATAGGGCTTTATGTATCTGTGGGCAATCAACAAGACCATTCTGGACCAAAATAAGTTAAAGGGCGTGTGGTTAATAAAACAGCCTATTGATCGAAGTTAGCGCTACGCTTGATGCGGCTGGTTTGTGGATGGATCACCATAATTAAATACCGAGACTCCTCTGTGTCTCGGAATGCTCGTTAAGCCGTTATTTCCATCTATAATTCGTAAATCTTCGACAATCAATACCTGTAGTCAGAAGTTTCCAAATGTATGAGCTCACAAAAGTATGACCTGACAAAAGTATGACCTGACAAAAGTATGACCTGACAAAAGTATGACATGACAAAAGTATGACCTGACAAAAGTATGACTGACAAAAGTATGACCTGACAAAAGTATGACTTGACAAATGTATGACCTGACAAAAGTATGACCTGACAATAATATGACTGACAAAAGTATGACCTGACAAAAATATGACTGACAAAAGTATGACCTGACAAAAGGTTATCCAGTAACTGGGTTATGGGAGTCAAATAGGGAGTCGTTCCATCAAAAATTCTGTTATCAGCTACATGAGGTACATCTGCAACTCAACGCCAACATAATAGGGAAAAAGATAGAACAAAAAGTTAATAAAAATAATAATAATTTGTTTTATTAAATGACAATAATGGTCCAATGGTTAGTAACTTATCTACTAGGGGTTACTACACTTAAAAACTAATCATGCCTGCCGCACAAGCAATGCTAACCAGTGCCTAAGCACCGGCGCATCGTACTTGTCAGCTATGGTTTATAGGATGCTTTTAGCGCCGGTCCTAGTTCTACCTAGCAACGAGGTCTTCCTCATGATGACATGAAAGACATCAACCCCCGCCAAAGCGAACATGCGACGCACTGCAATACCTAGGTAACCCTAATAGCACCCGAAAAAAAGGTAATAATATTCAATTACTTGCTTAGCAAAAATCAGCCATATTATCGTCAATGTGCCAAATGTATTGATTGCTAAAGATCACTTGGTTCTTTATTTCATACTAGCTGCACCCAGCGTTTCACCCGCGTAGATTTCGATATGTTTTTTTTAAATGCTCTGATCCTATTTGTAGCAGCGTGATGTTATAAAGCCTAAAGCCATGCTGGATTAATGTTCTCCTAAACACAAAAATATTTTTTCTAATCGGACAAGTAGTTCCTGAGATTAGCGCGTTCAAACAAACAAACGAACTCTTCTTAATAGATATAATTAGTTTCAAAAATATCCTTTCAATGTTAGGCACTCTTTGTTCTGATTTGAACTTTTTAAATCAATTTCTTCAACTTATAAGTCTCTAAAAATGTTCTACCAGGGCCGTGGGCAAATGGAGTAAGACGGGTGAGTTTTAATCAGTAAAATTCTGACACGCCCGTCCGCCCCGCCCATAGATAAACAAAGTATCTAACAATGTTTGTAACAAAAATAAGGCAACTTTAAAACAACAGTAAATTCAAATAAGTATAAATTTCCACTGCATTATCTGTAACGCTGTATCACAAACAGAACATGCATGCATGTTGCAAAAGCAGCGTTCGCATCCAAAATGTCCTACCGGCACCGCTCGCATGGAGTCCCCCCACGTAGCCAAGATAAGCGTTATTTAATGAAGATTTATCTCGCTCACTGCACACTGGATTTACTTCTCCAATGAATATTCTACTCCGCTGATATCTCCCTGATAACATTGGCAGTTTAAATGCAATAAAATAAAACATACTTGGAGATAAATAATGATAAGGTTTATTTATTATAGGGAAAGGGGGTAATGTACGCGTTTTACAAATTTTCCAAAATTATGCGGGTACAGATAAAGTTTGACAGGTTTGCTGGTCAAGCATACAAAGTACCATATAACTGCCCACAAAGGGACATGGGCTCTCTTTTTAAAACTCTGTGAACGTCTTTTGATTACAATCATTGTTAGTACTTTGTACCTTAGTTAAGTTCGTGCTATAACCTGGACACTCATTCCTGCATTCGACTTTGCTAGCAGGCTAATCTTACTTTTCCTCTATATTTTAAACACGAGGACTGGTCGTGGAGTTCTTCCTATGTTGGTTTACGAGTAATTGGATATTTGTAGTGAAAACTTCTTTAGCAATGTCGTGTAATTTTTAGGGATGGATAAAAGATGTTGACAGAAATTCGTAAGTCAGAGGAAGTGTAGATTGACGGTACCTGCGTAGCGTAGGACGGAATTTATATCCCACTCCCGTTTTACCAAGAGCCGTAAATGTATGTCTACTGTATGTATACTGATTACTATCTATACTAATATATAAAGCTGAGGAGTTTGTTTGTTTGTTTGTTCGCGCTAAGCTCGGAAACTACTGCTCCGATTTGAAAAATTATTTTTGCGTTGGATAGTCCATTAATCCAGGAAGCCTATAGGCTATATAACATCACGCTGCGACCAATAGGAGCGGAGCATAATTAATTCCACCCGAACGAAGTCGCTGGCGGCTGCTAGTTTTATATATTTTTGTACATTTACATGTAATTAGCTTCGGCAGTTCTAAATACAATAAAATAAATAAATAAATATTAAAAGAAAAACCTGTCGATGCTCATTTTTGTACAGAATACACAGTGGAACCCTGCATGATGAGAATGCAAAAACCTTTCATATAATCGTGTTATAACTGAGGGGAGGTGGATAAATAAATAACAGCCGATACGTACAAGCTCGTATACTGGACTGACGTAGCAGCCATTAACTTAAATCTAATAACTCCTTTATACCGCGTACATCAAGGGACTGGAACAACTTGCCGGCGGCGGTGTTTCCATCGGACTACAATTTGAGTGTCTTCAAGGCTAGAGTGAATAGGCTCTTAATAAACTAGCGCGCTTTTTTACCATCAACTATCGCATCGCTGCTTACCATCAGGCGGGATTGCGGTCAAGCGCTGGTTTATAATTTATAATAAAAAAAAACTCACCTTCCCTCCTATTAAAAACACACAAATTACAGAAAAACATATAATTCCAACTGAAAAAAACTCTCTTCGCCTTATACCCACAACCAGGTGTCTAAACACTTCAAGTTTAGAAGTAAAAACCGTTAAAAACAAGCTCCGGATAATACCGGTAAAAACAAGATTTAAAAAAGTACCGTGTAATTTGGTTACCTGTGCGCTCAGGCTGTTACTGAAATCAACGTAACGTGACATTTTATTAGTAGTTTCAAAAATGGCTTCTGTTTTTACGAATTCCGTGAAGACTTTTATTTATAGTGTTGTATAGGTATATGTTACGTTAAACTACAAACTATTGGGAGAAAAGGTTTAGTTTACTCAAAGAGCTGAAATTAAAAAAATCTGTAATAGTAAACTCCGTTTTTACTTATACTGGACGATACCTATTTTTTTTTTTTTAATAATTATAAACTAGCGCTTAACTGCAGACCCGCCTGATGGTCAGCGGTGATGCTATCGTTGATGGTAAAGCGCGCTAGTTTATTAAGCCCATTCACTTAAAAAACCTTAGTGAATACGAAGGAAGACGGCAGTTGAGCGAATGCTATGCTAGCGGTGCAATGTTAGACCCAATAACACGACCAACGATGCTGCGCCAGAAGGAGATTGATGTGGAGACCCTCCACGACCAAACTACCGGCACAACAACATTTGACGCATCGTATCTGGTATATATCGTAATATAACTGTTCAGACCCGTCCTCCGTACGGCTTCACCAGACATCATGCCGGAACACGACGAATCGCTTGGCGGCAAGACTTTGTATGGTGGGTGGGAACTTCTGCCGGCAACCGATGTTATGGCCTACCACCGAGAAAGTCTATGTAGGATGTTCAAAAATTCGGAAGTGTCGATTAGTGCTAATGAAAACGGGCAAAAGCACTCAAAACCAACATGGGCACATAAAAGGTACGCAGGTAAAGCAGGAACGTCATTGAAGTTTTAAATAAAATAGAATTTATTTTAGTTGCCAGTTTCCAAAATTAAGTTTTCGTGTGTAGAAAATATTTTAACTTTCAATTCGTTATAATATATTTGAATAATATTTTATATATATATATATATATATATATATATATATATTGTTGGCAACCCCACCTAAAGCTTACTATAAAAGGCGCGGCATACCCGCGCTCGTTCTCTTTTTAGAATCGTCACTTGAAGCTGTAACACCGCCCGGACTCTGTGAGACCTATATTTTCCGTATTAATAGCTGATTGCTATCATTTTACATTTTATTGTGTACTCGGTGATTGTTATTTTGTTCTTAACTAAACTTATAAGTTTTGGTTGTAATTATAATTCAAATTGATAATACACGAACATTAGTGTTTACCTCCCGATTTGTTTTTTTTTTTAATAAACACCACTTCTGATCGCTAACATCAGAAGTGGGATGCGTAAATTCATTCCCACTTGTATCCTGACAAAATTTTAACTGTTTTTATTTCAATCTTGAAGGGGCTATTTTCTTTTTGTTTACATACCCTCTTTTTGTTACGAATAGTTTTGTGAACGTTCTAATTTTTTTGTGATTTGTATGTTGGTATATTGGCGCGTCTCCGGCGTTCACGAGACCGACGTTCGCGGAATGCGCTTACGCGTCGCTCCCGTTGCCGTGTTCCTGTGGACGGGGCTGCGAGCACTGTCGCGTGCTGCGTTGCGAGCGGGCGCTGCGCCCAGTGCGACTGGCGACGGTGTGACGCCTGCATCACCGCCACTGATTTCGTCCGTGGCCGTACAGCCGCTGACCCCTACACCGCTGACGCCTGCGCCACTGGCTGCTGTGGCAATGGCTGCTGTGGCAATGGCTGCTGTGCCAATGGCTACTGCGCCGCTGGGTGCTGCGCCGCTGGGCTGCTGCGCCGCTGGCTACTGTGCCGCTGGGTGCTGCGCCGCTAGGCTGCTGCGCCGCTGGCTACTGTGCCGCTGGGTGCTGCGCCGCTGGGTGCTGCGCCGCTGGCTGCTGTGCCAATGGCTGCTGTGCCGATGGCTACTGCGCCGCTGGCTCCTGTGCCAATGGCTGCTGTGCCGCTGGCTACTGTGCCGCTGGGTGCTGCGCCGCTGGGCTGCTGCGCCGCTGGCTACTGTGCCGCTGGGTGCTGCGCCGCTGGCTGCTGCGCCGCTGGCTGCTGTGCCGATGGCTACTGCGCCGCTGGCTCCTGTGCCAATGGCTGCTGTGCCGATGGCTACTGCGCCGCTGGGTGCTGCGCCCCTGGGCTGATGTGCCGCTGGCTGCTGTGCCGATGGCTACTGCGCCGCTGGGTGCAACGGCGCCGGCTGCTGTGCCAATGGCTGCGTGCCGCTGGGCTGCTGCGGCGCTGGCTGCTGCGCTGCTGGCTGCTGTGCCTCCACCGACGCCTGCACAGCTGCCGTCGATGTCGTCTGTACCACCGCAGCCGCTGTCGTCTGTGTGTGTATTGTGTGTGCCGCCGAGCAACTGAGTCCTGGAACGCTGTGCTGGCGCAATCGGAAGCGCTGAAACAGAGTTCCCATGTGCTAGCCTCTGTTGACGCGATTTCGGTTAGACAAGGTACAAAGCGAATTGTGGAGGCAATTCAATCGCTTAAATCTGTAAGTACTCACAATTATTACGTCTCAATCTTTGACCCTAGCATTCACGACGTAGATTCTTTGTTTCAAGAGGTTGATAGGTCCATGTTACTTATAAGTGTGACGATCGTGAATGCCTTTCTAGGATAGGTTACTGTTTGAAGGGGGAAACCAAGTTGTGGCTTAATAAGTGGATGTGTAATGACCGTACATGCAGTAATTTTAAATAAGACGTTAAGCCTTTATATGTTAAGAAAATCGATTCCGCTGGAATTTTGTATGAAGTATTCTCCCAGTTTTAGGAAAGCCAAGTGTTTCGTGTGTGGAGATACTGGTCATAGTCAGGCTGCTTGCACTAAGCAAACAAAGCCCGTTATCACCAAAACTACTAGTTCGAATCAAAAGCCGAATAACAGACGGCCTAATCCTTCAATTGTTTGCGCTTATTGTAACAAGTATGGTCATGACATTAAGTCGTTTTGCGAAACAGCGCATTGATCAGCAAGGCAGTAGAAGCAACGTTCATTTTTGTGCCGCTAGCTCACAGCGTAACGATATTATGGATAATTGATCGTTGCGCCAGTGTCTCTAATATCCTCTTGAGTACTTAGTTGAATATTTAAAGTGCACTAGGAAACGTAGAATCGTTTGTAACGTTAACTATCGAGTTGGAAGGCATCTCCTTAAAGGTAGACGGACGTAGCGTTTCGCCTCCTCTTTTATGCCGCGTACACCGAGGTACTGGAACGGTTTGCCAGCGGGGGTGTTTCCGTTGGACTGGAACTTGAGTGTCTTCAAGGCTATAGTGAATAGGCTCTTAATAAATTAGTGCGCATTGCCATCAACGGTTGCGTCACTGCTTGCCATCAGGTGGGATTGCAGTCAAGCGCTAGTTTATAAATAAAAAAAATAAAAAAGTGTAAATGCATGAATGCCCCTATTATTATAGGCACAGATGTGCTCAATAGGGACGGAGTTACTTACATTCGAATCAAGAATACACAGCGTATTATTATTCGTAATTCTAGACTTATGGTAGTGTCTAATGTTAAATGCGTAACCAGTGATCAATATCCCGTTAATTGGGGATGATTTAATGTAATTGAAAAATATTTAAGACTAACGCAATATATTATTTCGGGCACTATGACCTCCACTATTTCCACTGGGTGTATGCGCATTCAATCGGTTGTTCAAGATGTCACATGAGAAATCGAAAGTCGGTGACATCTCTTTATTTCAGTTCTATTTTGTTGGTCAAAATGAATGACTGCTGCGACCGCATATGCGTGGACTTTCCAGCTCTCGACAAGATTCTGGTCAAAGATCAGTACCCACTGGCTTTGATCGACAATCACATCGATTCCTTCGTATGTGTCGATATTTCACTACGTTGGAGCGAGAATTAGATCAGTTTCGATAATTATTACGAAATGAGGTACTTTATCTGTACAGTCACGTGGAAGAGACGCGACTTCTGTTATATCCCAAAGAGACCAGAGCCTTAGTGTCTTGCGTGAGTTCCACGATGAACAGTCGTGTAGGTGACTGCACGGTTACCGCAGTGGTTAAGCTATTGACTGCTGCGCTGCGTGTCGCGAGTTCGATCCCCACACGGAACAAATATTTATATGACCACTACAACAACTACTTGTAAGTAGTTGTTCCCGGTCTGGCTGTTTGTGTCTGTGAGTTTATATGCTTGTAAACGCACCCACGATACAGGAGAAATTGCTAGTGAGGGGCAACGAATATAGGTGCCAATAAAACTCTAACTCTGATATTTCTGGTTTCCCGGGCTTAGGGCATTTATTAAGAAGTACATACGTCATTGTGTAATTTGTATTGCACATAAACGAGTCCCACGCGCGCCACTTCAGCCTATTTCATCTTGGCCTAAATATTGATGCACTTGGCCCTCTGCCTGTATCAATGGGCTTCAAACAAGTAATACTGGTCACTGATGCGTTCAGTAAATACTGCATGTACTTACTCCTATTCGCTCCTAAGATTTAGAAGCGTTAAAACAAGTCTGTCAGAACGTTATCTCACTGTTTGGTACACCTCGCTTGATAATATCTGGTTTAAGTCGGATGTTCGAGTCTGCAAGCTTTAAATAATGGGCAAATGGAGCGATATGTTCGCACCATCTTGAATATGCTTGATTGAAGTAGCTTTCAAGTAAGCTGAATGGTCTGAGGAGTTGTGGCGTCTCCTCGAAACCTCTTACTTGGTCATGAGAATGTGACACCAGCGATTCGAGTCCTAGTGCGTGAGATCGCACTTACTCCTGCTTCAGACAATTGTAAGTTTAGAAGGGAGATTGCTAGGCAAAGGATGACCGAACGGCTTGCTAGAAATCGGGCGGCAATGGACGCTCAAGTTAACCGGGACAGACGTCCCCCTCTAATGTTTCAGGAAGGTGACCTGGTGTTTGTGATCTTTTATTCCCAGTCCATGGGAAAGCTAGATCATGACATGCCCGGCTGTGTGGCACTCTTGAAGATTTTATCCTTAGGCAAGTTGCCTTTGGACCCTGTTGCGATGCTGCAATTCGTGAGAATAGCAGTTGTTTGCCTCTCTGTCGGTGGTTGCATCCATTGTGGTGCACCCACGCGGCCTCTCTGTCGGTGGTTGCATCCATTGTGGTGCACACACGTGGCCTCTCTGTCGGTGGTTGCATCCATTGTGGTGCACCCACGCGGCCTCTCTGTCGTTGGTTGTATCCGTTGTGATGCACCACGGCCTCTCTGTCGTTGGTTGTATCCGTTGTGATGCACCACGGCCTCTGGAAGCTGATCGGCTTTGCAAACCGATCAGTCGCTGCAAAAGTATGCTGCAGTAGTGCGCTACAGGCGTGCGCTTCAGGAATGTGTTACAGGAGTGCGCTGCAAACGGGCACGTGCGGCTGGACGAGGCGCTGTCACGACAGTGCTGCCTGTTGCTTGGCGCGAGACAGTGCTGACTGTTGCTTGGGGCGAGACAATGCTGACTGTTGCTTGGCGCGAGACCGTGCTGGCTGTTGCTTAACGCGCGACAGTGCTGGCTGTTGCTATGCGCGCAAGGTGCGCTTGGAGAGCGCGCAGGGTTCGCTTAGAAAGCGCGCAGGAAGCGCTTTGCGGTGGTGCTAGCTGCGTGGTGAATCACATCAATGGCGTATGTCGCCCAACTTTAAAGCGTTGTCGCACAACAACGGTATTGGTTGAAATCGTGGTTAAGTATGCAGCATGAATAAAGGATTGTGGGGACGCCCGCTGCCCTATATTTTTGCTTTTAATAATTTGGTTTCATTCTCTCAATCTATCCGACATATTTAGACGATAGGATAAAAAACATGTAGCTTTACAGATTGCTGGAACCAATGACCTTGACTACCATTCAGGTCACCATTGTTGGGCGCGCGACGGTGCCGAGACCGTTGCAGCTGATGCAGCACAGTTATAGTGCACTCTAACAGCTGTCGTCCTGGTTCCTGAGTGCCTGGTTTTGGCAGATGTATGCCCAGTGTGGTATTGGGTGTTCTCCCGAGTTGCGCGTACTGTGTGTGCGCTCAGGTGTTATCCTGGAAGTCATGTTATTTGAACGCGCATCGGGTGTTGTCCCGGGTTACGTGTACTATGTATGCGTATCAGGCGTTGTCTTGGCAGGCTCAGTCCTGGGTACACGTTTTTAACGTGAGGAACTTGTAAAAGTTCAAGTATGAACAAGAAAGAGACAGACATATGTCTGAAGAAGTATGCATATTTTTGAAAGTGGAGTGTCTTTATCTTGTTTGAGAGTGTATTTTTGTATGAGGGATTTGAACGCGTGAAGAGTAAAAGAATAGGCAATCTGTAATGTCTTCATGATTATTTAATGACTTTGTTTCATGCAGATTGCGATGCAACAACCCCGATGATGCTGGTGAACCTCCAGATACTCCTGCTGGACCCTCTGGTACTTCGAGTGTGCCCGCCACTCCTCCAAACGAAGTTGGCGAGCAGGCGCTCGACGTGCTGCAGAGTGCTTCAGATGAAGATGTTGCTGGCTGCGTGAAGATGGCGAAGACTCGAGACTCGAGTGCCTTATTGGAAGGCATTACTACAGATCAGGCGGGATCATCTTATGGATCTGACGAGGACGTCAGAGTGTCAGGAGAGGCCGTGTTGGCAACCCCACCTAAAGCTTACTATAAAAGGCGCGGCATACCCGCGCTCGTTCTCTTTTTAGATGACGATTCTAGCTTGAAGCTGTAACACCGCCCGAACTCTGTGAGACCTATATTTTCCGTATTAATAGCTGATTGCTATCATTTTACATTTTATTGTGTACTCGGTGATTGTTATTTTGTTCTTAACTAAACTTATAAGTTTTGGTTGTAATTATAATTCAAATTGATAATACACGAACATTAGTGTTTACCTCCCGATTTGTTTTTTTTAATAAACACCACTTCTGATCGCTAACAATATATATATATATATATATATATATATATGCTATAAACTAGCGCTTGACCGCAATCCTGCCTGATGGTAAGCAGTGACGCAATCGCTGATGGTAAAGCGCACTAGTTTATTAAGAGCCTATTCACTCTAGCCTTGAAGACACTCAAATTGTAGTCCAACGGAAACACCGCCGCTGGCAAATTGTTCCAGTCCCTCGATGTACGCGGTATAAAGGAGGAGGCGAAACGCTTCGTCCGGATCGTAGTGGTGTTAACAACGTAAGGGTGGAAACCAGCCGTACGACGGGTCGTCCGATGGTGGGACGGAGATAGGGGAATTAAATCATGCAATTCCCTCGCACACTCCCCAAAATGCATCCTATAGAACACCGAAAGGCTGGCTACACTACGCCTGTGCTCTAGGCTTTGGAGACCATCTCGAGTTAGATCAGGGTCACCAATCAGCCTCTTCGCACGCCTCTCCATTGAATCCAAAGTGGCTGGGATGATAAATGATATATGAAGGCGACGTAACTAAGTTATACCACAAGAGAAAAAACAATTAAGAATGAAATCATAACATGTAAATTAATTTTATTTAATACTAGCGGCCCCCAGCGACTTCGTTCGCGTGGTTTAGTTATGCTCCGCTCCTATTGGTCGCAGCATGATGTTATATAGCCTAAAGCCTTCCTGGATTAATGGGCTATCGAACGCAAAAAGAATTTTTCAAATCGGACCAGTAGTTCTCGAGATTAGCGCGAACAAACAAACAAACATACAAACAAACTCTTCAGCTTTATATATTAGTATAGATTTCAAAAAAATAAATAATTCGATTTTATTAGCTAATCTACTTGTTTTTTTTTTTTTATATGTCTATTTTTTGTTATTTAAATTCTTCTTACATTGATGAGATCCCAGTTACGAGTGAAAAAGACTAACGAGTCTTTTTCACTCGTAACTGGGATCTCATCCCCATAAGCAAGTTTCCAATTCTTCTCTGTATGAGAAGAGAATTGTGCCCAGCAGTGGGACGACAAAAAATTTGATGATGTTGTGAAGCAAGTTTCCTATCTATAAGTACATTTATCATCAATCATCATCTACCTAGCGTTTTCCCAACTATGTTGAGTCCACTTTAACCGGATTCAGCTGAACACCAGTATTATGCAAGGAGCGATAAATTGCCAATCTGACCTCCACAACCCAATTACTGGGTAATGAGAGCCAGGACCAAAAGGTGGTCAGCCATCCACCAACCAACCGAAGCAAGCATAGCTTAACCTGATCGATCGAACTGTCGGCAGTTACTATTTAGCCACGACTCTCTCAGGCCCCTTCATCGTCAACCTTTTTATTGTCCCACTGCTGGGCACAGGTCTCCTCTCATACAGAGAAGGATTGAGCGTAATCACCACGCTTGCTCAATGCGGGTTGGCGATTTCAGACTTAAATTACAGGTTTCTAATTTACGATCGTTCACAATTAATTGCGAAGTAAACAAAGACATTGCATTCTTTAATCAAATCAAAAGCGCGGGAATAAAGCAGATGGTATTGTCTTGTCTATGATTTTCTAATTTACTTAACATTGTGGTCAAAGTCAAAGTAAAAAATAATTGTTTGATAATGTTATCAAATATTCATCTTTCTTCAAGCATATTACCTAGAATTTATTAGTGCTAGTTTAACTACCATTATCATCAACCTTTTTAACGTCCCACTGCTGGGCACAGGTCTCCTCCCATACAGAGAAGGATTGAGCGTAATCATCACGCTTACTCAATGCGCTTCCTCAATACGTGAACTGATCAAAAATTTGTAAGACAGAGGAAGAGACGATCGACGGTACCTGCGCAGCGTAGGACGGAAGTTACATCCCACTCCCTTTCTACCGAGAGGTGTAAATGTATGCCTGTCGTATGTATGCTGATTACTATGCAGATATATGAATATAACCAAGAAGTGTGTAAGGATTGGAACAGGACGCTCTGTAGTTTCTGCTTAGGTCCATTGGAAGATGGTGTGAATTTATATCATCATCATCAACCTTTTTATCGTCCCACTGCTGGGCACAAGTCTCCTCTCATAAAGAGAAGAATTGAGCGTAATCACCACGCTTGCTCAATGCGGGTAGGCGATTTCAGGCTAAAAGTCCAGGTTTCCTCAAGATCTTTTCCTTCACCTTCAGTCATTGGTGTCCAAGATATACTTAGAAAGTACATATAACTTTAGAAAAGTTACATTGGTACTTGCCTGACCTGGAATCGATCCCGCGCACTCATACTTGAGAGGCTGGTGTTTTAACCACTAGGCCACCACGACAACGTTCAGGCCCCTTAGTACATTCATAATATAAGAAAAACAACAAGAAGCAGCACTTCTCAAAGAAAAAAAAAATGAAAGAGAGATAATATAGTGTGAAAGTTATATTTTGGGCATGCCACAATAGCGGCGGTAAGTCGAGGGGACTAACCTTTGAGAAGTGGCTAGAGAGGCGTCGCGGCACCTTCACCTTCCGCCTGACGCAGATCCTCACCAGACACGATTGTTGCGAGAGGTTCCTGCTCTGTATTAGGCGGGAGGAAACGCCAGGGTGTCGCCATTATGTGGATCGCCCTGAGGACACAATGGAGCATACGGTGAAGGTATGCTCGGCTTGGGTAGAGTACCGCCGTGTCCTTATAGCGGCGATCGGCGGCGATCTCTCGCGTCCGACCCTGGTCCAGGCCATGGGCTGTAGCGAGAGTGCATGGCAGGCCGTCACCTCTTTCTGCGAAGCAGTGATTCTGGCAAAAGAGGACGCGGAGCGCGTGAGGCAGCGGGAATCCCAGTGCCCCACAATGTCCGGCGTAGAACAAGCCAGGTGGACAAAAGTCATTATCGAATTTCCAGAAATTTGTAGTATCTACCTGTAAACAACCCCCCTAAACCTCTGATTCCAATAATTGTTTACGTCTAACATTTCATATGGGTGAGTCATCGTATATCAAAGTAAGGTAATTAGGTAAGTGCAGTTAAATAAATAAATCAGTTGCATTTCAGCGACACTTACTAACATCTCATGGTGGTAGTTATAATTTTTTGGAAAGTTTTGGTGATTTATTTTACTTCTGAAGGTATGTTCAATATTATTTTCTTTTTAGAATCTTTTAATCCATACTAATATTATAAATGCGAAAGTAACTCTATCTGTCTGTCTGTTGGTCTGTCTGTCTGTCTGTTACGCTTTCCCGCTTAAACCTCTCAACCGATTTTGATGAAATTTGGCACAGACAATCTTTGGACCCTGAGAAAGAACATAGGCTACCTTTTATCCCGGAAAAATATGATGTTCCCGAGGGAAATCTAAAAAGCGCGATATAACCGAATTCCACGTGGGCGAAGCCGCGGGCGGAAAGCTAGTGTGTTATAAACATTCATAAAGTAGCCTATCTCTGAGTACTCAAAAAATTACAATCTTTTTCTTCGTTTTTGAACTTAATAGGCTTAGAAAAGCCATGTATCCTCTTGTATCCACTCTGAATTTTTGATATGTTTTAACTACATACCTATAGACTATTATGTGACCTATTTTATGTAGCACACTTGAGTACAACTTTTTTTTCTTTTTTTTTTTTTGTAGAAATGACTTACTCTATTGGTAAAATAGAGTTTTTCGAAGATGAAAGAAATGATCGTCTATTTCAATTTATTTTGTTTAAGTGTGATTTCTCTGATAACACTGAAGAATGTCAAAGGTAAATTAAGATGAAATTAGCCAGCATTTCTTCGAAAATTGTAACTAAGTGGGTGTCTTCAGCAAAATCAAGGGAGCGTTTCCTGAGTAAGAATAAGTTGTGGCTGGAAGGCGAAAAGATAGAATTTTGCTTAAGATCGAGTCAACCACAACCTTCTACTTCATCCGCTGATTTTTGTCGACTCGGAAGACCTAAAAAAGGAATAAAGCTGCCAGAGTAATAAAGGACATTGGCGAAAATCCATCTTCTGCAAGTGCATACCTCCAACAACTAAGTGCTATGTAAACTGATAGATCGCTAAGTAGTGACGAGGCATTAGCGTATTTTATTGATTCTAAATCAACAACCCACTCTTACAAACAAACTACGAAGTGGACCATGAAAGTTGGGCATCACGTGTTTCCGTCATATGATTGCATTGTAAAAAAAAAAAAAAAACAATGTTATCCTTTAGAGAAGTACATTGTTGTTATACAATCTTGAGCAGATATTCTCTCGTCTCGCCACGAACAGAGACATGCTCTTGACTTGCTCAATATGTTGATTTTAACGTCTGATCCTCTGATCAACAGCCTCCGGGAAATACGGAAAAAAAAGAGTAGTAAATTATGCGCCAAGATCATAAAGCTCATCATAGCTCCCACTATAGAGCCTCGATTCCAATTACAACCAAGACCTTTACAAATTCAGGAAGACTATTTTCAATTGGATTCATCTAATTCTGAATCAGATGATTCTGATATTGAGGATTAGTTTTAATGTAAATATATTAGTCTAGTGTTAGATTTCGATATTTTGTATTTAATCTGTTAGTCCAAGGTTGTATATTTATATTTATATACATACATATAATTATACATTTAGATTTTTTGTATTTAATATGTTAGTCTAAGGTTGTATATTTATATTTTTATACATATATACATTTAGATTTTTTGTATTTAATATGCCAGTCTAAGGTTGTACCTATATTTATATTAGTGTTGATATTTGCAGCGATTGACATAATTTATTCGTGTTTTATAATCGTGTCTACATGAAATAAAATATTTATACACAATTTCTACGCATTTCCTTGAAATAAAATATTATAGCAAATCTAGCTGTCCCCCGCGGTTTTACCCGCATCTTTGGTTACTGCTCCACTCCCGTGAGTTGCAGCGTGATAGTATATAGCCTATAACCTTCCACGATAAATAGCCTATTTAACACTGAAATATTTTTTTAATTCCGCCTTTTTTTAATTTGGCAAAGTACTTCCTGAGATCAGCGCGTTCAAACAAACAAACAAACTGAATTTTTAGTTTTATAATATTAGTATAGGTATAAAAATACTTAATTTATAGATATATTTCCAAAATCATGAAAAAATATTTTTGTCCACTTGGCTTGTTCTACGCCCGTACACTGTGTGCCCTCTTGCCACTAGCCGTTGCAGGAGACTCCATGGTCGGGAGATGACACAGAACTTCCAGTCGCCGTAGGCGCGGTTCTGCGGGCGGTGAGCAGTGGGCAGCTCGCCGCCCGGTCAGGACTAGGCCCGAGTGGACGGCGCGTTGTGTTTCACGCACGCCTCAAAGAGATGTCAGCACACCGTGACGGGTTCCACGAAGACCGATGCCTCCTGAGTCAGGGTTGTGGGTTGGTTAAACAAGAAACCGTGGCCCTGGCCGTCATACAGGCAAGTGAAGAAACACGGGTGGGTTTTAGTCAGTAAAAGTCTAACACGCCCTTCCACTCCGCCCAGAGCGGGAGATGTCATTTGATGATTCCCCATTCCAATAAAATAAAGGGTTATATCTCTCTTTTCTCTATAAGAAAATATGCCTTAATGCGACTAAGATCTTCACTGTAAATTTTAGTCTAATCACCGAATCTTCAAAGGTTGTCTCTTAACGATAAGACCGTTCATTATGTCGCCCTTTGGAAAAATGTTATATTTATATTCTGTAATTTATATGGTGTACATAATAAAGAGTAATTCTATTCTTCTCTTGTATAAATAACCCTTTATACAACGTGTAACATAAAGGGTATATACATAACAAAGGCATGGCATCTTTACATGATATTAAACGATATTGGAAGGGTTTTTTAATCCTATTTCTTTATGTTAGGAAGTTATAAGGAAAAACACCGCCTGTGATAGGCTACTAACATACTAGTCGCACAGAGATATTGAAGACATTTATCGGATTTTGGCAAGTAACGTGACGTGTAACGAGTAGTTATTAACGTATGTAGTGTGCTGCCACGTTTGTTATGATTTGATTTTAAGAAACACACGAAACCGAAAATTTGTTATCCATTTTTTCAGTATTTTATTTTGAGTTGAAACCCTGCCGATATCGTTTGATATCATCTAAAGATGCCAGGCCCTTGGTATGTATATACCCTTTTTGTTACACGTTGTATAATTTAATTAAATATGTATAATCCAAAACTCGTCGCACACACACAATCCAATACGATACTACACTCATGTTCAAACATGTATCCACAGAGCAACATGGAAAATCAATCAGTATGCATCCTCCAATCTACGGTACAGACAGAAAGAGACACTAACTGTAAATCAAAGGGGATCGGAATAACGGATAAGATTTATTTAGGGAGGGAGTTCGGTGACATTTATTTCCAATTTAATATATATTTAAGAATCTGTTACACGTATAACATACTGAAACATTCTCTAATGAAATACATAAAGATAAAGTTATTTTTTTTTATCTTTATTTAGTTTATATAAGTATCATATCTTCTTCTTCACAGCCTATAGAGGTCCATTGCTGGACTGCGGCCTCTAAGGTTTTCATTCCACTGAGGGGCAATCCCGCCTGATGATAAGTAGTGATGCAAACTGCTTGTAATAAACTAGCGCTAGCGCGCTTTACCATCGGGTAAAGCGCGCTAGTTTATTAAGAGCCTATTCACTCTAGCCTTGAAGATACTTAAATTATAGTCCAACGGAAACGCCGCCGCTGGCAAATTCTTCCTGTCCCTCGATGTACGCGGTATACCGCGCTTTTATAAAAGACGAGGCGAAACATTTCGTTCAGATCGTTGTGGTGTCAACAAGGTAAGGGTGGAAACTCGCCGTACGACGGGTCGTCCGATGATGTAACGAAGATGGTGCAATTCCCTCGCAAACTGTTTTATTGTTCTAGCAGTTCAAACATTTAAGTCTCTAGAATTTTAAATTATAATATGCTTATTTTTCGAGCCCTTCGTGCATATATCTACCATGTGCCGAAAAGGTGCGATCTGGTGAATGCGACCAGTGCGTACCGGTTCACATCACCTGACGTTTAGCAAGTAAATGTGCTGGTTAAGCATCCCGGACATTTACTTGCTACATCTCCTACATGTACAGTACATGTTATGGATAAGCAAGCTGCCTGCAACATACGTGTGAAGTGATCTTTTACCAATATCAAAGATGGAATCTATTCATTTACATTTATGCATTCATTGATATAATATTAAACTAAGGTAGATATGTCACTAGCGCATTGAAAATGAAGCGTACAAAAGGAGGTAAGTCCAGCAAGTCGCTTTAGTTTTCGTCGATTCTATTTAAGCGCAAACGACAAACACTAGCCATCTTTTTCTTCTCTATGCTTTAGATAGCGCCCCATCTCACTCATACTGTGCCAACGTGTGAAATGTACGCAGAATAAAAAAAAAGGCATGTGTGTGCTGCTGCTCCGGTCGGCAAATTTATTTTGGTTAATTTGTTAGAGCATATCATATCTGTTTAATATTATATCAATGTATACATTTACAATAACGATTTAAAGTATAAGTAACGGATATTTCGTCGAATCCTATTCATAGAACTTAACTGAGTTTAATCTTATCTGACGGCATGAAAATAGAATCTTCCCAGCACCTATCGTAGAGGTTTCGGTCAAAATTAACTTAAAACTGGCGAAGACAGTGCTTTCGGGTGCTAACTACAAATACACTGAATTCAAAGGTTAATGGAAAGGTATTTTAAGTTTCGATCCCGTTCCGTTAACATCGGAATAAAAGGTATCCTATGTTATATTTCTGGTTACTATCTGTGGGCCGAATCTCATCCAAATCTGTTGAGTAGTTTTGGTGTGATTGAATATCAAACATCCATTCGCCCCGCCATAGAAACTATCACGTTTATATACATTTAGTAGGTAGTGCCATTACAAAATTATTTCTATTTATTTTTGTTCACTTGTATTATTTTTTTATACATATATGACGGCGCGCTGATTACGTGTTTTTTTTTTTTTTTTAATAATTATAAACTAGTGCTTGACTGCAATCCCGCCTGATGGTAAGCAGTGATGCAATCGTTCAGTGTAAAGCGCACTAGTTTATTAAGCCTATTCACTTAAAAAACTTAGGAATAGGAAGGATGACGGCAGTTGAACGAGGTGATGCAATGTTAAACCCAAGACCAACACGACCAAACGATGCTGCGCTAGAGGGAGATTGATCTGGAGACTCTCACGACCAAATTCCCGAGACAACAACATTTGGCGCATCGTACCCGCCACACATCGCAACACAACTGCTCAGACCCGTGCTCCGTACGGCTTCACCAGACATCATGCCGGTACACGACGAATCGCTTGGCGGCAAGACTTTGTCTGGTGGGTGGTAACTTCCGCCGGCAGCCGATGTTATGGCCTACCACCGAGAAAGATTATAAAATTAGTAAGAAAGATCATAACTCGATTTAATCAATATTGTTTTAGTTGACTCGGTTCGAGTAATATTAAAGTATGAACGGGTAACCCCGAATAGAGTAGTAGGCGAGATTTGAAGGGGTGGAGACGGTCAAATCATTGACAGCTGCCGACGGAGAAGCACGTGCTCTAACCTATTGGCTTTTATCTGTTTTAATCTGAGATTAGAGATTATCACTGTAATCCCTTAATATTAAAGTGATCTGAGTGTCTGTACAGTTAAAATAATAAGAATCGAACATCACACTATAGTTATTGTTCAACGTTTTCTCGAAATACCGCCCACGATGAATGGGAATCATGGGATGAGAAGACACTTCAACTATCCGGAACTTCGGCCCCGCCTTCCTGACGGTATCCCCGTCATATACATAAATTATAAACTAGCGCTTGACCGCAAACCCGCCTGATGGTAAACAGTGATGCGATCGTTGATGGTAAAGCGTGCTAGTTTATTAAGAGCCTATTCACGCTAGCCTTGAAGGCACTCAAATTGTAGTGTGACGGAAACACCGCCGCTGGCAAATTGTTCTAGTCCCTCGATGTACGCGGTATAAAAGAGGAAGCGAAACGCTTCGTCCAGATCGTAGTGGTGTTAACAACGTAAGGGTGGAAACTCGCCGTACGACGGGTCGTCCGATGGTGGAACGGAGATGGGGGAATTAAATCATGCAATACCCTTGCACATTCACCAGAATGCATCCTATAGAAGACCGAAAGGCTGGCTACTCTACGCCTGCGCTCCAGGCTTTGGAGACCGTTTCGAGTTAAATCTGGGTCGCTAAACAGCCTCTTCGCACGCCTCTCGACGGAATCCAAAGTAGCCAGGTGACATTTCGCAGCACCAGCCCAAATGTGGCTGCAGTACTCCACACACGAACGGACCTGTGCTTTGTACAACATCAGAAGCTGCTCCGGTGTGAAATACCGCCGGACCTTTGCGATGACGCCAAGTTTTCTGGCAGCCACCTTGGCCTTGGCCTCAATGAACAGCCCAAAGTTTAGATTCGAGGAAATCTCAACTCCCAAAACCTGAAGGCGGTCGGTGCACTCCAAGGATACATTCTGCAAAGTAGGAGCCAAGGCGAACGGGCTCCTTTTGGCGGTGAAAAGACACGCCTGTGTTTTGGCGGCATTGAATGCCACAAGATTGGCTTTGCCCCATTCGGAGACTGCCTGTAATGACATTACCCAGTAACCATAATAGTAGTATTAACCAGTAACTTAACGTACGGATGACAGCGGGAAGGATGGGGGGGAGGGGTCAATCGCGCTAAAATAATCCAACAAAAACAGAATTGAATCGCAACCAAACCAAAACTTTAGTTATGTTTCGTATCGCGCTAACCTTTTGACAGATGGCTTAACTAAATCACAATTGCAATGTAACCGCTGTCAAATGAAAAAGTTGAAACAAAGCTAACTTTTTCTTTGCCAATTATGTCAAACTTACGTCTAAATGATCGGAGTTAAGTACTTATAATTTATTTAGTTTTCATTAATAAATGTTCATCGAAGTTGGATCGAAACTAAACCACAACTTTAACAGGATTAGATACGAACAAGAGTTTAACATCTACTATTTTATTTAGCGCGATCAACCCTCCGAAACTGTCAATTATTCCTAATCAACACCTTGCCTGAATGCTTTAGCGATAATAATGACAATTTAGCCTGAGTGGTATAAACTGTGAATATAAAGTTTAATATAATACTTTTTAACAGAGACACTAAACCTATACTAATATATAAAGCTGAAGAGTTAGTTTGTTTGTTTGAACGAGCTAATCTCAGGAACTACTGGTCCAATTTGAAAATTTCTTTTTGCGTTGGATAGCCCATTAATCCAGGAAGGCTTTAGGCTATATTCTCGGGGTTATGAGCCGAGATAGAGTGCACAGTGTTATTCGCGTTAGAAGGAAACACAAATACTTGAGATATTAACAGATACAATTATCTTCACGCTGCGACCAATAGGAGCGGAGTATAACTAACTCCACTCGTACGAAGTCGCTGGTGGCCGTTAGTGTTAAATAATATCTGTCACCATATGTTTATAGAGCAGAGGTAGCCTAATGGAATCGACCGCGATTAACAAGATGTAGGTTCGAACCCCGCCAGGCGCTTTACTTTGTGTAAATTATTTGATCACAACGTCTCTCAAAACGGTGAAGGAAACCGGCATGTTCTAGAAACAAAACTTCGAAGACATGTACCATCAACCAACCCGCACTGGGCGCGTGTGGTAGATTATGGCCCACTCCCTCTCACTGAGAGGAGGCCTGTGTCCCAGGAGTGGGAACATTATAGGCTGATAATGATATCTTTATAACAAAACACAAACTAGCTCTAGTTTGATCAAAAAATGATGAAAATGTAATTTTTCATTAGCCAAGGTAACTTTTATCTGTGGAAAAAATAAGTTTTGCATAAATAATACATTAAATGGCTGCCGGCAAAAGTTACCACCCACCAGACAAAGTCTTGCCGCCAAGCGATTCGTCGTGTTCCGGCATGATGTCTGGTGAAGTCGTACGGAGGACGCGTTTGAGCATTTGTGTTACGATGTATGCCGGCTATGAAGCGCCTAATGTTGTTGTGTCGGGAGCTTGGTCATGGAGGGTCTCCAGATTAATCTCCCTCTGACGCAGAATCGATGATCGTATTGTTGGGTTTAACATTGCATCACCTCGCTCAACTGCCGTCTTTCCTCCTATTCACTCATAATCATCATCATCTCAGCGTTAATCCCAGTCGCATCCGCAGCCCTTTCAGCTTTGGAGTCTGGGGTCCGCTTTACCAGTTTAACTGCTGAGTTAGGCTAAACTTCGATATTTTCCGTGAAGCGACTGCCGTCTGACCTCCACAACCCGAAGGCGATATCTAAGCATTGCAGTTAGACCAATTGTTAGACTTTTGATGGTTCCAACAACCCGTAACGACTGCCACTAGATGTTCGTATGGCAACCGGGACCAACGGCTTAACGTGCTTTCCGAGGCACGACCAGACCAGTGCTAATATTCATATTCATGCATACAAATATTTGCACTGTGCGGGGATCGAACCCGCGCCTCCTTGTGCAACGGCCGCGTTCGCTACCGCTACGCCACAGAGGCTGTCAAATTTCCTCCTATTCACTAAGTTGTTTAAGTGATTAGGCTTAATAAACTAGCGCGCTTTACCATCAGCGCATCACTGCTTATCATCAGGCGGTATTGCGATCAAGCACTAATTTATAATCATTAAAAATAGAACTTTCTGATTAATTCTAATGAATATCTGAATATTTAAAACCAGTCCTAAATTAAAAGGAAAATCACGTATAATCAAACTTACTGAAAATTAGTTTGACAGACACAGACATTATAAGGAAAAGAAAGATGGAAAATACATGAACTAACTTTGAACTACACACTAAATGTCCATTATGAAATCAATTAAAACAGCGACGCCATACCCGATCCAGCTCGGGAAATTCAGACCAAAATATTGAACCGCAATGCTATTTATATTTTCAGCTGGGCAGATATGTAAGTTTGAGTGGCGGCATGGTCATCGTAAAGGTTTGCATTAAATATGTTCGTCCACATTTAGTGCAAACGCTTACGAAGATGGATGCTTTTAGAAATACTAGTTATTTTAAATATTTCACGACATTTTATTAATACTTGATTTAGGAATGGAGAATGCATATTTGTAAATATCATCATCATCCCCATCTCATCGTTAATTCTAGTCGCATCCAAAGCTTTTTCAGCTTTGGAGTATGGGGTCCGCATTACCAGTCTAACTGCTGATTTTTGGCTAAACTTTTTCGATATTTTCCGTTGAAGCGACTGCCGTCTGACCTACACAACCAGAAGGCGATATCGAAGTATTGCAATTAGACCAATTGTTGGACTTCTGGACTAACGGCTTAACGTGCTTTCCAAGGCACTACCAGGCGAGTGCAAAATATAATTCATGCATACACTACGCGGGGATCGAACCCGTGCCTCCTTGCGCAGCAGCCGCGTTCGCTACCGCTACGCCACGGAGGCTGTCAATATTTGTAAATATATCATACTTTTAATTGCATTATCAAATCCAATCAAAATATTTTATTTCACACAAACCAACATGGAGACTTAAAGTGTCAAAAGCTAGGTGAATAGTTCCAATTAGTTTTCTCCTATGGAGTCTTCTCCGGCAAGAACTCCACGTTGACTCTTTTATTTGTAATTGGTTTTATAATGTTTTCAAATAGCAGTAGTGTAGGAGGAAGTAACTGGTACCTGTTAAGGTAAAAAATCGTCAACAGATCTGAAGTCTTCAAGACCTATAAAAATCTTACATTTAAAAATGAATTTTTCACTACAGGCTGTCTCTGAATAGGCAAAGCCAATCTTGTAGCATTCAACCCATCACCACCAGGCTCACCAGCTGTCGATATCGCTGACGAAGTTTTCCAAGCCGCCGCCGCCTGCGCCTCTACACTAGCCGCTGTGACGTCACACGTAGGTACGACGACCCTTACACTAGCATATGCCGATATTGTCGCCAAGAAACAAGCTGCTGTGCAGACAAAGCGACACATTGAAAAAGGGAATAAGCAGAAGCACTTTACTAATAAAGACAGCCCGAAAGGGCAGGTCGACAAGGCTGGCTTTATCTCGGTGCAAATGAAAAAAAAAGGAAGCCAACCAAAAACAGGTGCGGCACTACACCGACCGGAGAGAACCATTTGCTGCGTCCCGCTGTACAAGTGACGCCGCTGTATGTCTCCAGCCTGCATTACTCTACAAAATGCGAGGAGAGTGTGGAGTACATACGGATCAAAACTAGATGGACTTTGAGGGTTGACTCCTCGCTGTTGATCATGGCTCTGACCACGGCCGGCAGCGAGAGTTGGTTTCCGCCGATCGCTGCGGTGAGCGCACGCTGGAGCACGCTCCAAGTTGCATATTGCAGTTTTTTTTTTTTTATTAATTATAAAGTAGTCATCATCATCATCATGATCCCAGCGGTAATCCCAGTCGCATCCGAAGCCTTTTCAGCTTTGGAGTCTGGGGTTCGCTTTACCAGTCCAACTGCTGATATGGCTAAACTTTGACATTTTCCATGAAGCGACTGCCGTCTGACCTCCACAACCCCAAGGCGACATCGAAGCATTGCAGTTAGACTAATTGTAGGACTTTTAAGGGCTCCAACAACCCGTAACGACTGCCACTAGATGTTCGGGACCAACGGCTTAACGTGCTTTCCGAGGCACGACCAGACCAGTACAAATATTCATATTCATGCATACAAATACTTGCACTGTGCGGGGATCGAACCCGCGCCACCTTGCCAATAATTATAAAGTAGTGTTTGACCGCAATTTCGCCTGATGGTAAGCAGTGATGCATGCTGATGGTAAAGCGCGCCATTTTATTAAGCACTTAAAAAACTTAGTGAATAGGAAGGAAGACAACAACACAACACAACTGCACATATCCATCCTCGAATTAGCTTACTGACACGTTATATGTGTTCATATATTTTGCTTTTTTAGAATGTATAAATATGTGAGCTGTCACGCCCTTCATAACTTGGGCTTTTATTTAGATAATAAGTTTTTACTTATTTACATTTCCATTTTAATGTTGTTTTTTTTTTATTGATTTGCTGGTCTTTTAGCGTGGCTAGCTGGTAAATGGTAAATTATTTTATTTTATGTTGTGTTCATTAATATACGTACATAGTCCCCCTTATGTATAAACGTTGCTTAAAGTTATCTAGTGATTAGCGATTCTTCATAAATTTTTGACCTTTTAACGTCACTTAACTTTAATCATCGTTTATGAACCGTAAAAAATATATCGTGTATAAACTCCTTAACACTGTGGTGTTTATTTATAAATGGTGATTAAAGTTAAGTGACGTGCAAACATTTAAAATATATGGTTAAACAATCGTTAATCACTAGTTTACATTATACATCAGTGCTATTTAGAATTAAGAAAATTATTATAAAAATTATGTAAGTACAAAGCTAAGAAATAAACAATTTATTTATGTATTAACTTTAAGCAACGTTTTTGAATAAGTGGGAGCGTTGTCTAGTCTGTTTGTGTGTGTTTTTTAAATGATCAATCAACTGTGCTGTTGGGGAGTTTGTTCCGCCACTTCCTTTTCCCAGCGAAAGTCATCATCATCATCCCAGTGTTAATCCCAGTCGCATCCGAAGCCTTTTCAGTTTTGGAGTCTGGGGTCCGCTTTACCAGTCCAACTGCTGATATGGCTAAAATGTTTTCCCAGCGAAAGTCTAGTACTTTTAAAGAACTTGGTACACAAGATATACATAGGCTTGCCTAGTTTGGGGCCAATGCAAAATCTCTGTACTCCTTTGAGCAATAAAGTATATAATAATTATGGCGGACGTTTAAAAAGTTCTGATTCTCAGCCTAATCTAAATAAATGACTTTTAATTTTGATAGCAATTACACGAATGAAACGAAAAAATCACTTGCATGTGCTGCTTTCCATCCATCCTGTGTGCGGCGGACATCGAACAACTGGCGATGGATCACGCACGCACATGCACTATAATTTATGGAGAAAAGCTGACGCATGTAGATAAGCTGACGTTTGTACAAAAGCAGACGCCATGGAAAAAATATGCTCTTACGTCACTCCTACCATATTGCATACATTCATTGTTAATTTTTGAATCTCAATGATTCTTCAAAGTTAAATAAATTCATTATTAAAATAAATATATTCAAACTTACAAAACGGAAAATTTTGAGGTGTCCTTCGACCTAATTTAATTAGGTCTAAAGACATAATAAAATTATATTATATCCCATAAGTTCGCCACCATTTCATAATAATTGGAATGTTTTCTTTGAAATTTAGATTATATTATTATACCTCTTGCATATCGTGTTCATTGACCATATACATTTTAACATCGAGGTTAAAATAAAATAAAGTCACTCGACTTGATAAAATAAACAATCCATGTGCACCAAACCTGATAGAAATAGACAATATCGCTTTATTTTTATGGTATATAACCTAACAGAACAAGAACGTATAAAGTTAGTTCAAATAAACAATATTATTCTTATCTACCGTTTGAAAAAAATAAAAAGAAATAGCCAGTCAGCACTTAAGTCAGCGTTAGCATAGAAAAAACACTGTTTTAAAAGTAATTAATGAAAAAATAACAAAACCTTTTTTCTTCAACAAAATAAGTGATGGCTATTAGGCCGACAACGTACTTATTTATGTATCCAGAACACGCCTTATCAATATATCACATCACTAGAATACATCACACACGCTTCATAAAGACCTTCATGACTAAAACATACTATTAAAACATTAGCCGATAAAAATATGAAAGACGTTATGATGAACGAGTACAGAAGGTTTGTTACCATATACCAACACGATAATTGTGTAACACACTATCAGTAGCAATGGGTTTCATTTTGGCAGTTCAACAACATACATTGCGGTATTTACGTTTTGAGCAGACCCATTTTCGAACAAATTGTGCGATGGATTAGCTATATCCTTCTAAATTACTTATAGTAATAGTGTATTACAATTTGGGTGCTGCTAATGCTTAAAACAAATACAAACAAAAGCCGATCGCGAAATCAGCGAACTAAAAAGCAATAACATCCTGCAGATATTCCAAGAAGGCTATGCCATCCCTGGATGACAGGCTAACCAAAAGACTGTTTCGCCTGAATAGGAAAGGCCTGCGAATGATGACAGCGATCATCACGGGCCACTGCTCGCTGAATAAACATCTCCACACAATAGGCATAACGGACAGCCCTCTGTGCAGAGCTTGCATAGAGGCTGATGAGACAGTTGCACATGTACCTACTCTTCGAATGTACAGGCGTCACCCAAATTAGAATCGAAACCACAGAAGCACCAAGATCTTACACAGATGTTCTCAACAAGCTAGGAGAATTAATGGACTTTTGGAGGGAGGTCGGTTGGTTTAAATAACCGCCAAAGGCCGCCACGGCCCATGCAGAATGGTCCACTGAAGGGACATAGAACAAAGAAGGATTAACATCATTATCGTCTTCCTTACCATTTTAATCAACTATATTGGGGTCAGCTTCCACTCTAACCGGATTCAGCTGAACACCAGTATTATTACATGGAGCGACTGCCTATCTGACCTCCACAACCCAGTAACTGATTAGTACGAAAGCCTTTGGTAAGTCTGGTAGTCATACTTTTTCACTTACTAACTGAAAAGCATATAAAGCGAAAAACAGGCCTACAATTTGATGTCTACATATGCTACTCTGGACTCCAGTCCCCAGAAAGCTAGAGAGAAATCTAGAAATGACAACGCCTGAGGCGTGTAGCAGAGAAACTGTCCAAATTTATAAAAAAAAAAATAACTAAAAGACCCATCTTAATTCTGAGCTACGTATCCAAGATATTTGTTCCAGTCACATGAACAACTCTATTTTCGAAAATGCCTCAGTAACATTGACTACATCCATACAATTTGCCCAATTAAACAGACGACCGAGGAGTACAACCGGCAAGTTTGGACTAGAAGAATGGCTTCGACTACACCGAATTATGGGAGTACTTTCCTCTCTGCAACGATCGCACACACCTTACAGGTACACCTAAAAACGCACGCACGCACGCACGCACACACGCACACCCACACAAATGAAATTACTAATTAAAGAACGCCCCCCGACTGGATGAACTGACGACCCTAAAAGAGTACCTGGGATAGACTAAATGCAGGAGGCGGAGGTCAGTGGAAAAGCCTATGTCGAACAGTGGAGTGGATGAGATGTATGATGCCACTCTTTATGGAATTAACCTTCTGTGCATCTTGTTTCATGGCTTATGTCACATGAAACGACTCTCGGCCCGCGCTCCTTTGATTTATTCCATACATTTGTCAACGTTGATGTAGATATACATCATAATGTATGCATGTGGCTACTACATTTATTTTTCGCCAAAGAAAAATGTGATGGACTCTTTTACAGCGCTTCAGTAATAGAGGTCAAGTTGGAATGATTGGGCTAAGAGATTTATTGAGGGTATTATTTTTATTTGCTAGCCAATTACTGAAATAACAAGACTGAGATAGCCGTTGAGTATAGTTTGGAATTTATACATATAACATGATGAATTGTATAGAAAATTTGTTTGAAAAATGGCAAGCTGTATCCGCAGTAACCTTTTCAGTATAATGACCTTTAAAGTTATGACAACTTCTCTGCAAAGCGTGGGAAATAGGCAATATTCTTAGAAGAAAAGTTGTAGTTGTCCTTAAGCATGGTCGTTAATTATCGTTGACGACGTCGACATTAATAACATATGCTATCGTTCTTGTTGTTACGACTTTTGTTATATTTATTTTATTTTTGTTTGGCCCTATCTCCTGTAGTGCGGGTCCTAAAAAAACCTTTTTTCTTTCTGTTTTCTTTATAAGATTAAGTAACATGGATATTTATCGACTTACAATCTAAGATGGCTATAAGAGTAGGGGAAGACCAAAGAAACGATGGATGGAATGTGTGAAGGATGATATGACTAAGAAGGGAGTGACTGCGGAGATGGCTTCTGATAGGGATGCATGGAAGAAAAAGACATGTTGCGCCGACCCCAAATAAATTGGGATAAGGGCAGGAGAATGATGATCTTCTTCTTTTTCTTCAGCCTATTGAGGTCCACTGCTGAACAAAGGCCTCCGCCACGGCTTTCCACAATGACCGGCCTTGTGTTGCCCGCTTCCCGCGGCCATCACCGGGTCATCGGTCCACTTTGTTTTGGGCCTCTCTACGCTACATCTTCCGGTACGTGGCTGCCACTGCAAAACCTTACTACCCCATCGGCCATCGATTCAACGAGCAATGCCCCGCCCGCTGCCACTTAATTTTAACGACTCGAAGAGCTATATCGGTGCCTTTGGTTCTTCTGCGGATCACCTCATTACTGATTTGATCGCGAAGAGAAACTCCGAAAATAGCTCTTTTCATCGGTTTTTTTGTGACTTTGAGCCACACCAATGACCGTTGCCAAAACACTGCAATCCCAAAATATAAAAAAGGCTTAATAAGTTTTTCTTTGCTACTAACACTATACGCAATCGCCCAAACCATGAAAACAAACAAGAAAATAATGCTATAACTCTAGCCTACATAAAGAAAGCAATAAAATAAATAAGTATACCTTATTGGTCTTACTATAACAAACAATTTGCCGTACTACCATCAGATTAAGTAGATGTTAAAAACTTTGGCGAAGCTCAAGAGCTACCTGCTTCCATAGTAGTGAGTCATGGTTCACTGGAAACCGGCTGTATCGTGAGAATCGTACATTAAACGGGAAACAGGCTGTTTCCAACGTTTTACACGCTAACTATATTCAATGTGGAATTGCGGAGCCATTACTCATCCAATGTTTATGGAAGTGGCTGTTGAAAAAGTTTTTAGCTTGAAGTTTTTTTTTTTTTTTGGAACACTATTAATTACTTACTTTAAATGCTGGCCTAAAAAATAAAATGGAATTGTCATATTCTACATAAGCCAAAGCAAAGGTACAGTCAAGTATCAGTCGGAGTCGTGCATCAAGGTTTCCGTACCATAGGCCTCTATAACTCCTTAACTAACTAAGTTTACTAACTAAACAATTTATAGTTTCCCTTCGAATGGACTATTATCGTGATTTCTTTCCAATTTTTTGAACCAGCTGTTTAACTTTTAGATAGGGGAGGTATTTTTACATTAAAATACGCTTTACAGTTAAAATTCTGACAAAAAAGCCAAATCAAAAAATCTTTAGCAACTTCTCAATGTAATGTCTATATAACGATACTCTACATTATGAGATAGATGCGAGAAAAAAGGGGTTTCCAGGTCCATAGCCATTTGTCATTGTGGTGATGTCCATTTGGATTTTTTTACAAAATCACGGTCACTCACAATCCTACATGATCATGCTAGTCTTCGTATATCTTCAATCTCCTCTTTCATACATGTTTGTACTCTATTAATATAAGGAAATATTTTCTCCTGCACAGTCTGCAATTGCAGTTCGGTAGATGTCACATGCCTTCAAATTTTTAGCTCGGTTATGATATATGACATGGCGGTTTCGTCACGTCGTTCTTCTTCACCGTTGCTATGATGATGAAATAATCAACAAAGTATAAAGCGCCTAATGGGGTTCGAATCGAATCTACAACCTACAACTTGTAAAATGCGGCCGATACCACCACTGCTCATAAATCTGCTGTCTCACGGAATTTAAGCATTGTAACACTATGCAAGATCAAATTGCTCCTTGCTTAATCAACCATGTCATTCAGCTGCACATGATCAAACTGGAATCAGACCAAAACAAATATGGAGTATAACCACAAAATCTTAAGCACTTGTTTAACGCGTGTCTAGTGTCAGCATTACCTCAAAGTCCATAGTTATAGTAATGTCGTGTGTAAAACGTGTTTAGGCAACTGTTTTGTGGTATTTAGGTTAGGGCCTGACGATAAAAATTTAAACATTTGTTTGAGTGTGTCAGCGTTATGTCAAAATCCTTACTATACATAGTATTGTATAAAGTCATGTGTTTTTTTTTAAATGAACAGACTACTGTGCTGCTGGGGAGTTTCTTCCACCACTTCTTCTTTCCAGCGAAAGCACTAGGAAGTGTTGTTGGGTGGGCGTTTTGGGGGACTGTCATATGTAAAATTGACGTTCAAAAAGTGCTGATTCTCAGCCTTATTTGAGTAAATGACTTTAGATTTTGATTCTTATAACATAACAATGTCGTGTTTAACCTAAACAAATGCTAAACACTGTATTAGATAGTAAGGTATAACTAGAAGATGTCATTATAAGACATAAAATTATAATGAATATTATAAGACAGAAGAACGAGAGTAACCGATACAGCCCAAAGAATTGCAACACTTGTAGCAGTGGGCCTAGCACATTGCCCGTAGGACTGATACCCGATGGGGCCGACGGGTTCTCGACTGGCAACCACGCACCGGGAGACGCAGCATAGGTGGGCCTACCCACACGTCTACAAGGTCCATAACGGGATCCACAAAGTGGACCGACGACCTGGTGAAGGTCGCGAAAAACTGCTGGATGCGGGAGGCGAAGGACCGGTGGTCGTGGAGATTCTTGGGGGAGGCCTATGTCCAGCAGTGGACGACTTTCGGCTGAAATGGTGATGATGATGATGACTAATAACAGACATTATTATTATTACACAATATTTTTTGTTTATAATTACTGAAAACACTTCCAGTAACTACAACTTTTAATCTACAATCCACATTCACATATGCGAACCCCAAATTCTTTTCCACAATGAAGTCACATACAAATGCTGATTCACTAATGCAGAATCATGTTAGTAATTGGCCGCCATTTTCTCTTTTAATTGCCCAAAGAACCATTATAAGGAACGGAATAGGAAATGAAGCATTAGGAGCTATTTCACATGAAATGGCTAAGTATTGTGGCGAATTGGACTGTGGTGAGTTCTTTAATTGACATGGATGAGTTGTGTGTTTCTTATAGTATTTTTTTTATTGTCATCACTGCGCTTGTGGTTTTTATAGTTTTATTTTATAGTTTTGTACTTAAATGACATACGTCACCGTTCAACGTCACAAGTTTGAATTGGATTAACTAGTTAAAAGAAAGATATTTTTGTTACCAAAATTTCAAAATAAGAAACTTCAGATATATTTCTTTCGTGTGTAGTTTCGCTTGTTCATTCAATTTGAAACCGTGTAATTAATGTACTTCCTTTTAAGTAAGTACATTAATTACACGGTTTACACAACACGGTGAACATCGTCATAAAAACAAATTACTGTATTTGTTTTTATGACGATGTTCCATATTTTGAAATAGCGGCCGCCAGCCAGAGTTTGTTATAATAAATAGATAAATAAAAATAAAATAAAAAGCCTTTTATTTCCTGCTAAATTTTACATTAGGTAGGTTAGGTTAAACTAGGTACTAATTTAAACAAACGGGAGTTACTACATCTTAAATCTATTTTTTTTTTTTCAAAATATTTTAGTAAGCAATTTGTATTGATGTTTAAGATTAATTTATATTATATAATTAAATAACAAAGTAAAATTTGCTACGTTAGTGAGCAGGAATCCTTTCTGAGGTGAAGGCCTCCTCCAGAGATTGCCATACTTTTCTGTCTTTCGTGACAGTTGCCCAGTTTCTACCTGCTATGTGTGTCGTCTACCCATCTTAATAGTGGTCTGCCTCTTTTTACCCGACTACGGCAAAGCAAAAGGGGGGTTATGATTTTGACAGGCTATGTATGTATGTATGTATGTATGTATGTATGTATGTATGTATGTATGTATGTATGTATGTATGTATGTATGTATGTATGTTCATCTGTTCCCTCGTAACTTCTAAACTACTTATTCGAATTCGACAAATGACATATCATTAGAAGCGTCTAAATTGTCCGCTGGTTATAGGCTATATGGAGTTTCTAAAAATCTAATGTGCCGCCCTCTAGCGTACAAAATATACAGAGTAAAAAAATAAAGTTAAGATAAATATGCCGTGTTTGGTATTATTTGAAAGGGCTTTACTTGTACATTTTGAATATATATATATTACTAGCATTTGCTTGTGACTTTACCTGTATTCATGGGCTGATTGCATATAATTCACATCTTTTCGTTCATAGTAGCTTCTGTACTACTTATCAGAATAAGACCACTGCAGAACCATTAGAAGGGCCCTGATATTCTGTTGGTTATGAGCTATAAAGCTTGTCACCAAATTTAGTATTACGCCCTCTAGCGGACAAAAAGTTCTATGTTAATATAAAATTAAAATAAATATACCGCATTTGGTATCATCTGAAAGAGCTTCACGAGTACTTTATGTTTGTACATAATCCCTAGTAATGCTTCGTAGAAATTTGAATGTAAACCAGGGTTTGGTAAACGGAGCGATGGGAGTGGTGAAGGCCTTCGAATGGCCTGCTCTTCGGCGCGATCAGTTGGAACAGGAGAACAGCCAAGCGCTGTTCTCATACAATTTGTTGAGACATCCATAAAAGCAGATATTAACGGACTTATCAAAATCGAGCCTTGCCTCACTGAATTTGACGGCTTGAGGGGGTCTGGGCAAATTCAGCGTAAAATGCACCCGCTGATTCTTTCTTGGGGTTGTACTGTACATAAATTACAAGGTTGTACTCTAGATAAAAAAGTTATCGATCTAGGAAAGTCATTGTTTGCTAAAGGACAGGCCTATGTCGCTCTCAGTAGAGTTAAAACCATAGAGGGATTATTTATAAGTGCCTTGGATCATAATAAATTACTTAAAAATCCACATGACAGTCGATTGTTAGCAGAATTAGATAGATTAAGAAATCTTCCCAGGTCCTCTTAATATATGTTTTTTTTTAATAATTATAAACTAGCGCTTGACTGCAATCCCGCCTAATGGTAAGCAGTGACGCAATCGTTGATGGTAAAGCGCACTAGTTTATTAAGCCTATTCACTTAAAAAAACTTAGGAATAGCAAGGATGACGGCAGTTGAGCCAGGTGATGCAATGTTAAACCCAAGACCAACATGACCAACGATGCTGCGCCAGAGCACCAAACTCCCGACACAATAACATTTGGCGCATCGTACTCGCCACACAATGCAACACAACTGCTCAGACCCGTCCTCCGTACGGCTTCACCAGACATCATGCTGGAATACGACGAATCGCTTGGCGGCAAGACTTTGTCTGGTGGGTGGTAACTTCTGCCGGCAGCCGATGTTATGGCCTACCACCGTTAGAAAAACATCCAATCTATTTATACTAACGACCTCATCCACTAATTCATGACCCATTCGCTGCCATCGACGCAAATGTGCGTCACTACTACGAAAAACCGGAAGCTTCATACGGGGAAACCGTTGCTATACGCGCTACGATCCAAGCGCTATGAAATAGTAAAATAGGACATCTCTACATATTACTATACGCCGATAAGTCAAAAGAGATGTCGTATGTTAACTACCTAGTTTTTAGTTCGTCAATTTAACTTTTGTTAATATTATGCGCCACAAATACACTTTAACACCAAAATAGTACAAATAATAAAAAGTAAAAAAAACTTAAACCCAACTACGACAAAAAACGACGCTGAAAAAGTATAAAACAAGATTTTCAGAATACTGAACTGAACAAAGTTGCTAATGCAGTTGCAAGTAAATGGACACAGTAGACTCTACCAAGATGCGTGCATGTGATGATGCAATATTCACTATGTAGAGATAAATTTTCATGTTTGGAAAGGCGTAGTCACACGTTACATATATCTACCTACCGTAGCACTTTGATAACGTGTGACTGCGGTTTTCCAAACATGAAAATTTATCTCTAAATAGTGAATATTGCATACTTCAGAATAGTATTGTAAGACATTATTGTCAATTTACAACGAAGGCATCTTGGTAGAGTCTACTGTGTCCATTTACTTGCAACTATATTAGCAACTTTGTCCAGTTCAGTATTCTGAAAATCTTGTTTTATAATTTTTCAGCGTCGTTTTTTGTCGTAGTTGGGTTTTAGTTTTTTTACTTTTTATTATTCTGTAGCCGGCTGGGCCTCGCCATAGTGTAATTCATATGGTCCACCTTTTATCGGTGATTCTGGCTACGTGACCTGCCCATTGCCATTTTAATTTCTGGGCATGACTAAGGGCATCTGTAATAGCTGACTTCTCTCGGATAATATTATGTTGTATCTTCTGTAGTTTGTAGTTTGCTAATTTAATTCATCATACTCCTCTCCATACTTCTTTGACTTGTCTTGATTTTGTTTTTTTATTTTATAGGTAAATTTCTACGTTTGGCAGCCGTAGTATTAGTTTCATTTCAAGTTTAATCGGAAAATTGCCTTTCAGTACTTCTTTGTAGCTCCAAAATTTATTCCATGTTTTATGAATTCTTCTATCTATTTCTTCTAGATAATTTTGAGCACTGAATGAAATTTGTTTCCTTAGATATATATAGTTGTTCACGTATTCTAGTTGTAAGTCTTCTAGCCAAATAGGTTCTTGAATGCTGTTAGTCACTATTTTAGTTTTGGTTAAGTTTATTGTAATTCTCTGTAATCTTCACTTAAAAGAACTATATCGTCGGCAAATCTCAAATGTGACAGATATTTTCCTTTTATATTAATTCCCAAATTTTGCCATTTCAATTTGCCGATGAACATCTCTAGCACTGCTACGAAAAGACTAGGTGAAATGGGGTCGCCCTATCTGACTCCTCTTTTTATTTTTACCTGACTACGGCAAAGCAAAAGGAGGGTTATGATTTTGACAGGCTACGTATGTATGTATGTTCATCTGTTCCCTCGTAACTTCTAAACTACTTATCAGAATTCGACAAATATATATAATATATATATTGCTAGTGTGACTGCTGGCCACATGCGTTATATCAATAGTTTAAAAATGACAAGTTACACGATGTCAAACTCTTACCAATCCATTAATTTCTAATCTTATGGCCTGTCAGCCGACCGTAATTAAGAGCAAAATATCCTATTATTTTAAGTTAGCAAAAACAACACAAAAGCGTCTTAGAAAGATATTCGTTGATATTTTATGGGCATCCTGAACTCAAAGAAACCCTTAAAATAAAGCATTTTAAGATTTTGGACGAAATTCTGAGAAGGTCGAAGTACAGCGGCCGGCGTCGGCCCGCACATGTTAGCAATAACTTAGAGCAATTCAAGCCGACGGATTCTGTGCAAATTCCTAAAAGAATCGGCCTCCCGAACATGTGCATCTGGGACAATTGACGGACGGCTACAGAAAAAAATGGTAGAATGACTCCAGCATGGACCTTTTGGTAGTGTGGGATTTTATGAATTTTAAACGGAGAGACGGGGAAAGGGCAGTTGGTTTCTGGCCGCGACGAGCGACGGTTGAGGGTCGATCTTGAACTGCGATAGGGCGAGGGCTAGTGTCCAGGCTAGTTAATTTAGGAGATTTGGGAAGTAGCCTATGTCCTAGTATATCGCGAAGTAGTGAGTGAAATAATTACGTCAGACGTAGTTGGGTTTAAGCCCAGATTAGATTAGTATAATATAATATAATATAGAATATTAAGTGCGTGTAAGTGTTGGCGTGATTGGGTGAGTCATTTATTATAATAACTATCCCAGGCTGATGAAGTTACTATAGTTCCTGTAATTAAGCAGGCAGATACGTGTCCCTATTTATTATAATAAATGTATTTATAGTTTGGATTCAGTACGGGTGATGCAGCAGAGAAGCTACTAATGATAATTTATTCCAGACTGACTCCAGATAAACCAATTATGTGATTGTATTCAATCATTGGAGCCGTTCTGTCTTGTTTTATGTGTCCATATCCTGGTCCTTACCTTAGCGGATATTTATCAGCTTCGATTGGCTATAGGGAAAGATCGTATGTATGGAGACAGCCCTCCGCCTAACTTGACCATGAGCTCTGATGCTCTGGATTCTAGACTCCTGACGACTACTGACTATAACAGGAGGGCAGAACCGTAATACTCGCAGCTCATTTAAATTTAACTAGGCAAACCGCCTATCTAGAATCAGATTACCAGCCAAACGTTATTGATAATGTCCGCTTCCAAAAAGGTCTTGTCACAGAGCACTTGCGTGAAGATTTGATGCGCACACATCCCCAGGGAGTGGGGTAGGCATTACTAAGTACCACTAACTGAATCAGTAGGTGTCAAAAGACACTAGGGAACGTATTTCGATAAAATCCAACCCGTCCGTTCTGTAGGACTATTTATGAATCGTCACTGTTTATCGAAACACGAGTACTACAAGATGCAATGCGTCTTTCGAATGGGGCAGATTAAGGGGATGTGAGGATGACGAGATTCCACCTCGGTGTGCAGCAGGAATAATCGCAATGAGTTCTGCTAGAGACTGAGTCTACGGTACGCTTGTACTAACTTGTGTAATACCTTAAAATTGGGACGGTTTGTCAAGGGTGTCAATCACATAATATATTTACAAGTCATAAACTCAGAACTTGTCTCCCTCGACAACAGGGAGCTTCGCAGTTCCCCTGTCCTAGGGTGGAAGGAGACATTTATTTAGTGTCTAGGGAACGTGTTCTGTTAGAATCGTAATAGTATCCTCAGAGGTTCTATGCGTTAGGTCTAACAGAACACGTGCAACGAAGCATACGTTAATATAACGGTTCCCGGCTTCACTAAAGTGGGTATAATTCGTAGTAGATAAAGTAACGTGATCTAAAATTACTTATAAAGTGCAAGCGTAACGATCCCCACCACGCCACATAATAAGGTTTATTACAGATGACGGAGACAGCCCGCGTGCAGCATTTATATAATAGTCTTAATATATTACATTATATAATTTTGCTTTTCCTCTCGTCTTCTTAGCGTCATATCATATCTATTATTATAAATTGTATACTTGTGTGTCCTAACTGTGAATTCCCATACTAACTTCCTTCTGTCCACTCCTTGTTCCCTTAACTTCTAAAGCGGGAACAAGGGGATTAATTCATGGGAATTCATTTCTTATATCGGTGGGAGGATAACCAAGTCTGGTGACGAATTCCTACAGTTACACGCGGGGTTGGGGCGTGTTTCCTCTCCCGCAGGGAGAGCCGCATTTAACTGTAATATTACCACAATTAGGAAAAACGAAAATTTTATCAGCCTAGGATAGTTTAGGTACAATTACATGTGGTGCCGTGACCAGGATTCTCGTCATTAAATGTACTGATTCAATTCAGTGCAACGAGAAAGAACAATGTAAGGGTTACTACGAAATAAAGACACAACGTACACCAAAGAGACAAAACTATTGTTTTGTCAGGAACGATGGGTTTATTACCTAACATAATTCTATAAATAAATAAATAAATATATACGGACAAATCACACAGATTGAGCTAGCCCCAAAGTAAATTCGAGACTTGTGTTATGGGATACTGGCTCAACGATACTATATTTTATAATAGATACATATATAGATAAACATCCAAGACCCAGGACAATTAGGAAAAGATCGTTTCCCATCATGACCTGGCCGGGGATCGAACCCGGGGCCTCCACGTCGCAGGCAGGCGGGTTGACCGCTGCGCCACGGAGACCGACAAAATTACTTTCACTACATTATTAATTCTATGGTCCCCTACAAAGACGTTCAGTGCAACGAGAAAAAAACAAAGTAAGGGTTGCTACGAAATAAAAACACAACGTAGACAAAAGAGCTAAAACTATTGTGTACGTTGGCGATGGGTTTATTACCCAGCATAATTTTAGGATTCTCCACAAAAGCATTGGCAACAAAAAAAAAAAAAAATGTTACGACGTTTACAATCACCTATTATGTTATCGTTTGGTAACGATGGTTGAAACAGCCAACTGTTGACGAGCGGGTTCGATTCCCGCATGATTATTTGCTAAGATGCTTAGATTGCATTACCATTCATATCGTGTACGATCACCAGTGGAGTTATTATGTCTGTAATTATTTGGAATTTCTGTGTCACGGCTTGTGGGTTCGATTCCCGCATCAATTGTAGGATTTCGATTACGATGTTAATATATTTAGTGGTAAGAATGTTGATTGAGTGGCTGAGTTACTTAATATTAAGTTCAAATATCTGCAGAATTTTGTATCTGGCCGTAGGTACCTATATCTAGAACAAAGGGTTCGATCCCCTAAAATTGTGAATTTAGTACCTTTCAGTAAGTACCTAGTAATATAATACGTTTTACTCAAACCAATAAAGGTGAAATCAGTGTCTGAGAGGTTATATCAGTTATAATGGGTTCGGCTCCCTGCAAATGTGAGTGTTGTGACTGACAATATGTGGATTCCAGTAATTAAAGTTTCCAATCTCTGACGATGCAAATATAGTATTTGGATATAAGAAGGTGTTTGTGCATTTGAGATTTTATGCGTGTAATGAGAATGCGTTCAGGAGTTAGGTACGCCTTATTACGAGTAGTTCTAATATAATAAGCGAATGATACCGAAGGAACGTGAATCTTATTTATAATTAAAATGTATTACTAGGGAGGTATATCAGCTATCATCATTAGAAAAAAAAAACTCTCCAGCTCGTTAGGAGGCGATGCATGTATAACTGAACGGATACTATACTCGTTTGGCCTTATTTTAAATTCCAGGATGTTAAGTCTACACTCTGCTGCCACTACGCTAGATGTGCCTGGACCTCTGGGCCCATGATCTGTGAGTTGCGGTTGGTTTAAGGTTCCTTCGAAACCAGCTAAGATAAGGTGACTTCGACGGCAGTAGCTGTGGCGTGCTTCCTGTTACGAAGCTAAGTTTCACTTTTATTACGCACACTTGATTAACTGCAGCTACGTGAAATATTTTGTTAACTCATAAAATATTGTAAGATCATGTTTTAAAACAATGGTCTATAGTCATAAACATATAGGTAAATTATCCATACTAATATTATAAATGCGAAAGTGACTCTGTCTGTCTGTCTGTCGGTCTGCCTCTCTGTCTGTCTGTCTGTCTGTCTGTCTGTTACGCTTTCCCGCTTAAACCTCTCAACCGATTTTGATGAAGTTTGGCATGGACAATCTTTAGACCCTGAGAAGGAACATAGGCTACCTTTTATCCCGGAAGGATTTGGTGTTCCCGAGGGAAATCTGAAGGGCGCGATGTGGCCGAACTCCGCGCGGGCGAAGCCGCGGGCGGAAAGCTAGTATATATATAAAGGATTTAGGAAACAAAAAAAAAATAATGTCCGCACGAGAAACAATAGAATAGACTCTTTGTTATGCGCACCATATGGATTACAAAAACGTAAATGTGAAGATTTTACAAACGGTGACACAATGGGCGGTCTTGTCGCTAAGAGCGATCTTTTGCAGACAACCTTTGGATGGAAGAGTAAGGGGAAGGAGAGAGAGATAATGTAGATGGTCTACAGTGTACTATTTACAACTTCACATAGTTTATATAATTAATATGCACGTTGAGTGTATCATGCTAGTCTAATAAATATATACATCTAATTAATGAAAATCATACAAAAGCAAATAAAATAAAAATAATGACTAGACAAGCATCAAAATAAAACTGAGACACAACAATGCATCAAAGTCTGTCAATATAAAAGCTTCTGTCAGAAATTCATTACTATTTTTGGAAGCTTATTGTCAAATAAATATGACTTTAGTTGAGGTATCGAGCGTACACTAATCAGCTCCTTACAATTGTTAGGCAACATGTTATAAATAATCGGAGCTATCGAAAAAAAAAATACTCTGGCGCATAAGTTCTGTTCTGCCCCACTTGAGAACGTCTGTTTCTTGTGAACTTATCTGCCATTCGCGAAAATGTCAATGTCAGAATGTGATATCGAATAAAAATAGGGTTTACAACTATACTACTAAAACTTTCTTCTCTTTTGGTATATACATTAACTTATTCTGCTTATTTCTGCTGCTTGTCTTCTGTTATTTAAATAAAATTTTAAGAGCTCAAGGACATTTCCTCTTATGTCATAAGCGTCACTCAGTATCAACGATTGGTTACCGCGAAATAATGTTTAGAGCATATAGCAGCTAGCAGATTAGTGTTCTAGTAAGACGATAACTGATTACACAGTATAGGATGTCTTTTCGAATTACTATAACTTGCCAACTCTTATAGGAATTCAAAACTGTTCTCGCCTCTTACAATCAGAGGGGGGCATCTAGTTGGAATCGAGTCTAATATGTTCATGTGCGAACTATTTCAGTGCTTCCTGGATATATCTGCCGGCAGCTGAATTAAGCTGATTCAACATGAGGAGCATAAGGAGAGGCCTCTGCCAGCGGTGGCTATAACATGCCGAGTTTAGAACGAGCGAGCACCGTAGGTAGCGTGGCTCAATAACACAAATACTCTTGAAGAGATCCTGGTATGTAAAACAATATTATAAGCATGCACAGGATTCTGGACTTAAATGAAGGCGGTAATGTTAATTGAATTAATATACAAAGAGTATTTGCAGAACAGTATTAGTTCGAATGTTATAAAACGATTGATACGTGTAAGAAACGATTGATAGGTGAAGATTCTTCTGCGACATAGTAAGAGCAGACCTTGAATCCTGTTGGAATCTTGTAGGATTGAATACAATAATGCCAATAATACATACAATATTCTAGTTAGAATTTGATAAGATGAATGCATCAGATAAGGGTAGGTTTGCATAGGCATAGGTCATCCTACTGTGAAAGCTCATACGCTGTACTGCGTCACGCGTCTGATTTTCAGAGGGGGGAATGTGACTGCTGGCCACATGCGTTATATCAATAGTTTAAAAATGACAAGTTACACGATGTCAAACTCTTACCAATCCATTAATTTCTAATCTTATGGCCTGTCAGCCGACCGTAATTAAGAGCAAAATATCCTATTATTTTAAGTTAGTAAAAACTACACAAAAGCGTCTTAGAAAGCTATTCGTTGATATTTTATGGGCATCCCGAACTCAAAGAAACCCTTAAAATAAAGCATTTTAAGATTTTGGACGAAATTCTTAGAAGGTCGAAGTACAGCGGCCGGCATCGGCCCGCACATGTTAGCAATAACTTAGAGCAATTCAAGCCGACGGATTCTGTGCAAATCCCTAAAAGAATCGGCCTCCCGAACATGTGCATCTGGGACAATTGACGGACGGCTACAGAAAAAATGGTAGAATGACTCCAGCATGGACCTTTTGGTAGTGTGGGATTTTATGAATTTTAAACGGAGAGACGGGGAAAGGGCAGTTAGTTGCTGGCCGCGACGAGCGACGGTTGAGGGTCGATCTTGAACTGCGATAGGGCGAGGGCTAGTGTCCAGGCTAGTTAATTTAGGAGATTTGGGAAGTAGCCTATGTCCTAGTATATCGCGAAGTAGTGAGTGAAGTAATTACGTCAGACGTAGTTGGGTTTAAGCCCAGATTAGATTAGTATAATATAATATAATATAGAATATTAAGTGCGTGTAAGTGTTGGCGTGATTGGGTGAGTCATTTATTATAATAACTATCCCAGGCTGATGAAGTTACTATAGTTCCTGTAATTAAGCAGACAGATACGTGTCCCTATTTATTATAATAAAGGTATTTATAGTTTGGATTCAGTACGGGTGATGCAGCAGAGAAGCTACTAATGATAATTTATTCCAGACTGACTCCAGATAAACCATTTATGTGATTGTATTCAATCATTGGAGCCGTACAGTCTTGTTTTATGTGTCCATATCCTGGTCCTTACCTTAGCGGATATTTATCAGCTTCGGTTGGCTATAGGGAAAGATCGTATGTATGGAGACAGCCCTCCGCCTAACTTGACCATGAGCTCTGATGCTCTGGACTCTAGACTCCTGACGACTACTGACTATAACAGGAGGGCAGAACCGTAATACTCGCAGCTCATTTAAATTTAACTAGGCAAACCGCCTATCTAGAATCAGATTACCAGCCAAACGTTATTGATAATGTCCGCTTCCAAAAAGGTCTTGCCACAGAGCACTTGCGTGAAGATTTGACGCGCACACATTCCCGGGAGAGGGGGTAGGCATTATTAAGTACCACTAACTGAATCAGTAGGTGTCAAAAGACACTAGGGAACGTATTTCGATAAAATCCAACCCGTCCGTTCTGTAGGACTATTTATGAATCGTCACTGTTTATCGAAACACGAGTACTACAAGATGCAATGCGTCTTTCGAATGGGGCAGATTAAGGGGATGTGAGGATGACGAGATTCCACCTCGGTGTGCAGCAGGAATAATCGCAATGAGTTCTGCTAGAGACTGAGTCTACGGTACGCTTGTACTAACTTGTGTAATACCTTAGAATTGGGACGGTTTGTCAAGGGTGTCAATCACATAATATATTTACAAGTCATAAACTCAGAACTTGTCTCCCTCGACAACAGGGAGCTTCGCAGTTCCCCTGTCCTAGGGTGGAAGGAGACATTTATTTAGTGTCTAGGGAGCGTGTTCTGTTAGAATCGTAATAGTATCCTCAGAGGTTCTATGCGTTAGGTCTAACAGAACACGTGCAACGAAGCATACGTTAATATAACGGTTCCCGGCTTCACTAAAGTGGGTATAATTCGTAGTAGATAAAGTAACGTGATCTAAAATTACTTATAAAGTGCAAGCGTAACGATCCCCGACCACGCCACATAATAAGGTTTATTACAGATGACGGAGACAGCCCGCGTGCAGCATTTATATAATAGTTCTTAATATATTACATTATATAATTTTGCTTTTCCTCTCGTCTTCTTAGCGTCATATCATATCTATTATTATAAAATTGTATACTTGTGTGTCCTAACTGTGAATTCCCATACTAACTTCCTTCTGTCCACTCCTTGTTCCCTTAACTTCTAAAGCGGGAACAGGGAGATTAATTCATGGGAATTCATTTCTTATATCGGTGGGAGGATAACCAAGTCTGGTGACGAATTCCTACAGTTACACGCGGGGTTGGGGCGTGTTTCCTCTCCCGCAGGGAGAGCCGCATTTAACTGTAATATTACCACAATTAGGAAAAACGAAAATTTTATTAGCCTAGGATAGTTTAGGTACAATTACACTAGCATTTCCTTGTGACTTTACCTGTATTCATGGGCTGGTTGCATATAACTCACATTTTTTCGTTCATAGCTTCTTTACTACTTATCAGAATAAGACCACTACAGTACCATCAGAAGGGCCTTGATATTCTGTTAGTTATGAGCTTGCCACCAAATTTAGTATGGCGCCCTCTAGCGGACAAAAAGTTATATGTTAATATAAAATTAAAATAAATATACCGTGTTTGGTATCAAGTGAACGAGCTTCACGAGTACTTTATGCTTATACATAATTACAAGATTGCGAACGGAGTAAAGCGCGGATCACGGGAACTGTGAATCGCTTTATGCAATTGAGAGCAGTGTGAACATTAACAGAATATGTAATGTACTAATGAAAACTACATAAGCTGGGAGTAACTCCACGCGGTGAAGGCGGAAACAGTTTGATAACTGGCTAAAACTCACATAAAAATGTTCTCTGCACTATATGCCTTCGGGCTTATGTTGTTATATGTGCGTGTAGATGTAATGTGTCAAGTACCTAGTTTTTAGTTCATCAATTTAACTTTTGTTAATATTATGCGCCGCAAATACACTTTAACACCAAAATAGTACAAATAATAAAAAGTAAAAAAACTAAAACCCAACTACGACAAAAAACGACGCTGAAAAAGTATAAAACAAGATTTTCAGAATACTGAACTGAACAAAGTTGCTAATGTAGTTGCAAGTAAATGGACACAGTAGATTCTACCAAGAGCCTTCGTTGTAAATTGACAATAATGTCATACAATACTATTCTGAAGTATGCAATATTCACTATGTAGAGATAAATTTTCATGTTGCGTAGTCACACGTTACATGTACCTACCTACCGTAGCACCTTGACAACTTTGAAGGATTTTGATATAACACTAACAAACATAACCTTATGTTTAAATTTTTATAGTCAGGCACTACAAAAATTTAAACATAAGGTTATGTATGTAAGTGTTATGTCAAAATCCTTATAATATACTATAATGTCGTGTTTAACCTAAACAAATGCTAAACACTATGTTGGATAGTGAGTACTAGAAAATGTCATTATAAGACATAAAATTATAATTATTAATAAAAGACAGAAGAACGAGAGTAACCGATATTGCCCGAAGAATTGCAACACTTGTGGCAGTGAGCCGAGCACATGGCCCGTAGGACCGATACCCGATGGGGCCAACGGGTTCTCAACTGGCAACCACGCACCGGGTGACGCAGCGTGGGTGGGCCTACCCACACGTCTACAAGGTCCATAATCGGATCCACAAGGTGGACCGACGACCTATTAAAAACGTAATGTCAAAGTAGTAACTCATACTGCCAAATTATCATTTCCTTTCGAATACTTACAAAGTAATCGAATAGTTTAATTCGATTTGAACTCATACTGCCATTTTTAGTAAGTAATAGTTTCCGCTAGAGGCGTTCGTGTGCAATGTATGGAAACAAAACGAGACGATCATAGTTTTCGAAAACTATCAAAAGTCATACTAGGCCTACCTGGTGAAGGCCGCGGGAAACCGCTGGATGCGGGAGGCGCAAGACCGGTGGTCGTGGAGAACCTTGGGGGAGGCCTATGTCCAGATCGAGCTGCGCCGAGAGGAGCTCCGTCAGGTCCTGGTGGCGGACTGGCGGCAGAGGCTTATGCGCCCTACCGCCGGCCTCGCTACCGTCGAGGCGATCCGGCCAGTACTCGATGACTGGCTCGGGAGAAGGCACGGCTCCCTGTCGTTCAGGGTGACGCAGGTGCTGTCGGGGCACGGCTGCTTCGGCAAGTACCTGTGTCGCCTAGGCAGGGAGCCGGACGCTCGGTGCCACCACTGCGTCCAATGCGGGGAGGATACGGCGCAGCACACGCTCTCCGAGTGTATAGCTTGGGAGGAGCAGCGCCGTGTCCTCACAAATGAAGTAGGAGGCGACCTGACGCTGCCGGCAGTAGTGCGGAGGATGGCCGGCAGCGCAGAGTCGTGGGACGCGGTGGTGTCCTTCTGCGAGGACGTGATGTCGCAGAAGGAAGCTGCGGAACGGGAGAGGGAGATCTCAACTCCCTTCCCGGGCCGCAGAAGACGCACCGGGCGCCGAAGAAGGGCGGATAACGCCCTCTTCCGCCCCCCATGAATGGGTCCAGGGGCGAGGGACATGGGGAAGTCCCCGCCCCCTATTCGATGGACCCCGAGGCGGAGGCGCGCGCGAGTGTCAGCGCGCGCCTCTGAGGCGATGCACGGGGTAGCTTAACACCCCACTACCCCGTGCCGGAGACGAGGCCCGGACAGACCAGGCCAGCACGAGAGTGTGGGGCTGCGGAAGAATTTAGACTCCCGCGGCCCCACGCGCGCTCGTGATAGAAGAGACACCGGGGTGGTTTTAGTCAGTAAAAGTCTGACAGACCCCGTCGCCCACCCTAGGGCGGCGGACATCCTATGAGGATTTCCACCCCGAAAAAAAAAAAAAAGGCCTATGTCCAGCAGTCAACGTCTTTCGGCTGAAATGATGATGATAATGATTATTTTAGTTTTGGTTAAGTTTATTTTTTGGCCTTTAGCCTAGCTTTTAAGTTTATTTTTAAGCTTTACCCGCCGGAACAAAAAGTTATGATGTCAAACGTTTTCTGCAAACACAAAATTTAATAACCAGATAACAAGAGTTTTGCTTAAATATTAGAAAAAAAAAAACACTCAAAATAGAAGTAAACGAAACCACACCGCATAGTTTTTATATCGCGTGCAAACAAGATGGTGGAATACGGTTCATATTCGACACTATTTCCCATAGGACCGTGTTAGCTCCGTAAATATTGGCGCCTTGCCATCGGAAGAAATGTTTGCCTGTTTCTTGTATATTTTACGCACTTTTACCTCGGTTATTCCGCAAGGTATACCGTAATCGTATCGACTTGCATTATTGCAGTTGAATTCAATATTACGGACGGCGAACCGCGATATATTATTATGTATGTATGTGAGAGGTATTTAGCGGCTTGGTATTAGGTATTGGCTCTTGTTAGGCCTCGTTATTAATTCATAGGTTTCCCGTTAGCCTAGATGTTATGTTATAGAGAACACTGAATCGTTAAAGGAATAATTTCTGGCTAGGTTGTTGGTCAAACTGAAATATCATACCGGCTACCCTTTTTTTGTTGTGGACGGGAAATCATCAAATGACCTCTCCCGGATAAAGCAGAAGGGCGTTTCAGACTTTTACTGACTAAAACCCACAGGTGTTCCTTCACTTGCCAGTGAGGCACGGCCACGGTATCTCGCGGTATCCATCCTTATAGAAAAGAGGCCAGCAGTGGGATCATAATAGGCTGACTAAATGTATTTTATATAAACTTGCCTATTCTTTATTTCCTCACCTATTTTTTATTCTATATTTTAAAATATTTTGCATTTATGTCGAATGCAGAAAGAATATATTAAAGTACAGCAAGCTACTACAATGTGTCAAATTTCCGTATTTGATTTTCAACTTCATCGTTAAAGCATTATTTATTCTTGGTGGTAGGCCATAATATCGGCTGCCGGCAGAAGTTACCACCCATAAGACAAAAATCTTGTCGCCAAGCGATTCGTCGTGTTATGATGTCTGGTGAAGTCGTACGGAGGACGGGTCTGAGCAGTTGTGACGATGTGAGTCCGATACACCAAATATTGTTGTGTCGGGAGTGTGGTCTCCAGATCAATCTCTCTCTAGCGCAGCATCGTTGGTTGTGTCGTTGACATTGAATCAATCACCTCGCTCAACAGCCGTCTTCCTTCCTATTTACTTAGTTTTTTTTTGTAGTGAATAGGCTTAATAAACTAGCGCGCTTTACCATCAACGACTGCATCAGGGCTTGCTATCAGGCGGAATTGCATTCAAGCACTAGTTTTTAATTCTTCTCCTCCTCCAAATCCTACATCTCGCAAGCAGAGTTAACCGCGTAGCTAGTACACACTCAAGTTCCCAAAAGTAACCGTTGGGCAAGTGCCCGCCAGACACAACACCCGTCTGTGCGGAAGACTTCTCCTTTTTTATAGAGGATGAGTGAACATTACATCCTGTTCCTCAAAATAAGATGATCAGTTCTAAACTGTCCACGGAGTGTAGACAGTTTATTTTTTTCCCATACCTCTATAACGTCAATATTTAATCTACTATCTGTCCTGAAAATTTTAACGCATCGCTACTGTGAACAAAACAAAAAAAAAAAAAAAAATACGTTGGGCCCAACTAGAAATTACCCTCTATTATGGGTTTGTCCACAAACATTTACCCCTTTATTCATAGACGTTGCTTAAAGTTAACTAGTCATTAACGAATGTTTAACCATACATTTTTTTCGTTTATTAATGACCACCATAGTGTTTAAGGGGTTTATTCATAAACGAATACTAAAGTTAAGTTAAACATTTGCTTATAACTAGCTAACTTTAAGCAACGTTTATTATTAAAGGGATTAATGCACCAACAGAGACCTGAACCTACCTAGACGTGGAACGACTACCTATAGACCATACAAATATTTGTCTCCTGCGTCAATTGAACCCAAGACACGCAGCACAGCGCCAATCATGTTATCAGTCACATTTATTTGAAGATAGCTGAGTAGCACGTGACACCAGTAGATGATTCCCGCACCTTAATTGCATAACACACTATTATAAACACCACACCACTATTTTGGTAAACATCGTCAGGTATTCTCGTCGCCCATACCCCAATGTTTCAAGACTAAAATCTTCAACCAGTGCGCCAGTTCAACCCGTCATGACTTACGGAACCGAGACGTGGACACTAACGGTCAGACTAGTCCACAAGTTTAAAGTCACTCAGCGAGCTATGGAGCGGGCTATGTTGGGCGTCTCCCTGAAGGACCGCATCAGAAATGAGGTGAACCGACAGAGTGTAGTGTTATTTTATTATCCTACATATACTTACTTCTTCATACTCATATATCATTCATTTCTGCATTCTAGTATTATGAGGCGCTGTTCTGATAATATTTTTCCTACACAACACAACGCTATAATTTAAATATGTAGTTATATTTACATATTTACAATAATATTTTCATTGTTATGACAGTTTTTGACAACGCTGTTGATTATGTATCTATGACAAACTTTTTTCTTCTAAATTCTTAACTGCCCGCTATCTTTCTATCGGATTTGTTAAGCCGAACTCCTTTACGTTATTTTATATTACTTTTAAATATTCAAATATTCAAAATTTTGTGGAATGCTGTTCTGCGAGGTTTCTTCGGAAGCCCTCGCAGAACGTTGACAGTTTTGAGTTCAGCTTGAGTTTCGGCCTGGTGCTTACGTTGTATTAGTTTATTTATCGAGTGTTTTATCCCTGCAGAGCCCTCCTAGGGTTACCCTCTCCCTCGCGGAGAGGGGACCCTCCTATAAACTGTCGTATTAGACAGTAAAAGAAGAGGGAAGAGGGACGAAAACAAAGAATTTATTAAATACAATAAATAGCAAATAAAAATAAAAGTATAAAAATGATGAATGAATGAAGGGATGAGGTGAGGTACAAGTAAAATATAAAAAAGGTACACAAAATATAAAAGTAAAGCTTCAGTAACGGCCCCGGCGGCGGAGGGCCGCGCAGAGGGCCCGGCGGCTGAAGGTCGGCGAAGAGGGCCGGCGCAGAGGGCCGGCGGCAGAAGGCAGGCAGTTGAGAGTCGGCGCAGAGGCCCGGCGGCTGAAGCCCAGCGGCTGAGGGCCGGTGACAGCTGTAGAGGCAGCGGGGCGGCCGAGAGGGCCGACAACAGCAGCGGAGATCCAGAAACTGCAGCGAAAAGCGGCTCCCGCGGCAGGGGTCCGGCTACAGCAGCGGCGCCGCCATCAGAGGCGGTGGCGCCGCCAACAGAGACAGTACCAGGCAGCAGAAATATAGCAGGACCGGCCCCTGCAACGGAGAGCCGGCAGCAGCACGATAGGAGGGTCCCCTCTCCGCGAGGGAGAGAGTAACCCTAGGAGGGCTCTGCAGGGATAAAACACTCGATAAATAAACTAATACAACGTAAGCACCAGGCCGAAACTCAAGCTGAACTCAAAACTGTCAACGTTCTGCGAGGGCTTCCGAAGAAACCTCGCAGAACAGCATTCCACAAAATTTTGAATATTTAAAAGTAATATAAGATAACGTAAAGGAGTTCGGCTTAACAAATCCGATAGAAAGATAGCGGGCAGTTAAGAATTTAGAAGAAAAAAGGTTGTCATAGAGACATAATCAACAGCGTTGTCAAAAACTGTCATAACAATGAAAATATTATTGTAAATATGTAAATATATGAAAAAAAAAGCGCGGGAACGTTTGAACGAACTGGTGGTCTTTTTGAATTGAAATTTCCAAAAAATACTTAAAATATATTATTTAAACGTTTAAATAGTCTGTAAATAGTATATTTCTTCTCGTTTTTATATATTATAAAAATTGTAAATAATAATGTCTGGAAAAAAAAAGAAAAAAGAAAACTGAAGATGTAGTCGAAGATACAAGCATCTTTTCAGGGTCTGATTCGGAAAATTCTAGTCCGGATGACGAACAAAAATATAAAGAATATCGGCTGCCTGATTATACCCGATATTATCCAGAAGATGGTGGAACACAATTTGAATACATAGTGTTCATGGAGAGTTCAATAAAAGACAATCCCATAGGCGATAGAGATATGATGTCGTTATCAAACTCAATTAAAAAATATAACAAGGGAGTAAAACAATTACTTAGAATGAACCGATATAAAATTGGTGTCATATTTGAGCGACCAACATTCGCTAACGCTGCCACGTCTAACAAGAAATTTCTAGAATTTCACAAGTTAATAGCAAGCATACCTGCTTCAGCTACTGAAGTCACGGGAGTTATAAATCATGTACCACTTGACATTTCAAATGAAGGAATTTATTCAGCCATTTCCAGCACTAAAAATATTATAAGTGTTCGCAGGTTTATGCGAAGAACAAAAATTGATGACAAATTTATTTTACAGCCAACCAAAACAGTATCATTGACTTTTTCCTGCCCTACCCTACCAGACAGCGTGGACTTGAATAGTTGGCGCTTCGAAGTCAAACGGTATATTCCTCCTGTTAAGCAATGTCTCAGATGTCTCAGGTATGGCCATATCGCTAAATACTGTAAAAACTCAGATCATTGCTCTATCTGTGGGAGCAATCACAATTTCAAAAATTGCACAATTAAATCGCAGGAAGCAACTTGCTGTCATTGCAAAGGCAATCATATAGCAATATCTCCAGATTGTCCTGTTAAAAAAGAAAAAATAGAGGAAAACAAAAATAAATTTAATACAAGAACTTATGCTCAAGCATTCAATGAGAAATCATTTCCACCCTTAGGCAAAAACAACAAACTTAGTCCTTCAGAACAATTTCAATCACTTCTTAATTCAGATCAAGTTTTAAATGCTTTACTTACTACTATAGTAAAATTAATAACAGATAACAAAAAAAATGAATCTTCTATTTGTACTGAAAACATTAAATCTGTTCTTTTAGAGACATTAAAAAATAGCAAGTAGTATAAATCTTATTTTTTTTTTTTCCTTTTTAATGGATCAGTTGCATTTAGTGCAATGGAATGCTCAGAGTATTAGATGTAATCAGCATTTTTTTATTCATTTTCTCTTTGAGAATGTTGTTCTCAAAGAGAAAATGTGGTATGGATACCATATTGCTTTTTTTGGAACCATCAGTATATACCTGATAGTGAAACTGGGAAAGGAAGTAAACTACCACCACAATTTTCTATTTTTTCTGCAGAAGCCTTAGCAATTTTAACCGCTTTGCAATACATTCAAGAACATAAAAATGATTCATACTCTTGGCTTATTGTCACTGACAGCATGAGCGTCTTGCAAGCTCTTAAAAATAATAGATTTGATGCAAGTACTAATTACATATTGCACGATATTAAAGATTTATACTTGCAATTAATTGAAGAAAGAAAATTTTACATTCATCTTTTATGGACACCATCTCATATTGGAGTTTTGGGAAATGAAAACGCTGACAAGCTTGCAAATCAGATAATAGACAGTGACAATGACAATGACAGTACTTTAATAAATCTTGCCATACCCTTCTCTGACTTGTATAATGAAATTAAATTATTGAATCGACAAGATTGGACATTGCATTGGACTGAGACATTAAAAACAAAAGGCTCGTGGTACGCTAAGATAAACGATGTTATTAGCTCAACTCCATGGTTAATCAAATCTTCAACATACAGAAGCAGATTTTTTTACACACTTTTATTCCGCCTAAGAATGGGTCACTGTAGATTTAATGCACACCTCCATAGAATGAATATTATATCATCACCATCATGTACAAACTGCAATAGTAACTATGATCAGACCCTGCATCACATATTCTTTGACTGTTCATCATTTAACTTACAACGTATGTCTTTTATTGAGAATCTTTTAGCAATATTTAAGAAGCCCGTTGCTATCCCGCGCGACGTGCAAGAACTATTGAAGAATTTTGAAACGTATTTACCGATTTATGACTATATTATTTCTTGTGTTGGAAAAATTTAATTATTGGAATTGGAAACAAATCGGATTTACACAATACCTGATGAAGACTTGGCTTTGGCCTTACTTTTAAAAGTTCAAGGAATATACTTTTACTAAAGACTTGGCTTCGGCCTTACTATTTTATAATTTAAGAAGATATTAATTCAAGACTTGGCTTCGGCCTTACTATTTTATAATTTAAGAAGATATTAATTCAAGACTTGGCTTCGGCCTTACCATTTTATAACATAAGAAGATATTAATTCAAGACTTGGTTATGGCTAATGGCTTCGTCCAGCCTTACCATTTTTTTTATGAACAATAAAATTCAAGACGAGGCTATCATGGTCTGAGATACCTTTGCCTGCTCAGTGTAATGCACTGGCAAATTGAACAAACAACAATATGTAAATATAACATATTTAAATTATAGCGTTGTGTTGTGTAGGAAAAATATTATCAGAACAGCGCCTCATAATACTAGAATGCGTATTATGACCTGCAGAAATGAATGATATATGAGTATGAAGAAGTAAGTATATGTAGGATAATAAAATAACACTACAAGAGGACCAGAGTCACCGACATAGCTGAGAGGATTAGCAAGCTAAAGTGGCAATGGGCTGGTCACATATGCCGCAGGACCGACAACCGATGGGGTAAACGAGTCCTCGAGTGGAGACCGCGTCTCGGCAAAAGTAGGGCGAGACGCGCCATTGGGCGAGATGGAGCGACGACATCAAAAAGGTGGCTGGTAGTGGCTGGCGGAGAACTGCTCAGGATCGAACTTGGTGGCGTGCCATAAAGGAGGCCTATATCCAGCAGTGGACGAGTAGGGGCTGATGATGATGATGATGATGATGACACTATTACTATAAATTAGATTTATTTTAAAGCAAATTGCTAATCCATTGCTCCATATGTCCAGCGATTGTTCTTAAAGCATGTGCGCCCGAGTTGTCTCCTGTATTGACGCGCTTGTATCGCCTCTCATTTAGGACTGGTATAGTGCCCAAGTCCTGGAAGCTTGCTAACGTGCAGCCTGTGCCCAAGAGGGGTAGTCGTGCCGATCCCGCCAACTATCGGCCGATTTCGATCACCTCCATACTTTGCAAAATTATGGAGCGTGTATTGAACTCGCGCCTCTTGGCATACCTGGAAGGTAACGATCTCCTCAGTGACCGACAGTACGGGTTTCGCCGCAATCGGTCAACTGGGGACCTACTAGTGTATGCCACTCACTTGTGGGGCAAGGCCCTCGAGAAGAATGGGGAAGCGATTGCTGTCTCCCTTGATGTCTCGAAGGCTTTCGACCGGGTTTGGCACGCTGGCCTTTTGAGTAAGCTTCCAGCGTACGGCATTTCCCCTAGCCTGACTGGCTGGGTAAAACACTTCCTGACTGAACGGTCCCTCCGAGTTGTTGTCGACGGATGCTCTTCTGAGCCCATGTCAACTAATGCCGGTGTTCCTCAGGGGTCTGTTCCCTCTGCAACTCTGTTCCTGCTGCATATTAACGATCTGCTGATGCCCGGTATCTATGGGTATGCAGATGATAGCACAGTTGTAGAGAGATACCTGCCGGATGCTCGGGCTAGTAGGGAATCAATCCGGTCAGAAAGAGAGGCCATGGTTGAGCGAACGAGTGTTGCACTGCAGGCAGTCTCCGAATGGGGCAATGCCAATCTTGTAGCATTCAATGCCGCCAAAACACAGGCGTGTCTTTTCACCGCCCAAAGGAGCCCGTTCACCTTGGCCCCTACTTTTCGGAATGTGTCCTTGGAGTGTTCCGACCGCCTTCAGCTTTTGGGGGTTGAGATTTCCTCGAACCTTAACTTTGGGCGGTTCATTGAGTCCAAGGCCAAGGTGGCTGCCAGGAAACTTGGCGTTATCGCAAAGGTCCGGCGGTACTTTACACCTGGGCAGCTTCTAATGTTATACAAAGCACAGGTCCGTTCGTGTGTGGAGTACTGCAGCCACATTTGGGCTGGTGCTGCCAAGTGTCACCTGGCCACTTTGGATTCAGTGGAGAGGCGTGCAAAGAGGCTGATTGGTGACCCTGATCTAACTCGAGTTGGTCTCCAAAGCCTAGAGCACAGGCGTAGAGTAGCCAGCCTTTCGGTGTTCTATAGGATGCATTTCGGGGAGTGTGCGAGGGAATTGCATGATTTAATTCCCCATCTCCGTTCCACCAGCGGACGACCCGTCGTACGGCTGGTTTCCACCCTTACGTTGTTAACACCATTACGATCCGGACGAAGCGCTTCGCCTCCTCCTTTATACCGCGTACATCGAGGGACTGGAACAATTTGCCCGCGGCGGTGTTTCCGTCGGACTACAATTTGAGTGTCTTCAGGGCTAGAGTGAATAGGCTCTTAATAAACTAGTGCGCTTTACCATCAACGATTGCGTCACTGCTTACCATCAGGCAGGATTACGGTCAAGCGCTGGTTTATAAATTATATAAAAAAAAAAAAAAAAATATGTTCGAAAAATGTGTTTGTTCATTAACCGGAACAACGCAATGCATATTGTTGAACTGTCAAAATGAAACCAATGGATTCAGTGGAAAGACGTGCAAAGAGGCTGATTGGTGACCCTGATCTAACTCGAGTTGGTGTCCAAAGCCTAGAGCACAGGCGTAGAGTAGCCAGCCTTTCGGTGTTCTATAGGATGCATTTCGGGGAGTGTGCGAGGGAATTGCATGATTTAATTCCCCCATCTCCGTTCCACCAGCGGACGACCCGTCGTACGGCTGGTCCATCCTTACGTTGTTAGCACCACTACGATCCGGACGAAGCGTTTCGCCTCCTCCTTTATTTTTATATTATTTGCCAGCGGCGGTGTTTCCGTCGGACTACAATTTGAGTGTCTTCAAGGCTAGAGTGAATAGGCTCTTAATAAACTAGTGCGCTTTACCATCAACGATTGCGTCACTGCTTACCATCAGGCAGGATTGCGGTCAAGCGCTAGTTTATAATATATACAGTATGTTAAATAACAGAGGGCGTTCCCTTAAACTCGTTAATATATATCATTAATAGATTAAAATAAAAATATCAGCATAGAAAAATAAGCATAAAAAAATCCGAATAAAAAAAAATTCTAATTGGAAATAAATTTGAAACCTCCTGTTTTAAATCAAAATAGTAGTCGTCATGTATAAATAAATTGCGACGTTGCCGTCTTTCATGTTCGCGTGTACAGTGTGTTTCTTTTACATGTTAATTTAAAATTTTTATTGAATATTTTCATATTGGAAAAAAATTTAAAACATTTTGTTTTCGAATGGAAATATTTTTTTTAGCATGTATGTATGCTATACTGTTTCAGGTTAACGGGGACGCCCTCTGTTAGTTAACATACTCTATATAAAAAAAAAAAAAAAAAAAAAAAGAGACCCATTAATGGTGTCATACGCAATTACTCTGCCGTACTACATCCGCAAACAGCTCAGCTGTTTGCTTGCAGCTTAGTACTTAGTCGTACACACTGTGTAAATGTACGTTAAATACATAATGTACTTATATACATGTTATCGAAAACGCTGTTAGTGCCTCGTGAATTGTTGATGATGTTTTTGTGTAAGGAGGTAGGTAAGGTTTAGAGCGTTAAGCTTAAGCTTTATAAGTTTGTCTGTACTCTTTTTCGCACCTTTTAGTAAAAAATACAGTTTACTCACTGTTAGACAGAAGAAAATTGGTATGTACAGTAAACTCATAAGAGTTTATGGTATGTTTTAATTGCATTTGTAAACAGCTCATGTGAAAGTAAGTCATGTATAAAGAAACACATAAAAATTGGGATAAAGATAGGAAGCTGCGGTGATAAACAAATTAAAATATACTGAAAATCAGCTTATTATTAGGTTGTTAGTGTACAAATACACATACAACTATTTCCTTTATACGAAACCTGAATATAGTTTGTCCAGAATAAGCAACTGAATCGATTCCAATCATTTTACACCATCTTATATTGTTTCCTAAATACATTTAGAAATTGTAGCGATGTGGTCACTAAGCGCGACACGCAGCTTACGGTAACGCGCGTCCGCGCTACATCTGACGCCAGAGGTCAACGCACACCCGAACGGAACGTTGACCATATTTTTGTTGGGACAATCAAATAAGATAACAAGCTCATAAGTTTGTGGTTTTTCATTATAACTTTTAGACATTTTGTACATAGAATCATAGATGTTTCGGCCGATAAACGAAACATAATGTTGTATAATAAAATGGAATAGAAAATTTTATAAAAGGGCGGAGACTTGGTGTCCTAGAATGTATTCTAGGACACCAAGTTTCCGCCCTTGGGGGAGATTGGTGCCTAAACTGCGCTGTAAGCTGTAGCTTACAGCGCAGTTTAGGCACCAATCTCCCACAATATTAAAATGTTGTCTGATTCTGATCCCCTGTATTTTGTAATATTGTGGTGGGAAAGTAAATCTTATCATAGTAAACGCCTGATACAAACTGATGTATTTTAGTACCCATGTTTTAATCTCCTCTAAGGAATATCTTAATTTGACAGGACTATACTTATTAATATCTTTCATCCTTTTCTCAATGAAATAGTTAGATAAAGATGGACTGAACTTAAATTAAGTTTAGTTTACGAACAACAGAATGGGCGCCATTATTTTGTTTTTAAACTTTTTTAAATTCATTTCATAATAACTGTTTTTTTTTTTAACAGACTTCAAAAAGGAGGAGGTTACTCAATTCGACCGTATATATGCTTTTTTTTATATATTTGTTCGCGCATAACTTCGTCGTTTATGAACCGATTTTGATAATTCGTTTTTTGTTGGAAAGAAGACGTTCCCAAGGTGGTCCCATGATAAGGACATCAGGGTCTGATGATGGAAGACCAGAGAAAGGGGCACTTTCAAAAATCGTAGGGGCGATTAGTGCATTTCTTAGTATTTTCGTTAAGTATTTTAAAGCACTACAATTTGATAATGGTCTGGAGTAGATCTGATGATGGAGCCGGGAGACAGTCGAAGGAACTCCTAAACAATTCACAGCAGCTACCTTGTGTTTGGACTTCTTTAATTTGTATTGATAAGAACTTTACACCTAGATGGGTTGTGACTGTCATAAGAGCTCTGATGATGAAGACAAAGGCCAGTTCCAGGAATTCCTTAACAGTTTGCAGTAGCTACTTTGTGTTTGGTTATAATTCATTTATATTGATGAGAACTTTGCACCCATTGGGTTAAAATAATGGTCTGCAGTAAATCTGATGATGAAGACCGCAGGCAGTCGAGAGAATTCTTCAAAATTACGGGTAAAAATTAAAGTAAACAAAATTATGTCATTTCCCAACTATATTTGCGTCAGCTTCCAGTCTGACCGGATGTAACTGAATACATAGTACCTACTTTTCACAACTAAAAAGTGTAAAATAAAAACTTTTTTTACAAAAAAACAACCGACTTCTACCACTACAAAGTGAAAAATAACTAATTTCGGAAGTCGGTGTCAAAAACTAATATACAAAAACCAAAGACACCGACTTCCGAAATTAGTTATTTTTCACTTTGTAGTGGTAGAAGTCGGTTGTTTTTTTGTAAAAAAAGTTTTTATTAAGGATAATAATTGTTGGTCCCGCTTTAGGAATTTCTCCAGTATCGTGGGTGCATTTACAAACATATAAACTAACATACACAAAAAGCCAGGCTCGGAACAACTACTTTAGGTCATACAAATATTTTATTAGCGACATGCAGTGCAGCAGTCGATAGTTTAGCCACTGAGCCAAACATGTCGCTGTACTTTAACAGTTGTATGAATTTGATTATGCGATAAATTAAAGTTGTTACTTAATCAACTTCCCTGACGTCTCCAAAGTTCTTATAAAGGCGAATTTTTAGTCACCGTCCAAATTTCGATATATTAATCTATGGCGAAAATCATTGAATACGTGTTCTTTTTCTTTTAGCGTCACTCAAGTACTGAGATCTATAAAAATTGATGTTTGTTGACATCGTACGCGGTCGGTAACTGCGCGGGCTCTCCGCCTGCCACCGAAGTTCGTATGTTTGCGCGGCAGTGTATTCAGTTGTCAAGGTGCTACGGTAGGTAGGTATATGTAACGTGTGATTACACCTTTCCAAACATGAAAATTTATCTCTACATAGTGAATATTGCATACTTCAGAATAGTATTGTATTACATTATTGTCAATTTAAACTATGTCCATTTACCTACTTGCAACTACATTAGCAACTTTGTTCAGTTCAGTATTCTGAAAATCTTGTTTTATACTTTTTCAGCGTCGTTTTTTGTCGTAGTTGGGTTTTTCAACGTTTTATCGAAATACCGCCCACGATGGATGGATGCTCATGAGATGAGAAGACACCTCAACTATCCGGAGCTTCGGGCCCGCCTTTCTGACGGTCTTCCCCGTCATATATACAATATGTAAAGAAAACCCTATAAGATCCGTGAAGGTATTGTTAGGTATTGTTATCTGATTCTAATAATGCCAAGTTTCGGGGAAAATAATCTTTTTTTCCCGGGAATTAATTCCAATTTGAATTAATTCCCGGGAAAAAAAGATTATTTCAAAATTCATTATTATTGTTACTATGATGATTATGTAAAATTTTATATTATATTTGGTCAAGTGTTTACCTAACCTTTATTATCCTTATGGGTCGGACAGGGTTTTCTTTACATATTGTATAACTAGCAGTTGCCCGCTACTCCGTCCGCGTGGACTTCAGTTTACAGCGCGCGGTGGTTCCGGTAAATTAAAAAGTGCTCAGTTGACATAAAATAAGCGCGTGTTAAAATAATGGGAGCAATATGTAGTACGTCCGCATTAGCTCCCGTTTTCGCCACATTTTTTGGTACTGCTCTGCTCCTATTAGTCATAGCGGGATGTTATTTATCCTATGTCTTTCTCAGGCTCTAGACTATCTATGTACCAAATTTCATTACAATCGGTTCAGTAGTTTTGGCGTGAAAGCCGGACAGACAGACACGACAGACAGAGATTCGCATTTATAATATTAGTATGGATTATAAACTAGTGTTTGCCCGGAATCAAACACTAGTTTATAATTATATATAGGCAGTTGAGCGAGGTGATGCAATGTTAAACCCAACAACACGACCAACGATGCTGCGCCAGAGTGAGATTGATCTGGAGAGCCTCAATGATCAAACTCCCGACACAACAACATTTGGCGTATCGTACCTGGCACAAATCGCCACACAACTGCTCAGACCCGTTCTCCGTAAGGCTTCACCAGACATCGAGCACGACGAATCGCTTGGCGGCAAGGCTTTGTCTGCTAACTTAACAACACCAAAATATTTACGCACAAAAGATCGGCGACGACTTTTCAGTAACCTCTTGGTCTTTGGAAGTAGTGTCTCGCTTTGCTCTCTTGGCTCGCACGCAGTTCTAGAACTGTGATCCGAGAAATGCGTGGGCCAGGGCCCAGGGAACACCCACTAAATGGGTTAGGATAGCCTAACCCATTACAACCCCGGTGTAGGTGTGAGATGAAACACCGGGGTGGTTTTTAGTCAGTAAGTCTGACAGACCCCGTCGGGCATCCATAAGGATTTTCCACCGGGAAAAAGAAACCCTAACCCGTTTTGTCGGGCTACCCTGACTTAGATACTGAATTTTGACGGCACGATTGGTGCAGTGGCTCGGCAATCGACTGCTGCGCCGCGTGTCGCGGGTTTGATTCCCGCACGGATCAAATATTAAATTTGTATGGCCTACAATTTGTTGTTCCAAGTCTGGCTGTTTGTGTATGTTAATTTATATGTTTCTTCGTTAATCTACGATATAGGAAAAACACATCATCATCATCATCATCATCAACCTTTTTTTTATCGTCCCACTGCTGGGCACAGGTCTCCTCTCACACAGAGAAGGATTGAGTATAATCACCACGCTTGCTGAATGCGGGTTGGCGATTTCAGACTTAAAGTCCAGGTTTCCTCAAGATGTTTTCCTTCACCTTCAGTCATTGGTGTCCAAGATATACTTAGAAAGTACAATATAACTTTAGGGAAAAACACATAGTGTGGGGCATTGTTTAGAAAAAAATTGATACTTTGTTGACCGGCTATCATTTAGTTAAAAGGCTAGGCGGATGTTCAGACCATGGAAATAATGTCTGACAACGACAAGAAAAGTACACTTAGAAATAAATAAAAGGTCAGGTGTCAGTTGAGACTATTGAGAGTATAATAAATATGTAATTTCCATTATGGACATAAAGCAATAAATTCTTAATTTTAATTATAGAAAACTAGCTGCGCCACACGGTTTCACCCGCGTTTTTTTTTCATATGCCCAGCTCCTATTGGTCGCAGCGTGAAGTTAAATAGCCTAAAGTCCTCCCGGATTAATGCGCTATCCAATGCAAAAAGAATTTTTCAAATCGGACCAGTAGTTCCTGAGATTAGCGCGCACAAACAAACAAACAAACAAACATACATATAAACAAACAAACTCTTCAGCTTTATATATTATATATTAGTATTAGTATATATATAATTCTGCTGTACGTGTGTATGTCATTGAACTCCTCCTAAACGGCTTGACCGATTTTAATGAATTTTTCTGTATGCGTTTGAGTGGCGACCTGGATGGTTTAGATTCACAAATCAACCCGGCAGATGGCGCTGATCGCTTGAAGAAGCATGTGATCTTGGAAACGGCCCTAACGATTTCGCTGAAATTCAATATGTGGGGGTTTTCGGGGACGAGAAATCGATCTAGCTCAGTCTTATGTTTGGGGAAGCGCATGTTTTCGAGTTTTCTCTTTCGCAATATTTCACGCATAATATGGGCCCTAATTTCGCGCGGCTTGACATAGCGTCAGTGGCGTAGTCGATATTGGTATGGTCTACTCGCAATGACTGGTGTTTTTCGGTTCAAACCCGGCCAATCACAAGTTTTTTTTTATGTTTTTAGACAAGTTTACAGTTTTTTTTTTTAATTTTTGTAGTTACTTAAAAAGAAAATTGCAGTTTGTGTTTAAGAGACTGAAACAAGAGCTCTAGGGATAGAGAGAGGTATGATATCTTTGTTACAAATGTACATGACAATGCTTTCCATGGGTATATTCCTAAATCTGCTGTACGTGTGTACGTCACTGAATTCCTCTTAAAGGGCTGGTCCGATTTGAATGAAGTCTATGTATATAAATAAAAGTCGTGTTAGTTACTCTATTTATAACTCAAGAACCGCTTAACCAGTATGGCTCAAAATTGTTAGGAAGGTAGATAAGAACTGGGAGAAGGACATATCACATAGGATACTTTTTATCCCGTTCCCGTTATTACTCTTTGCCGGTTTAATTTTTTTTAATAAAAGCCCCAAAGCGAACTTTCACTTCAACATTTCTAATATTGTATTGCTGTGCCATTTACCACTTCACTACATACTATAAAACAAAGTTTCTTTCTCTTTCCCTATGTCCCTTTGTATGATTAAATCTTTAAAACTGCGAAACGACATGGAAAGTTTGATTGTCGCAATCCAGCACTGAGCACGCCACAATAGCGGCGGTAAGTCCTCTCTTTGAGGAGTAGTTAGAGAGGCGCCACGGCGTTCTCACCTTCCGACTGACGTAGGTCCTCACCGGACACGACTGTTTCGGGAGGTTCCTGTTCCGTATAAGGCGGGAGGAAACGCCAGGGTGACCACTGTGTGCATCGCTGAGGATACGGTGGAGCAAATGGCGGAGGTCTGCCCGGTTTAGGTAGAGCACAGCCGTGTCCTCGTGGCGGCGATCGGCGGAGATCTCTCGCGTCCGACCCCGGTCCGGGCCATAGTCCGGAGCAAGAGTGCATGGCAAGCTTTCACTTCCTTCTGTGAAGCAGTGATGCTGGCAAAGGAGGAGGCAGAGCGCGTGAGGGAGCGGAAATCCCACTACCCTCACGCCTCAAATCGCTGCAGGAAGCGCCCTGGTCAGGAGGCAACATCGGACTCCCGACCACCGTAGGCATGGGCTTGCGGGCGGCGAGCGATAGGCAGCTAGCCTCCTGGTAAGAACCAGGCCCGGGTTGACGGCGCGTTGTGTTTCACATGCGCCTCAAATAGATGTCAGCACACCTTGACGGGGTCCATGAGGACTGGTCCACAGAGTTGCGGGTTGGTTAAAAAAGAAACCATGGCACTGGCCGTTGCATAGGCAAGTGAAGGAACACGGGTGGGTTTTAGTCAATAAAAGTCTGACACGCCCTTCCGCTCCGCCTAGAGCGGGAGAGGTCATTTGATGATTTCCCATCCAAATAAAAAAAAAAGAACTGAAGAAGAGCAAGAAATTGCACTTGAAGAGCGCAGCCTTAGTATGGCTCGACTTCGTACTTCTCACTCAACAGAGCAAAGGGAGGCAGCCCGTGAAACGGCTCCGTTGGCAATGCGAAATCGTCTAGGAAACCTCAGAGATCAAGCGCAAGATAATTTACGAAGCACAAGAAGAAATTCATCAAATACTGATTTGAATCAAGCAGCGTTTCAACACGCATATAATATAGCGCAATGGCGTTCGCATTGGGTCAATGGATGTTGTTTGCGAGTATTGTAGCACATTAAAGATTTCCGGAGAACCGCCAGGATTGTGCTCCCAAATAAAGAACCATTAAATAATAATATTTATTTATTTAAAATTATCCTAATTTAAAAAGTAGTCATGTGATATTGTCTTTAAGGCGGAACGAAGTTCGCCGGGTCAGCTAGTATTAGTATAGATTTATACAATAATGTAATAAGAATTAAGTTTGGTTTGTATTGTTACCTTACATTTTATCAGATACTAAATTTAGTTATCGTTCAATAAATTTAGCAACTAATAAAATAGGGCTCAACTTATTCCCCTATTAGTCACAACAAAATTTTGAGATAGGAGCTTTTTGGCCTTATTTAATTATACTTGTTTTGGCTTCGTTTAATTTTACTATTTTTGGTCTTGTTTTATATTACTTGACTTTGTTTCATTTTACTTGTTTTAAATACAATTTGTTTTTTTTTTAATATTTTTGACTATGTTTAGTCTAGTTTGTTTTCTTTATGTAGGAGTCGCAAAAAATACTATTTCTTACATTATTTCACAAACACCATATCATCAGCATCATCATTATCAATCTATTTATCTATTTATTTAGTCGTCCTCCGTGGCGCAGCGGTCAACACGCTTGCCTGCGACATGGAGGTCCCGGGTTCGATCCCCGGCCAGGTCATGATGGAAAAACGAACTTTTCCTGGATGCCCTGGGTCTTGGATGTTTATCTATATATATGTATCTATTATAAAATATAGTATCGTTGAGTTAGTATCCCATAACACAAGTCTCGAACTTACTTTGGGGCTAGCTCAATCTGTGTGATTGACTTATCGTCCCACTGTTAAGCACAGGTCTCCTCTCATACAGAGAAGGATTGAGCTTAATCACCACGCTTGCTCAACGCGGGTTGGCGATTTCGCGCTTCAAAGTCCAGGTTTCCTCGTGATTTATTCTTCGCCTTTGAATCAGTCATTGGTGTATAAGATATACTTAGAAAGTACAAATAACTTACAAAAGTTATAATGATACTTGCCTGACTTGGAATCGAACCCAAACACTCATACTTGGACACACACGAACACCATATACTATACCCATATTAGCAAAATAAAATACCTTCATCTTTGTACACAAAAAGTTTAACACGACCCTCCCAAATTAATGTGACCTCCTAAACAAGCACTTAAAGCCATACACGCTTAAAGAGACATTTATAAATAGGTAGCCCCTAATGAATCAGTACGCACGGCACTCAAAACATTGGATTAGACATAAAAAAGGTCTGGGCTATAAAAATAATTAATTTATAGAAGTGAAATTCTTATTTATGGTCCATGGTGTACAGTAAAATAATGATGTCAAACGGAGTCCAACCTCGATGATTCCAAATGTTCATAAAACTTCTCTTAAGCCTTTATATAAATTTGAGGTAATAACCCTCTTAATTAAAGTACGTTAAAGGGACTTTGCAAACGAGCATACTCATGTGTGTTGCCATCTTTTCTATTATATATTATATATGTACATAACATAAAACTTTTAAGAAAAGAAAAACGACTACAGTAATAAACAAACAAAAAAGAATGTTGCAAATCGGTTTGGAATCTTAAAGTTAATTGGTGAACATACATAAAAAAAAAACCGGCCAAATGCGAGTCGGACTCGCACACCGAGGGTTCCTCCGTACAAACGTAGCGGTTTACAATTTATGACGTACTAGCTTTCCGCCAGTGGCTTCGCCCGCGTGGAGTTCGGTTATATCGCGCTTTTTCAATTCCCCTCGGGAACATCAAATTTTTCCGGGATAAAAGGTAGCCTATGTTCTTTCTCAGGGTGTAAAGATTTTCTGTGCCAAATTTCATCAAAATCGGTTAAGATGTTTAGGCGGGAAAGCGTAACAGACAAACAGACAGACAGAGTTACTTACGCAATTAAAATATTAGTATGAATAAGTATATTAATGGATGGATTAGTATGGATTAAATCAAATTACTTACTTGATATGGTTCAAACCAATTGTTTCAAACCAATTGCATGGTAATGCGTAATGCACATCAAATATATATATTTTTTTTTTGTTTTAATATTATCTTATTTTGGAACTTACAGAGAGGGTACACACTTTAATACTTTGGAAGTGACTCTCGCGCAAACCGTTCAGTTTAGAACAATCGTAGTTATGATAATTTCGTGAGAGTCAACATAGTTAATATTTTTTATTTTATAATATAACTAAAATAGTGGGCCAGTACCTTGTAAAAGTTCTTTTATTATAGTACATTACGATATTAGTGCGTAATGATGGTTATAACATGCGAGGCGAAATTTCAGCCCGAGCCGAAGGCGAGGGTGTAATTGAGCCAAGCATGTTATAACCAATACGCACGTATATCGTACGACGTTTTTTAACACGCGAGGAAACAGAAAAAAAGATATTCAGAATACAAGTACAAAGAAAAGAAAATTTGAGAAAAATGGCGCGAGGTTTATTTTCTGCCGTAGCTGCGTGAAAATGTTGGCAAAGATGCTAGAGCATGCAGTCAAGTTTTTAAATTACCGAATAAACTGTTTTTTTTTTACAAATACTCATTTAAATACAAACAAATACAAATTTGTTTATTTCAAATAGGACATCAGTTATTTTAAATAAACTCAATCTGTGAATGCACACTGTTGCTTTCCCGCCATTAGTATTATTATTTGCCATTTCAAATATGGAACAGCACGCTGCTCACTGGCTAGAGCCACGCGGCGGCGATCAGTTCCATAATTATTTGAAATGACAAATAATGCTGTTATGGAATTTGTATGGACTATAACTTAACTATTTGCTTTGATAACACACGCGTTTGTTATGGCCCGCTTTACATATTTAAACCCGGTGGGATTACATCAGCTTTACGAGCAAGGGTGTTAAAAAAGTTATTTATGTACAACATTTTATAGTCATCATTCAGAAATCTGATTGAAAATAACTAATTATGTCTTAAATTTGAACAAAATCTGTAAATGGTGACTGAAAAAGGTGTGAATTGTATCATATTGAATTTATTTGAATAAGGATTAATAATAAGGAACAATTAGTGGGCTTTGATTTCGACTGGCATTTTAATTAACTTTTCAAACATAAAAATGTAATCATTACGAATAAACTATAGTAGGTAGACATATGGTGTCGCTGACTTTTTTGTAGGCATTTTTAAAGTCTACAATACTGTAGTACATTATTTTGATCTGTCTCATAGGGTTCAGCCAGCATTTGCAATGTAAGCTCAAAAAAATGGGTTTATTTTGCGACATGTGTTATAAACCTCAAAAATAACAGTACTTCTCCACTATTTAATGGATGTTATTATACATATAAACCTTCCTCTTGAATCATTCTATCTATTAAAAAAAACCTCATCAAAATCCGATGCGCAGTTTCAAAGATTTAAGCATACAAAGGGACATAGGGGCAGGGAAAGCGACTTTGTTTTATACTATGTAGTGATTACATTTACCAAAATATTTAGATTGAATGACGATTGTGTTGGTCTTTGTTTTGGTTTAATTAGTTACTGTGCCTAAAAAATTTAAAAGGTTTCGGGTTTTTCTGTTGGGTTACCTTAAGCTATTGTTTCATACCAAAATTCAAAATTCAATGTCAGCGGGAAGTAGACTTTAAGTTTTGATTCCGTTGCGAGTAGTCGCGAATTTCAAACTATGCGGTATGATTATAGGTAGGTACCTACCTCAGCGTTTTGAATTTTTGCGTTGATTTAGAATTTTTCACAGTTTAGAGGCAATTAGATTTAAGAAGTGTTTGATATGAATTTCAACTTTAATATCTCTACGCGTTCATGTGAAAAAGGGTGGGTAGTAAGTTTATAATTATTAAAAAAATATTTTATGTCATGTAAGCAAAAATAATATTTTAATATTTATTGTAACTTCAAATTTATCATTTTCACAATTTTTCCTTTATCAGTCTGTACTATACAACGTGTAACATAAAGGGTATATACATAACAAAGGCATGGCATCTTTACATGATATCAAACGATATTGGAAGGGTTTTTTAATCCTATCTCTTTATGTTAGGAAGTTATGAGGAAAAACACCGCCTGCAACAGGCTACTATCATACTAGTCACACAGAGATATTGAAGGCATTTATCAGATTTTGGCAAGTAACGTGACGGGTAACGAGTAGTTATTAACGTATGTAGTGTGCTGCCACGTTTTTATGATTTGATTTTAAGAAACACACGAAACCGAAAATTTGGTACAAATTTTTTGAGTATTTTATTTTGAGTTGAAACCCTTCCGATATCGTTTGATATCATCTAAAGATGCCATACCCTTGGTATGTATATACCCTTTTTGTTACACGTTGTATATAACGTTCCTTCGTGCCGAATTTCAAGATTCTGAGTTCACAGGAAGTACCTTGTAGGTTTTGATTCCCTAGCGTGTGACGGAAATTTGTCTAAGGTGTCGGTATAAACTGCTGTATCTTTTGATCGCTTTAACTTAGAAGTTTGATTTTTTCACTGCTTAAAGGGACAATAGACCTAGGTATTTGGTATAAATTTCAATTTGATACCTTTATTCTTTCGTGAGAAATAAGGCAGTAAGTTTCATTTTATTAAAATATTTTTATTATATTATATAACTAAAAAAATGTGATTTTCGCAATTTTTCCTATATTTTCATTATATGACAATGCTTGCCACTTCCCTCCGCGCGCCCGCGCCGTGTGGTTTGAAATTAATACGCTCCGGGTATATTTACGAATATCGCGTTCCGATTGTTAGTTTCCGGCTCGTGTTTTCATTCTAGACTGTGAAATTGTGTCTGGCTTGGTATAGTAAGTTTATTCTTAGTGTTTGTTTGGTATTTATTGTAAATCAAATAATTTCGGTGAGTACATTTATTTTCTTACTTGTGAGGGTAACGTAATTTATTTTTCTTTTCGCCGCGCGACGGTTTTGTTTTTTTCTTTTCGTTAACTTAGATTTGTTTTTCTTGTTAATTAATTAGCTATGTCAACTTCCAATGACCCCCCTGATCGTGGGGGGGACATTTTCCGCAGAGATAACAAGACGTTTAGGTCGCCGCCGCAAGCATCCGCTAAGCGTTTGTTTTGTGAAATGTCTCCGACCGACAATTTAATAGATGATAGGTCGAAGCGTTTACAAACTGCACCCAATTCTCCCGAAAAGTCGCCTACATTAAATATTTCCAATCGTAGCGACGGGAACAGTAATTATTGCGATTTGATGACCGAGGCGTCTGTGTACCTGGCCAAAATCAACGAGCTGGTTAATGATAACGGTTCTCGTATAAATGTCGCGAACAAATCAGCAATTATGGATATGACTCAACGAGTTACAAGTATCGTGTCTTTGTTAGCTTTAAAATCTGCGTGTAACGAGACAAAGCTTGCTAACACCGAGCGCGAATTGGAAATAATTAAATTAAAATCCTACGCTAAAACCGTTAATGAGGACAAAAACATGTCGTACGCGGATTCTTTGAAACTGCGGTTGCCTAAAGTTACCCCGGCTATTGAATCTAGAGTACCTCTTCCTTGTCTCGTCGCCTATCCGACCCAGGAGCGATCAGCTGACTATGCGTCATCTTCCGCCACTAAACAAGCTCTTATGAAGGCGATTAGACCGAGTGACGATGGTTTTCAAATAGTCGGTATTAAAAAAACCGCCAAATCAGGCGTTGTACTGCGCGTTGCAAATGAAAACCAATTGAAAAGACTAGAATCGGTAGACGCTATAAAGTCTGCGGGTCTTCGTTTAGAAAAACCAAAAGGTCGCCGACCCCGTCTATTAGTCAAGGACATTCCCGCCTCTATGGAAGACAACAATTTTTGCAAGCCATATACCGCCAAAATATTAAAAACGAGTTGCCAATAAAAGAAGACGACTTCATTAAATCCACGAAAATAGTCCGTAGGCGTTCTACCAATAACGGTCGTAAATGGTTAGGAATAGAGATTGAACCTGAGGTACGGAAACATCTTGTGTCTACCAAGGATAAGTTATTTATTGACTGGGCCACGTGCCGTTTTGTTGATGATATCGAGGTAGTTCGTTGCGCGTATTGTCAGCAATTCGGTCACGTGAAAAAGCATTGCGCTAATAAATCACCAACCTGCGCTATATGTTCTGAGGCCCACGAAACCAATGTTTGTCCGCATAAGGACGATTTAAATTTTACCCCGGTTTGCGCGGCGTGTAAACGTTTTAAAAACCTTTTGACCATCGCTGCGGGTCTGAACAGTGCGGTACCTATAAATTAAAACTCGAACAACTTATCCTACATACTAATTACTAATTAAGATGGATAGTCTAAGCATAGGGCAATTAAACCTTCACAACGATAAGGTGGCGACATCAGAGTTAGATAAATTAATTATTGACTATAACTTAGACCTTGTACTCATTCAAGAGCAATATCAAAACTCAAGTTTACGTCACAGGGTAGTACAGCTGGATTGTAGGGCGCGAGCCGGAATTTATGTTGCGCGGTCTTCTAACTTTACGGTAACGTCTATACGTGACCTCATGACGCCACACTGTGCGGTTGCTGAAGTCTCATCAGCTTCTTTTAAAGTATTCGTTGTAAGCTGTTACTTTCAATATTCAGATCCTGTTACTCCTCATATACATAATCTCCGTCATGTCTTGCGGTCACTCGCGGGCTGCAAAGTGATCGTTGGCGCGGATGTCAACGCGTCATCGTCTCTGTGGTATGGCAAGGTTCGGGCAACCGATACCGAACGACGCTGCGCTGTTGAGGATTTCATTGCTGAGATGAACCTATCGATTCATAATACCCCCGATGCACCACCTACTTTTTGCAGCCAAATAGGCGAATCTTGTATTGACGTCACACTTTCTAGTGCCGACGTACGTTTGGATAGGTGGCGTGTCCTACCGGACGCGTCTTGTAGTGATCATCGCCTGATCGTGTACGAATTTGTTCCTGGTTATATTCAGGGTCCGTCTCATATTCCTGGTAATTTCAGATATAGATGTAAAGGTGCGAACTGGGAATTTTTTGGCTCGCTTTTTGCGTGTCACGCCAAGGAGTTCACTCGGGACGGGCTGTCAGCCGAAGAAAGTGCTGACATTATGTCAGAAACCTTTACCTACTGTGCTGACATCGCCATTGGTCGTGGATCTATGACCAATATTCGTAGATGTGACTGGTGGAGTGATTATTTAGTTGAACAGCGCAAAAGATATCGCAGAGCGCGTAGACAGTTAAATAAACTCAAGAGCCGAAAGATTACTGGAGATCTTCTTACGTCCGCTTTAAATGCTTTTAGAGTTGCCAAGTCACGCTATAAAGCATCGGTGGAAAAATCTAAGGGTAACTTGTTGCGGAAAATCGTTGACAAACTTGACAGGGAGGGTCCGTGGTCTCCCTTATATCACGAATTTAAAGCTAACAGATCGGTCGACCTTGCATACGTTCAAAACATTAAGGTCAATGATAAGCATACCACGGGCATAGAGGAAACAACAAAAGTACTAATTAATACACTTATCCCTGATGATTCACCGGCTAACGATAGCGACTACCACCAACAGATTCGAGCGTGGGCTCCTGTGCCACCTGAATCACCAATGTCAGACGTACCATCTAATGACGAATTTATAAATATTGTTAGAAAACTACCGGTCAACAAATCATCAGGGGAAGATAAAATATCTAATAGGATGATTAAAGAAGCGTGTAAAACAGCGGGTGATGCCATCTTAACTGTATATAACCGATGCATTGCTGAAGGCGTTTTTCCTCGTAAATGGCGACGCGGTTTCATACGAATAATACCAAAGTGTGGTGATAAACCACCGGATGATCCGAAGTCATATCGGCCTATCACGCTTCTACCATCTTTGGGGAAACTTCTTGAGCGCCTCATCGTTCCACGGTTACTACCGAACGGTCCAAAATTTCATAGTAATCAATATGGCTTCACCATCGGTAAATCAACAGTCGACGCGGCGCTTTCTGTCAGAAGAACCGTTAACCAGTCGGAACACAAGTACGTGATTGGTATCTTTTTGGATATTTCTGGGGCTTTTGATAACGCTTGGTGGCCTATGCTGTTGTTAAAATTAAAAAACCGCGGTTGCTATAGAAACATATATAATCTCGTTTACTCGTACTTTATAAACGGTTCCGCGGTACTTAAGCTCGGTCATTTTTCTAGTACTAAAGCACTGACCATGGGATGTCCTCAGGGTTCAGTTGTCGGTCCTTATTTATGGAATTTGGGTTTTGATGATTTTCTCGCGATCCCGCTTCCTTGCGGCTGTTCACTTACTGGTTACGCGGACGATGGCCTACTGCTCATTCAATCAAGTACCCGAGCCGGACTTGAGAACTTGGCCCATACTTGCCTAAATCTAATATCTCAGTGGGGTGATCGTAACCGCCTAGCGTTTGCGCCGCATAAAACCTATCAACTTCTACTAAAGGTAATCTTAAATCATTGCCTACTATTAAATTTAATAACGTTCCCGTTAAAAAACAGCAATCCGTATGCTACCTTGGTATGGTCTTAGAAAGGAATTTTTCATTTATCGAACATATAAAAATAGTTGGCGAAAAAGCTAAAAGGAACTTTTATGCCCTAACTAGAATATCCAAAGCAACTTGGGGTCTATCATTCCTAACTTTAAAAACTATATATGGAGCTACCTACTTAGGATGTATGTGCTACGGTGCACCTGTTTGGGCCGATAGGGCCAGCATAGGGGCGGCGCGACGTAAACTGCTTCAAAGCCAACGTTTGGCATTGATATTTTTATGCAAGGCGTATAGAACAGTCAGTACTGAAGCCTTACCCGTTCTGGCAGGTGTACTTCCAGTCGATCTTGAAGTACAGCGACGTGCTTCAATGTACTACTCCGCGAGGGGGGAGGCCATGGACACTAACTTTGTTACACGACGCGACCTCAATAGAATTTCTAGATTATTTAAACCTCAGACTGACGTCTGGGAGGACCTCTTATCCGAATGGCAAAGTAGGTGGGATAATTCCATCAAGGGCCGGCACCTCCATCTGTTCTTTCCATCCGTTGGCGATCGGCTGGCTAAAACATGGCTAGAGGTTGACCACTGCGTTGCCCAATTTCTCACAGGTCATGGCAACTTTAAAAGTAAACTGTATTCTTTTAAACTTGTTCCTTCGCCTTTGTGTCAGTGTTCTACATCGAACTGTGAATTTGAACAGTCCGCACATCACATCTTGTGGGAGTGTATTCTTTGGCAGAATGAACGCAATATTATGTTGGATAGTGTACAAGTTACATCCGGAGTTGTTTATTATACGGACCTTGTTGAAACTAGAACTAATTTCCGTGCGTTCAGGCGCTTTTGCCATACCTATTATTGGAATCAATTGTAACAGCAGATACCTACTTAGGACCCATTAACTTGATCAAATGTTATTCCGTGGTGCTTGGCAATCTGGGCTTCTCCCAGTTGCAATAATGTCCCTTTGTGCCGATTGGCCTAGTTCTATTCTGTCTCCTGCTTATTATGGAGGGAAGTGGAAAAAATATCTTTTTTCTTACTCCTCCGCTATTCTTTTCTGATTAATTTCGTTGCGGGACCCAAGACAGTTGAAACATTTCTCCGGGACTCGTCGAGCTTCATTGCTCGGCGTTTTTCTGGCGGTCTCCACTGTTGATTCTGGCTTTCAGGAGTTGCAGTGGGTTGGGAACAGTGTGGCGGGTTTTGTCCCATAAAAAACATATGACAATGCTTCATGCCAATTTTCAAGATTCTGAGTTTACGGGAAGTATCCTGTAGGTTTTGATTCCTTTGCGAGTGTCGAAAATTTGTTGAAAATATCGACATAATCGGCTGTATGTTTTGATTGGCTTGGCTTAGAAGTTTGATATTTTCACAGCTTAAAGGGACAATAGACCCGAGTATTTCGTGTGAATTTCAGCTTGATACGTCCACGCGTTCTTGAGATAAAGGGTCTTGACAGACAGACAGACGGACAACAAAGTGATCCTATAAGGGTTCCGTTTTTTCCTTTTGAGGTACGGAACCCTTAAAAGAATGTTGCAAATCGGTTCTGGAATATGAAAGTTAATCGGTGAACATACATAAAAAAAAAGATTCCGGCGAATTGAGAACCTCTTCTTTTTTGGGTTCCTTACCTAAAGGTAAAACGGGACCCTATTTATGGGACTTCGCTGTCCGTCTGTCACCAGGCTGTGTCTCATGAACCGTAATAGCTAGACAGTTGAAATTGTCAGAGGTTATGTATTTTTGTTGCCGCTTTAACAACAAATACTAAAGATAAAATATTTAAGGGGGGCTCCCATACAACAAACGTGATGTTTTTGCCATTTTTTACTCCATATTAATAACGGAAATAGATAGACGCTTGAAATGTTCACAAAATATTTGGTTATGTATTAATATTAAAAATAAGTAATTAAATTAAAATAAAGTATATATTGAAAGGGGACTGGGGGGAGTCCGACTCGCACTTGGCCGGTTTTTTTGAAGTCGGTTAAAAAGGAACTTCCGTAATGTTTAATTCGTAACATATATACATCAACCGTTGGGACAAGTGCCCGCCATATATAACACCTACATGGTCGGAGGATCCTCCTTTTTTATGGAGGATAAGTGAACTTTACTCCCTGTTCCTCACGCTTCTACACTGGTGACCCCGACGTGACGACCGTGACTCATGTTGAGTTCTCCGAAAGAAAAATTCACAGGTATTTGGTAAATTTCGTATATACTAGGGGTAAGTGTTATGACGACCATAGTCCAAGTCCCAGAGACATCCGCACTATACTCCATATAGAACACAAAAGCTCGCATAGGAATGGTCGAACTTCAACAGTTTAGCTGAAGTTAAGTATTCAAATTGTAATTCGAATAAAAATTTAAAATAATGACATGCTGTTCACACCTAAGTAATCTGCAATTTTTAGGACGAAATAGGTGAATTGTTATATTAGCTCCAATATAATATATTAAGGGGAAAAATAAATAGACTTTTTCATTCTAGTCATATTCGCAATCCATGTTTACCGCCAAACTGTGCGGGCACGAGTCAGCCAATTAGCTAAATTAGCAAGTGCAGCTGCAGCTCAGTGGCGACGGCCCCGACTTATGTACAATGGTAGTTTTGTTTCATCCAGGTGGTTTACTTTGTCTAGAAAATTTCTTCTCCATTGTAACCTTAATTTGTCCTAGAATAAAATAAAGAATAGTAAAAGCATATATTGTCGTGGTGGCCTAGTGGTTAAAACACCATCCTCTCAAGTATGAGTGCGCGGGTTCGATTCCAGGTCAGGCAAATATCCGTGTGCAGTTTCTGGCCTGCCATCGGACGCGTCTCCAGCTGGCGGATAGGAGAACGGCCCCCAGATACAAACCGGTTACCGGTTACCGGGTTACCGGTTTACCGGCGCGGACCAAAACCAGACGCGGGGACCGCTTCGGCGGCCACACGTGCAGCGGGTTGGCCACCACTCCAGGTGGCTGACGTGACCCGAACCCCGGGTCACCGTCGGGCAACCCGGTCTCCTCACCGAGAGGAGCCGGGGGCCCCGTTTGCTTCCGGGCAAACGAGAGGGGCTAAGAGGACGGAAGGACACCTCGCTAAAAAAACCCTTAGCTGCTGCGTCTTCTCGCACAAGAAGACGTACCCAGCCCGGTCCCTCCGAATGAGGGGACCACTATGGGCTCGCCTTTTAGGCGGGAATCGCCGGCGGGGGATTGGTAGAAAGACTCTGCTATTTCCCATGACCCCGCCACTCAGGCGATGACGATGTGCCGCTGTGGTTTTAGTGGGTATTCCCGGTTTCGTCTGGGCGAGTCCCACACACGCCTTTCGGGGTATGGTGCATAAAGGCATTTCTACAGCGACTAAAAAAAAAAAAAGGGCAGGCAAGTACCAATGTAACTTTTCTATAGTTATATGTTCTTTCTAAGTATACCTTGGACACCAATGACTGATGGTGAAGGAAAACATCTTGAGGAAACCAGGACTTTAAGTCTGAAATCGCCAACCCGCATTGAGCAAGCGTGGTGATTACGCTCAATCCTTCTCTGTATGAGAGGAGACCTGTGCCCAGCAGTGGGACGATAAAAAGGTTGATAATGATGATGATGAAAAGTATATATTGTATGTGTATCTTCTTCTCAGCCTATAGAGGTCCACTGCTGGACAAAGGCCTCCCTCAAGACTTGCTACGAAGACCGGTCTTGTGCTGTCCTCATCCATCGGCTTCCCGCGACCTTCACCAGATCATCGGTCCACCTTACGCTGCGTCTTCCGGTACGTGGCCGCCACCTTACTGTCCCGTCGGTCATCGGTTCTACGAGCAATGTGCCCCGCCCACTGCCACTTAATTTTAGCGACTCTAAAAGCTTTGTCGGTGATTTTGGTTCTTCTGTGTATCTCCTCTCTGATTCCGCAGATGCAACCGGGATTGTATCAAGATGCAACCGGGATTGTATCATCATCTCAGCGTATGCTGAGACGATGCGATCATTGTGTCACTGCTTACCACCAGGCGGGATCGCGGTCAAGTGGTAACTGACATAAAACTAGCCTGAGTGGTTTAAATAATATAATGGTACAAAAAAAAAACCTATCAAAATATGCCTCTAGGAATTTGAAGTTTGTGAAACAAAATTAATATCAACTCGATACAAATGTATTGTCCTTTTCTTAATTGACTTCAAAAAAGGAAGAGGTTCTCAATTCGTCGGAACTTTTTTTATGTATGTTCACTGATTGAAAAATTATGGAAATCGGAGAAACTAGTTTCCTCAGGCCTTACCGTTGAAGAACCAAAAAAGCGACGTCCTAGAGTTGCAGTTATTGGTGTCCCCGTAGGCCTAACTGAACAGGGGATATTTTGATTGTATTTTTGATCAAAACCTATCTGAGAAGCTGCCGAATACAAGCCGTGAGTCCCTCTTAGCGGCAATAAAATTAAGACAAAAATCAGGTAAGAAAAATATGAGTACCTGTAATTACATCCTAGAAATGCCAGTTAACATCAGGAGAATTTTGGTTGACCAAGGCCGAATTTTTATCAATTGGATGCTTGCCCTGTGAGAGATTTCACGATAGTCACCAGGTGTTTCAACTGTCAGCAATTTGGACATGCAGCCAAGTATTGCCGAGAAACTAGCACAACTTGTAACTACTGCGGAGAGACTGGTCATTCCTTTAAGGATTGCAATAATAAAAAGGCTCCCCCTAAATGAGCGACATGCAATCGCATTTAGCGCAAATGTGACCATCAGACTGGTGATGTAAATTGCCCGGCACGAAAGTTCGCAGAGGAGAATAATATAAACTCCATAGATTATGAGGGCGCCTAAGAGCGCCATGGATTTCTTATCTTTTTAAGCGCGCATACGGGAGTTTAAATTGTATGGTTGTTTTTTTTTTATTTATATACCTACATTATAAGTAGGATCAAAAACTTGTGACTTAGATTTTTCTGTGTCTGAAGCTAAAATCGGTAATGTCGATAAAACCAAATATAATTATTTTTACTTTTACCTGATAAAAACATTCATTACCAATTCTTTGCTAATTAATCATAATGCAATTTAATACAAATATTATTGTCGGGAAAAAACAGCATGTGCAGCTATTCTAAAGTCAACAGGTATGGCAAAACTGGAATTGAAATTGTCATACACATTTTAACAGGTCAAAAATGAGAATATAAGTTCTTCAGGATAGTCACGTTTATTCACTTTGCTCTTACAATTTTTCCAACTTCTTCGTTGAGCTGCCAAAACCCGAATGCCCGTGTTCACGCGTACCCCTCTTTTTATTCTACCGTTTCCCACCAACATCCGCAAACGGACGTTCGTGTCAACTTGAGTCAAATCCTCCTAGTCAATACACCACCAAATAGTGTATTGACCAAAAAGATCGGACATGAACACAGACATTATGAATACTATTTAAATATAAATTATCGCAATAAATATGAATTACAATACAAATATACCTTAAATGCTAACAGTCGGCCTTTCCTGGCATTTACACGTCCCGTGGAAAGACCACTATCTTAATAAACAAAGTGTCTAAAAATTAACATTATACAAATATTAACAAAAGAAAGATCATTTTACCTATATAAATTAGATTCACAATATTTTGCTTTTCATTGCTAACTGTAATTGCCTTATTTAATTTATATAATCACATTTATCTCTTGACAATACATCTTTTAACCAGCATTAAAGAAATTACGGTGGCCTCTACATATCCACCGCAACCCACGTATGCTGTGGCCCCGTCATGTCCACAGCACACTAGCGACAATGACACAGGTGCAAGTAAAATTTATTTATTATAACAATTCGGACATAACTTACACAAACATGACTGACATTGAAGGAATTACGGTGGCCTCTACATATCCACCGCAACTCACGCATGCTGTGGCTCCTTCATGTCCACAGCACACTGGCGACAATGACAGTTGCAAATACTATACCCACATTACAGACATTGAAGGAATTACGATGGCCTCTACATATCCACCGCAACTCACATATGCTGTAGCCCTTCATGTCCACAGCACACTAGCGACAATGACATAATGCAAGTTTTATTTATTATAACAATTCTGACAACTATATCCACTTGACTGACACTGAAGGAATTACGGTGGCCTCTACATATCCACCGCAACCCACGCATGCTGTGGCCCCTTCATGTCCACAACACACTACTTCACATATGTATTAATAATATAAATCTGGCATGCTGTGGCCCCTTCATATCCACAACACACTACTTCATATATCTATTATTATTATACATCCAGCATGCTGTGGCCCCTTCATGTCCACAACACAATACTTCATCTATCTATTATTTTTATAAATCTGGCATGTTGTGGCCCCTTCATGACCACAACACACTACCTCATATTATGTCAATTATTATTATACGTCTAGCATGCTGTGGCCCCTTCATGTCCACAACACACTACTTCATATGTCTATTATTATTACAAATCTAGCATGCTGTGGCCCCTTCATGTCCACAACACACTACTTCATATTGGTTAACCAATAACCACTAAACCACCAAACCACTATATGGTACTCTATAGCCCCTGCATGTCTATAGTTTACCCTTACAATAAGATTATTATTACAACAGAAAAGAACACTTCACCATGTCCACATACATAGTTTACAGAACACAATTATGAAGATCTTACAATGGGTGACACAATATTAATATTTTAACCATTCTATGTAATTTACAATGTAATAAATAAGTAATAACCGAAATTAACCTTATTATAACAAAATACATGTCTTATTTGGGTGTAACATAAAGTACCAGTAAGTAGCCTAATTATATACATAGCACAATGTTACAATTATATTCTACGTTTGCGTTTACTTGTTCACACCCAATTCAAAGAAGCAAGTCTTCTATCATCATCATTTTCAGAAATTGAATCACTATCACTGTCATTATTCCTATTAAACAGTCAATTGTCTATACGGGACACCGGGGTATCTTCCATTTTAAACCTGTCATTATCGAATATCTCTACAATACGATAGCGGCCACGAAGCGTAGGGATTAGTTTTCTACTTTTCCCCGTCGATGAGATTGTCCGTTCTACCCGAACTAAATCACCGATTTTGAAATTTTGACTCTGGCTAATATGGTATTATACTTCGTGGGTGCATCAACAATGAGATGCAGATATGAATTTCTTTCTTTTTGCTTCGCACGAATGGACCCAAATGGTCTATATACAAGGTCTGAAAATGACGATTTACTTTCTGTATTGAATGAAGTTCACTCGCCTTTTTACTAGCTGATATTTTAGAGCGAGCACATTGCAGAAAAGAATCGATATATCTATACTAATATATAAAGCTGAGAAGTCTGTTTCTTTGAACGCGCTAATCTCAGGAACTAATGATCCCGGAAGGCTTTAGGCTATATAACATTACGCTGCGAGCAATAGGAGCGGAGCACATAACAAAAAACATATCGAAACCTATGCGGATGAAACCACGCATCACAGCTAGTTTACTAATAAACCGCCGCATTTCAGGAAACCAGAATGTACTTTAAATTCTGTCGTTTGTTTTATCAAAAGAGTAGTGATCTATTGTATCACGGCGAGTATTTAATATCTGCCTTCAAACCAGGTACAACCCAGCGATCTCCTGCCTCTGTCTATATAACAATCCTTTTTATAAAGCAACGAAAACAAAATCCTAAAAACTGTCTAACTCTGTGTTGGTCAGTAGGAAGAGGAAATTCTTCGAGGGCATTTATTTTAGCCTGATGCCGTCGGCACATACTTCAAACACAAGATAGTCTATTGATTCCTTTAGGAAAGTATATTTTGATAACTTGAGCGTAAAGCCAGCGGTGCGAAACAATTCTAATGTAGATTTTGCAAGCCATCCTCTATGATTTTGGACAGTATTATTACATCGTGTCCATATAAGCAAACGCCTCTTTAAATCGGGCACTACCAAATATATTGATGACCGCTGTCTAAAAATTTGACGGCGTATTCACAAGTCCGAAAGGCATCCCGTAAAATTCGTAATGCCCGTCGGTGTAATGAGGGCTATAGAGTCCTCGGACATATTAACTTAGTTATTTAACCAGATAAATTATATAGATGATCTGAACAATCTGTCGTTCCGTGAAAGGTATACGATACTGTCTAAACGATTGGTGTAAAATCGTTCAACCTTATACCCATCTCAACATTAGTTATACATATTATCTCACTCGTGGTAAAAGCAAAACAGTCTCTAAATTCATTTAAAAGAGAAGTCAATTTGGCAAGATCATTTTGAGAAATTTGGTCACTAACAGAGCATTTCAGTGCTAATATTACTAATAGAAGAGTCACTATTAACGCACTGTTCAATTTTATTTATGGTGCGACAATTGGTTTGATCTAATGGGAGGGCTCTAGACAATAGAGTACCTTTAAGTAAAGTTAAGGCAGCTTTTATCAAACCGTTCAAAAGAAGGGTTGCTCTACCATGAAACAACTGCAAAATACAAGGCATTATGACGTACATCTTTTGAGGTTGAGAACATAGGCTAGGTTCCACCAGAACCTCTCCGTCATGATGGTTTCGAACATATAGCCACTTCGGTGCGACCTGCTATAGTGAAAGTCTCATGAACAAAAAGCTCTATGCACCTTGGGCCTTGTTACTTCTTTATTTTTGATAATTAACTCGTTTCATAAAATTCTACATGATTTCACTTGGTGAATGTTTAATGATCAATAATGATAGTATCAAATAATGATCGGGAGCTATCAATACTTCTACTCGTGCTTTTATTAAAGCAATTTCAATTTCGACTTGCATATTTTCCTGCACAAAAACTAAAATTTCCAAAGCCTCTTAAGACCGGCAAATCATCGTAAGAGAGAGTTATTTTTATCATTTTAACATCTGATTCTCTAAGCCTAGATATTTGGCTACCGAAATCAATGAAGCATTTCAAGGTCTCGCCGTTAACTAATACATCTTTAAAATATTTCGTCCTATTACTATCGGTTTCATGTTTTTTGGAACAATCGGTAAGTTAGCGGCCTATTTTGGGACAGGATTTGCATCTATTAATTGGGTGTCTACATTTCAAGTATGAGTGACCTTCAGTGCCACAATTGTAACATTTAACTATTGTATACCTACCCGTATTATCCATACCAGCAGGGTAATTGTATAACACACTATCAGTAGCAATGGGTTTCATTCAGACAATTCAACACTCATTGCGTTATTTACGTAGCTTAGCAAATACATTTTTCGAACATATGGAGCATTGGATTAGCGATATGCTTCAAAATTATTCCAACTGATAGTAACAGTGTGTTACGCAATAAAGTTGCTATATTATCTTTGAACGATTTTGATAGTTTGTCGTCGGAAGAGCTCGCCTGCGCAATCACGGTCGATTTATCATTTCTTTTGTGCCCCTTACATTACGAAGGTAAACCAACAATTTATCCCGTTCAGTACATTGAACAGCTTCTGCACTCATCCTAACCGATCTGTTATCAATGCCAAAAATAAACAATCAATGGCGCTTTTACTTCTGAACTTTTCTTTTTAATAGCACCATCTTTCCGTAGTAATATTCTTCTAAATTATCCCGAAAACGTGCTTTTCGGGCGAGCATTTCCGTCAGCAATCGATTATAACTATAGTCGCATGGAAATGCAAACTGCAATTGTTGTTACCACTATGACCATTGCGCTAACCCAACTAACTTCGGTAACGCATAGTGAATTATTTGTCGTACCGTTAAATTATACATTTTTGCATACTCATTTACTTTACTAATCCAAACATCAATACTCTCGATCGCACTAGAGTCTAAAACAGTGAATTGGTTACTTGGTAATGGTGACGCGGCGTGATCAGGAGCAGCAGGACCACTTAGATGATTACTGGTCCCAGGGCGTGGTGACACTGCAGACTCTTCAGCCAATTCAGGAGATCGGGCTCGCCTCGTGTTCTTTTCTTGCCGCGACTTCCTGGGTCGAATGCTTACGGCGCGATCTGCGACTACGTAGACTCTCTGTAGGTGACTCAGATTCACTGCCGGACTCATTACAGCCTCTTACACGTTTGTGCAATTGATGGCTAGCCATTTTGTTGCTTAGCTGAAAATATAAAAAAAAAAAACGAACAAGCAAACGCTGTCTAGAAAACGAAGTAGGTAAAAGAATAAATCGTATAGTCAGTCTTTACAACGGTATTTGCGGTACTTATTAATTTTGTGAAACAAAACAAAAACATGTGGGTACCCCAAAAAAAAATTATGTATCCTATATTTAGTTTAAAAACTTCGATTAAAATAAAAGATTCGTAATTTAGACATTATAATCAAATAACGAAATTAAAACAATATTCCGTCGCCTTGACATTAATACCCCTGACTTACCACTTAAACACACAACAACAGATTCAGTTTCTAAAGGTATACCTGCTCAGCGGTGTACTTACAACCCATATTCAGGCGTCCAACCCGTTTACTTACACAGTTGAAACTACAGACTAATTAACGTTGCGATAGCGAAATAATGTGTTTTAAGAAAGATTCAACTACCTACCTTTTTAAGTGGGCGTAAAGTTTTCACCAAAAATGTCGGATTTCTGGTGGAATCCCACTTCTGACCTTTTAACAGGTCAAAAATGAGAATACAAGTTCTTCAGGATAGTCACGTTTATTCACTTTGCTCTTACAATTTTTCCAACTTCTTCGTTGAGCTGCCACAACCCGAATGCCCGTGTTCACGCGTACCCCTCTTTTTATTCTACCGTTTCCCACCAACATGCGCAAACGGACGTTCGTGTCAACTTGAGTCAAATCCTCCTAATCAATACACCACCAAATAGTGTATTGACCAAAAGGATCGGACATGAACACAGACATTATGAATACTATTTAAACATAAATTATCGCAATAAATATGAATTACAATACAAGTATACCTTAAATGCTAACACACACCATAAATATTGATCCAGTTACTCATGCGATGCAAATACTGTCTTAAAATACTTTATAGGCAACAAATTACAAAATAAATATAGAAATACTTCAATAATTTTGTATGTTAAATTGGTAACTTTTCCTTTAATTTTATAATTAGTATAGTGTTATTTCAATAAGAAATTAGCTGTAATCCGCTGTTCGCTTAGTCTGGAGATGGCCTGAAACACAGGTTCTTATTAACCTAACTCAGCTAGATCGCCACAAGAGCGGACACGGGGCTTTAGTCCGGCGCAGCGGCAGATCGAGCTGCGCCGAGAGGAGCTCCGTCAGGTCCTGGTGGCGGACTGGCGGCAGAGGCTCATGCGCCCTACCGCCGGCCTCGCTACCGTCGAGGCGATCCGGCCAGTACTCGACGACTGGCTCGGGAGAAGGCACGGCTCCCTGTCGTTCAGGGTGACGTAAGTACTGTCGGGGCATGGCTGCTTCGGCAAGTACCTGCGTCGCTTAGACAGGCAGCCGGACGCTCGGTGCTACCACTGCGTCCAATGCGGGGAGGACACGGCGCAGCACACGCTCTCCGAGTGTGTATCTTGGGAGGAGCAGCGCCGTGTCGTCACAAATGAAGTAGGAGGCGACCTGTCGCTGCCGGCAGTAGTGCGGAGGATGGTCGGTAGCGCAGTGTCGTGGGACGCGGTGGTGTCCTTCTGCGAGGACGTGATGTCGCAGAAGGAAGCTGCGGAACGGGCGAGGGAGATCTCAACTCCCTTCCCGGGCCGCAGAAGACGCACCGGGCGTCGAGGAAGGGCGGATAACGCCCTCTTCCGCCCCCCATGAATGGGTCCAGGGGCGAGGGACATGGGGAAGTCCCCGACCCCTATTTGTTGGACCCCGAGGCGGAGGTGCGCGCTAGTTTCGGCGCGCGCCTCTGGGGCGATGCACAGGGTAGTTTAACACCCCACTACCCCGTGCAGGAGACGAGGCCCGGACAGACCGGGCCAGCACGAGAGTGTGGGGCCGTGGAAGAATTTAGACTCCCACGGTCCCACGCGCGCTCGTGATAGAAGGAGCACCGGGGTGGTTTTAGTCAGTAAAAGTCTGACAGACCCCGTCGCCCATCCCAGGGCGGCGGACATCCTATGAGGATTTCCACCCAGAAAAAAAAAAGTAGATCGCCACAAGCTATGATGTCAGTACCAATGCACCATACATAAAGATTTTAAAATTGTGTAAATGAAATTAAATTAGTGTTTATTATAGATATTTAAGACTATCGTTAAAAATATGGTACTACTAAGTATTTATAAGGCTGTAAATTATATTATTATTATATTATATTACTGATTGTTCATAGACGCCTGGACCGATTTGCAATCAATCAATCAATCATTTATTATTTGTAAAACATGGGTAACAAAAAAATACAGATCTTATAGATAAATACAGTGCGCTATGTTTGCTCCTTGGTGAGACATACAAAAATGTGGAGTTTTAAAGATAACAATAAAAACAATTAAAGTCAAAAACCTGGCACAGAAATTAGAAAATGTTGAAGTTACCAACTTAATCGTTCAATCTTAATTGTGCAATTTTTTTGTTTGATAGCATGGATATAATATTAAACAGATATGATATGCTCTAACAAATTAACCAAAATAAATGTGCCGATCGGAGCAACAGCACACACATGCAATATTTTTATTCTGCATACATTTCACACGTTGGTACTGTGCGAATGAGATGGGGCGCAATCTAAAGCATAGAGAAGAAAAAGATGGCTAGTGTTTGTCGTTTGCGCTGTTAGTGTTTGTCGTTTGTTTTTACGAGTGTATCGAGAGTGACTAAAGCGAGATACTGGACTTACCTCCTTTTGTACGCTTCATTTTCAGTGCGCTAATGACTTGTCTACCTTAGTTTAATATTTTATCAATGTTTGATAGGGTACTTCCCAGGTGGTCCCTCCGGTCATAATCTATCATAGGCAAATTTTATAGACAATTTTAACGGCACCAACTTGCATGTATTTCTTATATTTTGTAAGTGTAACATAGTACAGTCAGTCTGTCAAAAATTAAAGCCCCTCGTGGAAAAAAAGTGCCACAAGATTGAGTGTAGGTTTTATTTATTAAAAAATGACGTCACAAAGCTACCCTGAAGGTGGAAAAATCAAAAGAAAAAAAACAACCGACTACTGTTGAAATCGATGTCAAAAACGAATATACAAAAACCATAGGTACCGCTTTGCGAAATTAGTTATTTTTCATTTTTGTAATGTTTTTTTTTTTAGTGGTTTGTTTTTTTGTAAAAATGTTTTATTTTATTTCTAAACCCTAAGACCTTGTACAGACGACAGCACATCAAGGTACCTACTACAATCTGTGAAATATCCTCATTAGATTTTCAACTTTATCCCTGAAGTATTAAGGTTCAAAGTTGATTGAGAATATTTGTCAATTTCGAGTAGCTTGACCTGCTGCCGTCCTTACCTTATAATTTTACATAATAAGATTAGACGTACAATCTGTTCGGGTAACGTTGACTTACGGGCCGTAAACGCATATATTAAGGGATAATTTTACATAATTACAATGAAGCAAGGATTAGGTTAATGCGTTTGAATTTTAAGGAGAATTTTATAAGCTTCGGTCGAGTTGGTTTGTGTTAACGAAAATATTTAGGTTTTAGATGGAATTTGGAGCTGTCAACGGTTCGGGCGTTCAGGCAGACACCAAGTATTTTAATTCGTATTTATGTATTTTGTTAGTTTGTCTTAGATATTACTGACATTGGTTAAGGACGTCGACGACGTAACGTTGGTTAACCCACCAGACAAAGTATTGCCGCCAACCGATTCGTCGTGTTCTAACATCTGGTGAAGCCGACGGAGAATGAGTTTGAATAGTTCTGTTGCGATGTGTGCCGGGCACGATGCGCCAAATGTTGTTGTGTCGGGAGTTTGCTCATGTAGGGTCTCCAGATCAAATCATTGAGAGCTGAGCAAAGGTATGATTCCCAGCTCTATCAATCCAGGGCTAAACTGGACTGCTACTGATCAGATTTCGGTCACCCCGCTGTCTTTTACGGGGCTCTTCCAAACCTCTATACTAAATATAAAATACTTCTCTTGACAATTAACCTATTTTTTAGTTTTGCGGTGGAAAATCTAAAGGATTTCCTCCATCGTGACCTAGGAGTGATAGAGCGGACTCTTACCTGTTAAAACTATTGGTGTCACCTATACCAATGGCCGGGGGTGCGCATAAGCATTCACCACACACCCGACAAGCTTCGATTTCTTTTTCCTGATTTTGTTTCCCCGTACGACCATTCGCACAATAATCACAAGCATTCTCGTGAGTAGCGCGCAATACAATGGGGCGCGAACTCAGGCCTGTCTGTTCTTTCTTTTCCTATAATTATAAACTAGTGCTTGACTTCAATCCCACCTGATGGTAAGCAGTGATGCAGTTGTTGATGGTAAAGCGCGCTAGTTTATTAATACCCCGTAACGGTACCTCTACCAACAAACGCCAAAAATTAACAACGCGTCATACTTCCCAATTTCAACCGTTGGGCAAATGCCCGCCAGACATAACACCCGTCTGGTCGGAGGATCCTCCATTTTCTATGGAGGATGAGTGAACTTTACTCCTCATACCTCCACAGAGCTTATTGACAAAAACACAGGGTGATTAGGAGAGAAGACGTCAGTTGAGCAAGGTGATGCAATATTAAACCCAACAACACGACCAACAATGCTGCGCCAGAGGGAGATTGTTCTGTAGACCCTCCACGACCGAACTCCCGACACAACAACATTTGGCGCATCGTACCCGGCACATATCGCAACACAAATGCTCAGACCCGTCTCGGGACGACGGGTGCCACCAGTCCGGTAAAATAAACATTGTTTCTTTCTTTACTTTGTTTTTATCATACTTTAACTGTAACAAGCCTATTTCGTTAACCTTTCCCCCGCTATTAAAGTCACGGAACACAATCTTAATTACCGACCCAAAAAGTTATAAACAAGGACATACATAAAAACCTTCTGCCAATAAATATTACATTATCGCAAACAATTACAAGTTTGTTGCGTGTGAATACAAATTGCGCTGTGTTATTCAAATAAGGACCTTACGTCTTACGGCCCCTAAAATATACGGTTCATATACATACGGGTATGTACTTCAGTGTTAATGTACCTACTGACTTTTATGCATGGTGCTCAGTAAGTAAGAAGTTATTATTGACTGTACGGTGTTTATTTTAATGTAACAATACTAAGATAGAAGTCTTTTGATGTACTCAAATATTTGTAACATTAGCTTGAAAGTTTAAAAGAGTGTACATGGACTTTCTTGCCCGTTCTTCTCCATAGGTACCTAGTCTTTGGAATGGGCGACTAGCTTCATCTTATTGACTGACCGACCTTCTGACAATTCAAAAGTGCCTGTAACTGGTTTATTTGAAATAAATGCTTTGATTTTGATTTTTTTGGTATGGCTCAGTATTTTTTTTTTTTTAATTTCTACAGTTTTCTTTTTTTTCTTTAGGATGGGAAATCATCAAATGACCTCTCCCGCTCTGGGTGGAGCGGAAGAGCGTGTCAGGGTTTTGCTAACTAAAACGTACCCGTGTTTCTTCACTTGCCTGTGTGACGGCCAGGGCCACAGTTTCTATTTTAACCAACCCGCAACCCTGACCCAGGAGGCATCAGTCTTCGTGGACCCCGTCACGATGTGCTGTCATCTCTTTGAGGTGCGCGTGAAACACAACGCGCCATCGACTCGGGCCTGGTCCTAACCAGCGGCGAGCTGCCCACTGCTCACCGCCCACAGGCCCGCGTCTACGTGACGGTCGCCGGGAGTCGGTGTCAAAAATGAATATACAAAACCAAAGACACCGACTTCCGAAATTAGTTATTTTTCACTTTGTAGTGGTTTAAGGAAGTCGGTTGTTTTTTTTTTGTATACCTATATTTTTATCTTCCAGTAATCAAAACCAAATCGTTTGAGTTCATGGTTGTTCGCATTGACAATAGTGAGAATTATATTTTAGTTATTATTCAGCAGATAATAATAAAATAAAGACAGAAATAACAGAAAATTTTTGGGTTCGGTTATCGATCCCTAGTGGAAGACGCGAAGAATCTTTAAGTGCGTTATTTACTTCATAATAGTGAAGTGTGCAAAGAATAATAAAATGATTAATAAAGCATTTTTTGAATAAGTTTTATTTTTATGCCTTTAAGAAAATAATAAGACAATTACGGTCCCCCGTAATTGTCTGTACCGAACTGCACCGAAAGAGAGCAAATATTCAAAGCACAAAAAAAGTGCATAAGGGCAATGTGCAAGCTCGATCAAATGGATAGCTGTAGACCATATTTCAAAAAATTAAAAATATTGACAGTACCGTGTCTGTACAGATATAATTTAACGATGTACGAAAATTATAAAAGTAAACGTCACAATTTAAAAGTTAACTGTCCTCAACACAAAAGTCCATTAATGAATAATAGTATACTCTGTATGGCGCCACGCGTTTATAATCACTTACCAGTTACCAAAACAATTATTAGAAAGCATAAGCTATAATATATTTAAACATAAAGTTAAAAAAATTCTCGTGGAAAAGGCCTATTACAGTGTAAACGAATTTATACATGACATGCAATATAATAATGACAGATGACATTATTGTATTTGGTTATTGACTTGACTTGTTTTTTATTATTGGTTACTTATTGTTTGACATAATAATTTATAAATTTTCAATTGTCCTGCCCATGACGAAATTTTCTGACATTTATTATTTTTATGACTTTTTTTTCCTTTTTTTAATTATTTTGTTTCGAATGAATTAATAAAATTTAGAATTAGTAATTGTACAATAAGAAGGGACAAACAACAATTAAAATTGCATGCCGTCAGGCGGATTATGGAGATGCCAAACTATTTTAATGTATCGATGTTTATAATACCCATTTTCGCAATAAATGAGTTTGAGTTTGAAATAATAACAAGAACATAATAAATTTCCATAAATAATGCTTTTCGGCTCTTTGCTTAGCTAAAGTCTTATAAAAATGATTTGTATTTGAGTATTACAGCTAACTCTACTTCTATTGATGGTACTTACTCCTAAAGACGACAGTCTCTTTTGATTCATACTATTCCTCAAATATTTTTAAATAATCAATATATAAACATTAACTTAGAAAAACTTCTTTTTGCAGAAGCTGTACTTACAGACATCATCAGCATAATTTTCGTAACAATATAAACATTACATATTACATTAGAGGCCATGGTTGAGCGAACGAGTGTTGCACTGCAGGCAGTCTCCGAATGGGGCAATGCCAATCTTGTAGCATTCAATGCCGCCAAAACACAGGCGTGTCTTTTCACCGCCAAAAGGAGCCCGTTCACCTTGGCTCCTACTTTTCGGAATGTGTCCTTGGAGTGTTCCGGCCGCCTTCAGCTTTTGGGAGTTGAGATTTCCTCGGACCTTAACTTTAGGCGGTTCATTGAGTCCAAGGCTAAGGTGGCTGCCAAGAAACTTGGCGTTATCGCAAAGGTCCGGCAGTACTTCACACCTGGGCAGCTTCTAATGTTATACAAAGCTCAGGTCCGTTCGTGTGTGGAGTACTGCAGCCACATTTGGGCCGGTGCTGCCAAGTGTCACCTGGCCACTTTGGATTCAGTGGAGAGACGTGCAAAGAGGCTGATTGGTGACCCTGATCTAACTCGAGTTGGTCTCCAAAGCCTAGAGCACCGGCGTAGAGTAGCCAGCCTTTCGGTGTTCTATAGGATGCATTTCGGGGAGTGTGCGAGGGAATTGCATGATTTAATTCCCCCATCTCCGTTCCACCAGCGGACAACCCGTCGTACGGCTGGTTTCCACCCTTACGTTGTTAACACCACTACGATCCGGACGAAGCGTTTCGCCTCCTTTATACCGCGTACATCGAGGGACTGGAACAATTTGCCAGCGGCGGTGTTTCCGTCGGACTACAATTTGAGTGTCTTCAAGGCTAGAGTGAATAGGCTCTTAATAAACTAGTGCGCTTTACCATCAACGATTGCGTCACTGCTTACCATCAGGCAGGATTGCGGTCAAGCGCTAGTTTATAATATATAAAAAAAAAAACATTTTGTTTTATTTATGGTAATTTTAGATTAGGGAGGGCCATAAAATTGGGAACTACTACTAACTATATTCCTTCTAAGACCAACGGCCAGAAATCCTAACACAGGAAATTATTCTCAAGAGATTGCTGTACTGTTATCTTGACAGGAGAAAAAAGAAGTCTCCCCATACGGTTTAAGTTTTTCAATTTTGTTTTAGTTGTCGGCAGTTGTTATGGTGGCCTAGTGGTTAAAACACCAGCCTCTCAAGTATGAGTGCGCGGGTTCGATTCCAGGTCAGGCAAGTACCAATGTAACTTTTCTAAAGTTATATGTACTTCCTAAGTATATCTTGGACACCAATGACTGAAGGTGAAGGAAAATATCTTGAGGAAACCTGGACTCTAAGTCTGAAATCGCCAACCCGCATTGAGCAAACGTGGTGATTACGCTCAATCCTGCTCTGTATGAGAGGAGACCTGTGCCCAGCAGTGGGACGATAAAATGGTTGATGATGATGATGATTTTGTTTTATAATTACAATATTTCTTTTTTTTTTTTTTTGACATATTAATAGAATTCTTTTTATAAGGTGTATGCTTTATTGCTTGTCCTGAAATAAATAAATAAAATTAAGGAATTATAGTTTCTAAAGAACAGTCAAATGGATATTGAAGATTCTAATGTAACTTTCCAAGCAACCCGTTAAAATTTGAAATGATCATGCCACAAACTCGGCGTCTGTTTAAGTATATAGACTAATTAATAGTATGTAATATGTAGTATATAGTAAGTAGTATTTACATTTTTCAGAAAGTACTGACGAAGAAAACGTTAATTATTTAAAACGTTTTCATAACGAATTGTTTGTGATTAAGTAGGTTTGTTGTCGATCTTACGTCTTTTTTAATCAATCATTCAAACTTACTTGTTGGGAGGCTCCTTTGGGCGTAAAACAGAGAGCTAGCACTTCGCCCACGCCAAGATACGCCACTACTTATCGGCAGGGGCGTGCACAGAGATTTTGTGGAGGGTATGCACTACCCAAATATCTGTGCTTATACAAGTGCCACTAGATGTTCGTATGGCAACCGCGACCAACGGCTTAACGTGCTTTCCGAGGCACGACCAGACCAGTGCAAATATTCATATTCACGCATACAAATATTTGCACTGCGCGAGGATCGAACCCGCGCCTCCTTGCGCAGCGGCCGCGTTCGCTACCGCTACGCCATGGAGGCTGTCAAAATACAATGAAATGTTATTATTAACGCAACTGTAAATGATGCTTGGATGCTCTTCTGAGCCCATGTCAACTAATGCCGGTGTTCCTCAGGGGTCTGTTCTCTCTGCAACTCTGTTTCTGCTGCATATTAACGATCTGCTGATGCCCGGTATCTATGGGTATGCAGATGACAACACAGTTGTAGAGAGATACCTGCCGGATGCCCGGGCTAGTAGGGAATCAATCCGGTCCGAAAGAGAGGCCATGGTTGAGCGAACGAGTGTTGCACTGCAGGCAGTCTCCGAATGGGGCAATGCCAATCTTGTAGCATTCAATGCCGCCAAAACACAGGCGTGTCTTTTCACCGCCAAAAGGAGCCCGTTCACTTTGGCCCCTACTTTTCGGAATGTGTCCTTGGAGTGTTCCGACCGCCTTCAGCTCTTGGGAGTTGAGATTTCCTCGAACCTTAACTTTGGGCGGTTCATTGAGTCCAAGGCCAGGGTGGCTGCCAGGAAACTTGGCGTTATCGCCAAGGTCCGGCAGTACTTCACACCTGGGCAGCTTCTAATGTTATACAAAGCACAGGTCCGTTCGTGTGTGGAGTACTGCAGCCACATTTAGGCCGGTGCTGCCAAGTGTCACCTGGCCACTTTGGATTCAGTGGAGAGACGTGCAAAGAGGCTGATTGGTGACCCTGATCTAACTTGAGTTGGTCTCCAAAGCCTAGAGCACAGGCGTAGAGTAGCCAGCCTTTCGGTGTTCTATAGGATGCATTTCAGGGAGTGTGCGAGGGAATTGCATGATTTAATTCCCCCATCTCCGTTCCACCAGCGGACGACCCGTCGTACGGCTGGTTTCCACCCTTACGTTGTTAACACCACCACGATCCGGACGAAGCGCTTCGCCTCCTCCTTCATACCGCGTACATCTAGGGATTGGAACAATTTGCCATTAACGGATATGGGGGAACTAAATCATGCAATTCCCTCGCACACTCACCAAAATGAATCCTATAGAACACCGAAAGGCTGGCTACTCTACGCCTGTGCTCTAGGCTTTGGAGACCGTTTTGAGTTAAATCTGGACGCCAATCAGCCTCTTCGCACGCCTCAAAATACCTCCTAATATTAAAAATGTGAAAGTATGTATTTAAATATACCTACATATGCCACTTGCAAACAACGCGTCATACTGACGCCACACAGATCCTGCTTCAAGCAAGCAGTGTAAGAAAAGTTTACATTATATACAACTTCCCAACATCAACCGTTACGCAGAACCCACCAGACTGAACTCCCGTCTGGTCGGAGCATCCTCCCTTTATCGATAGAAGATGAGTGAACTGAAATGGTGAAAGGTTCTGGAGTGACGGCCACGTACCGGAAGACGCAGCGTAGGGAGGCCCCCAACAACCGACATGCACCGATGACCTGGTGAAAGTCACAAGAAGCCGATTGATGCGGGCAGCACAACACGGGTCATGGTGGAGAGCCTTGGGGGAGGCCTTTGTCCAACAGTGGACCTCTATAGGCTGAAGAAGAAGAATGAACTTTTCACCCTCTCCTAATAAGTACCTCTAAATATAGATGTATTTTTGATACTCTTTCACGCAAAAACTTCTCAACTAATTTTAATATAATTTGGCACACAGATGGTTAATAACCAGGTATTAAAATATGGGATAGTTTTAATCCGGATAATCTCATGGGATCGAAACTTATGCGGGAGTTCAACTAGTGCTGAACAAATGAAGCAGCAGAGAATTTCGACATTCTACTCTTGATTTAATTAAATTTCTTCTTTTCTTCATTTACGTCTTTCGTATTCTTCTTAGAAGCGGACAATAAACACATTCCCTTTGGTAGTAAAAGCTCTTTGTTTAGGTTCAACAAATTAAGCCTATTTAAATCTACTTAATAAATTTCGCTGTGAGACGGAAAATTGACGCCTCCAACACGTAAATCCAAAGTAAGTCTCTGTGAGATGTTAATATGTGAAGTCGACAACAAAAGTTTGAACCAATTTTCTTTTTCTCATAGAAAAAAATAAATATTATGTAAATTTATTAGAGCTCCAAATTATTTGACATTAGTTGGTGATTGAAGCCTCCTGTTCAGCAAGGAATGCCTGTGTTAGGAGACTCCGCTCTTCCACAGCAATATACAAATTTAAAAAACCTTATGTATAATCCCAAATATAAGGCTCCAAAGTGTTCGCACGAGAATTGTCTGTTGGACAGAGTCTACTTGCGAAGCTGAAGACTGGGGATGATAGGATCGTCACTTCCAAGCCCGAGCTTTTGGGTGAGATCGAGAAATTCTACGGAGAGTTATACACATCAACACACGCACCTGTTGTAAGCCTGGCTAATGATCCTAGAGCCAGACTAACCCGGCACTACACCGACGATATCCCGGACGTCAGCCTGTACGAGATTGGTATGGCCCTGAAACAGCTCAAGAACGATAAGGCGGCTGGAGATGATGGAATTACAGCTGAGCTTCTGAAAGCGGGTGGCAAACCGGTTCTTAAAGCGTTTCAGAAGCTATTTAATTCCGTCATTCTTAAAGGCGAAACGCCTAAGGCGTGGCACAGGAGCGTGGTGGTTTTGTTTTTCAAAAAAGGTGACAATACCCTCCTGAAAACTACAGACCGATATCCCTCCTGAGCCATGTCTACAAGCTGTTTTCTAGGGTCATCACGAATCGTCTCGCTCGCAGGTTTGACGACTTCCAGCCTCCCGAACAAGCAGGCTTCCGAAAAGGCTTTAGCACCATAGACCACATTCATACGCTGCGGCAAGTTATACAGAAGTCCGAGGGGTATAACAAACCACTATGCTTGGCGTTTGTGGACTATGAGAAGGCCTTCGATTCGATTGAGACTTGGGCGGTGCTACAGTCTCTCCAGCGGTGCCAAATTGACCATCGATACATTGAGGTGATAAAGTGTTTGTACAAAACCGCCACCATGTCAGTCCGTCTCCAGGATCAGGACTCGAAACCGATCCAACTGCAGCGTGGAGTGAGACAAGGAGATGTCATATCTCCTAAATTGTTCACTGCTGCGTTGGAAGATGTCTTCAATCTCCTGGACTGGAAAGGACTTGGCATCAACATCAACGGCGAGTACATCACTAATCTCCGTTTCGCAGATGATATCGTGGTCATGGCTGAGACCCTGGAAGACTTGGGCAAAATGCTCAATGACCTCAGCAGAGCTTCCCAACAAGTGGGTCTAAAATGAACATGGATAAGACGAAGATCATGTCGAACTCTCATGTCGCACCCACTCCAATTGTAGTTAGTTGCTCTGCACTCGAAGTTGTTGACGAGTATATATACCTGGGACAGAAAGTCCAACTAGGTAGGTCCAACTTCGAGAAAGAGGTGTCTCGGCGAATCCAGCTCGGTTGGGCAGCGTTCGGGAAGCTACGCTACATCTTCTCGTCGTCCAAGATACCACAGTGTCTCAAGACGAAAGTCTTTGACCAGTGTGTGTTGCCAGTGATGACTTACGGAACTGACACGTGGTCGCTCACAATGGGCCTCATACGAAGGCTCAGAGTCACACAAAGGGCAATGGAAAGAGCTATGCTAGGAGTTTCTCTGCGTGATCGAATCAGAAATGAGGAGATCCGCAGAAGAACCAAAGTCACCGACATAGCTCTGCGAGTCGCTAAACTTAAGTGGCGGTGGGCAGGGCACATTGCTCGTAGAACCGATGGCCGATGGGGCGGCAAGGTTCTGGAGTGGCGGCCACGTACTGGAAGACGCAGCGTAGGGAGACCCCCAACAAGGTGGACCGATGACCTGGTGAAGGTCGCGGGAAGCCGATGGATGCGGGCAGCACAAGACCGGTCATCGTGGAAAGCCTTGGGGGAGGCCTTTGTCCAGCAGTGGACATCTATAGGCTGAGGAAGATGTATAATCAACATGCAAGTGTGTGTGCGTGTTTGTGTGTGGATGTGTACGTGCGTGTCTTTGCCTGTGTGTGTGTGTGCTTGTTGTTGTTGTTGTGTGGTTCAGTAGTTCCTCAGTGTCTGTGTAATTTAGTGTCTTTATCCAATTTGTTAACATTTTTTACCTTTTTTTATATAGGTATACTTATAGGTATATGTTTATTGATCCTGTTATAGAGTTTTCATGATAGTGTACCGTATTGAATCCCAGCATATTTTTTGTGTTTTTTTTTTAATAATTATAAACTAGCGCTTGACGCAATCCCGTCTAATGGTAAGCAGTGATACAATCTTTGATGGTAAAGCGCGCTAGTTTATTAATCCCATTCACATAAAAAGACTTAGTGAATAGGAGGGAAGACGGCAGTTGAGCGAGGTGGTGCAATGGTAAACCCAACAACATGACCAACGATGCTGCGCCAGAGGGAGATTGATGTGAAGACCCTCCACCACCAAACTCCCTACACAACAACATTTGACGCATCGTACCCAGCACACATCGCAACACAACTGCTCAGACCCGTCCTGCGTACGGCTTCACCAGACATCATGCCGGAACACGACGAATCGCTTGGCGGCTAGACTTTGTCTTGTGGGTGGTAACTTCTGCCGGCAGCCGATGTTATGGCTTACCACCGAGAAAAGTTTATTTGGACAAAGTTACTGCTCATTTATAACATAACAAAATATTACGCCGTACTTCCTTGAAGGTTAAAGCAGAGGTGAACATATAAAACACCAACATCCCGTCAGTAATATTTACGTCTCATGTTATAGAGGCAAGCCTTATGCCATAAACCAGGAACAAATCCGCCTCAATAAGACTCAAAGCTGCTAATAAAAAAATCTACTAGTTAATAAAACTGTGTGACATTTGAAATCACCTTTGGGAGAAAGAGTTCTTTTATTTTCTAGGAATCAGAAAAATCTTGGCAAAATGAAATACTCTGCCGTTACCTCTATTGAAGAACAATTAATCCACTTTTAACTCTTCTTTCTACGAATAAAGAACTACTATAATCTTCAGCGCTGTAATAATAATTAAGAGAAGAAACGTCTATACTTCTATCTCGAGGTTAATTCTTACACTGTGCTCCTGAGATACATTATAGATACGAGGCATCAACAACGCAAACACAGTTCCAATTGTAGACTGTATGCAGTTGAACATATTGATTGCTACTGCAATCCGTCTGACAGTAGCTTCTTCTTTCAGCTTCCAAGTAAAGTAGGTTGACTAAAATATAAAAGTATCACCCTATTATAAAAGCCTCTTCTTATAAGACACGCAGGGGCTTTTTTGTCGATACGTCATAACTTCCTTCATACTTTATCAATACACATAAGTGAGGCATCAATTTAAAGCTTATCTGGACCACTAACCAGTAAAATGTGTATATTTTACCGCAATTACTCACATTTCAATGGTTTCTCAAAAATTTTCGATTGACGATCATGTCTTAGTGGTCTCATCTCCGCAGTGTGCCAGTGTTTGGGAAGCTGGTGTGAAATCCTTAACGCTTCATATTTTATACAACACTTTGTATTTCTATCATCATCATCATCATCAACTTTTTATCGTCCCACTGCTGGGCACAGGTCTCCTCTCATACAGAGAAGGATTGAGCGTAATCACTACGCTTGCTCAATGCGGGTTGACGACTTTAAATCCAGGTTTCCTCTGAAGTTTTCCTTCACCTTGTAATTAGTCAATTGTGTCCAAGATATACTCAGAAAGTACATATAACTTAGAAAAGTTACATTGGTAGGTACTTGCCTGACCTTGTAATTGAAATTGTGGTGGCCTAGTGGTTAAAGCACCAGCCTTTTAAGTATGCGTGTGCGGGTATTTCGTAACACATAAAAAAATCGAAAAAGGCCTCTATTTTGCGTAAACACTTCGCACGTTTCGCCTAGTCAAATACATAGGCTGAGTTTTAAATAACCGTCCAAATTTCGATGTATTAATCTTTGGCGAAATTCATTGCATACGTGTTTTTTCTTTTAGCATCACTCAATACAAAAATATTGAGATATCACATCACAAAGTTATTAAAATTTGATAAAAAAAAAATATAAAAAATTGATGTTTGTTGACATTGCGCCGTGCCATCCACCAACCCGCCCCACGCTCCGCCAAAGTTAATTTAACACAATCGTTTTAAATTAGTGACCATGTAGAGCGGATAATTCTTTCGAGAAAATTATTTAATATGAAAATTTTACATATCGATTTTTTTTTTTTTCAAAAATGGAATTAGTGAATGATACCTAATGCGTAGAAAAAATTGGACTGTGACCAAAAAATTTTACTTGAGTCCAGCTTTCGTCATATGTATTTCCTTCTTCGATGTCCGGTAATACCACGATACAATCGGAAAATACACATAAATTGAAAAGTCACACATGCTGAGATTTGTCCCCACAACACCGCCCAGTGATTAAAAGGACCTAACTACTGGGCCATAGCAGTCTTCAATTCGTCTAATGGTGATTAAAGCAGGTGTCATGGGAGGCCTGAATTTGAACAAAACAGTAATAAATCGTTAATACCGGGTCGGTACCACGGTGTTTACGACTGACATTACCCATAATACAGTCTAAGCTAGCGCAAAGCGCCCAAAATTAGAAATTTCACTTAAATATTAACAGAGACAACGCAGACTCTGAGGAAATTGATAATTATTACATTGGTAAATAATGGGTGAAGGAGGGAATGGTTTGCCCCTGGAGGAGACTTGACAGGGTTTATTATGATGTGGTAAAGACAAACAATTGTTTACCTTAATGACGTAATAAAATAATGCCCGTGAAGTGTTCCTTTGGGTAGTAACTGATCGCAATTGTTTTATGCATGTCGAAAACAATGGGTCATTTATAACAAATGACAAACGCTTTCAATGTGTTTGGTATTTCTGCAATGACTGCATTAGCATTAGACTACCGTAAGTTTTTGTTCAGTCGTGACAGTCTCTCAAGTATTAGTGTGCGGGTTCGATTCCATGTCAGACAAGTACCAATGTAACTTTTCTAAGTTACTAGCGACCCGCCCCGGCTTCGCGCGGGTGCAAGGCTGATACTAAACACACTGCAGAAAAACTGTGAACCTTGTATAAAAACCGCTCTATATTAAATCAACAATGTGTTTAAGGTATTAAATTGGATAAGTATTAATGCTGTATTGGTTAAAATCCCTTCGAAAATTAGCCGGTGTTTGTCGTAAAAAGTAAATGACAAAAAAGGTTATTGTGGGATATCCTTAAGAGATAGACATATACCATCGCGGACTTTTTTGTAGACCTTTTCAATGTGTATAATATTTAGTACATTATTTTGATAAATCTCGTAGGGTTCAGCCTGCGTTTCACTGCAAACGCGGAAAAAATGTAATTATTTACGACATCACGTTAGAAGTCTCAAAAATAATAGTATTTCTCCACAATTTAATGGATGTTTTTGTACATATAAACCTTCCCCTTTAATCTCTCTATCTATTAAATAACCGCATCAAAATCCGTGGCGTAGTTTTAAAGATTAAATCATACGTATGTACTTTCTAAGTATATCTTTCACACCAATGACTGATTACAAGGTGAAGGAAAACATCTTGAGGAAACCAAAATTGCCAACCCGCATTGAGCAAACGTGGCGATTACCCTTCTCTCTATGAGAGGAGACGTCCTGTGCCCAGCAGTGGGGCGATAGAAAGGTTGATGATGATGGAAGTTTTTGTTACGATAGTCTAATACTAATCCCATATCTTTTGTACAGATAACAACACATCAAGCTATTACAATCTTTCAGATTTCTTTATGCGATTTTCGACTTTATCTCTAAAGCATTAAGGCTCAAGATTTATTGGGAATATCTGACAGTTTGGGGTAGCTTGAACTGCTGTCGTCCGTACTTCTTCATCATTGAATTTCTTACTCGTTCTTTATTTTATTTTTAATAATTATAAACTAGTGCTTGACTGCAATCCCGCCTGATGGTAAGCAGTGATGCAATCGTTGATGGTAAAGCGCACTAGTTTAGTAAGCCTATTCACTTAAAAAACTGAGGAATGGGGAGGACCCTCTTCTTCTCTTCTTTTCTTCTTCTTCATAGTTATCCTTTATGCTTTGGAACGGGTAACTAGTTTCAAATTTTCTGTCTTCGTTTGACTGATCGTCGCATTCCTTCTCAATACAAAAGCGATAGAAATGATTTGATGAAAATAAAATTAAATCTAACCTAAATGCTTTTAATTTGACTTAGAGAAATCTAATCTATTTCGGCCCTTTCATTACAGGAATGTCAATTAAGATATACTGAAAGGATTTAGATAAGGAGAGAAAATTTATACTAAAGATTACAATAAGTAGATTCGGACAACAGCATTTTTTCGGTGGTAGGCCATAACATCGGCTGCCAGCAGAAGTTACCACCCACCGGACAAAGTCTTGCCGCCAAGCGATTCGTCGTGTTCCGGCATGGTGTCTGTTGAAGCCGTGCGGAGGACGGGTCTGAGCAGTTGTGTTGCCATGTGTGCCGGGTACGATGCGTCAAATGTTGTTCTGTCGGGAGTTTGATCGTGGAGGGCCTCCACATCAATCTCCCTTTGGCGCAGCATCGTTGGTCGTGTTGTTGGGTTTAACATTGCACCACCTCGCTCAACTGCCGTCTTCTTTCCTATTCAATAAGTTTTTTTTTTTAAGTGAATGAGATTAATAAACTAGCGTGCTTTACCATCAACGATTGCATAACTGCTTATCATCAGGCGGGATTACAGTCAAGCGCTAGTTTATAATTATTAAAAAAAAGCAGGTCAAGCAACCCCAAACTGTCAAATATTCCTAATCAACTTTGAGCATTAATGCTTTAGATATTAAGTTAAAAATCTAATAAAAAATCTGACAGATTGTAGTAGCTTGATGTGCCGTCGTCTGTACATCAGTAATTCAGTTCTTTGTGATAAGAACACAAAAAATATAACATAACGCAAACGTAGCTCTTCAAAACCACACAAAAACCTGAACAAAAACTAAAGTGCCATAACAGCACAAAGAAACCATCACCAACGAATATGAATCTAATAATCGCTCATATGAAAACGCCATCAACGATTTGTCGCTGCGACTGTACGGTCGCACGGATTTATAGTCCCCGCCCTCAGTCCGCAGTAACATTTTCATTTTATGTTTTTGCCGAGTAAAATAATGTTGGTTATACGTGTTAACTCCTAATGTGCTATTGACACGAGACCTGTAGTGAGGCTAAGTCTACTTTTTGTTGTTTACGTAGTCGCCTCTTTGTCTTCAATAGAGTATTTGACTACTGTTCAGAATTTTAAAAAAATACGATTGTATTTATCCTGGTGGAAAGTAGAGTTGTTGAAGTTTTTTTTGTTGGTTTACGTATCTATATTTAGTCAATATTGTTAGCACTGAAGTAACAGTTAACTTCAAATTTGTGACAATTTGAGTGAGTAATGAATTATTGTTCTAAATCTAATATATATCTTTATATATATAATTCTGCTGTACGTGTGTATGTCATTGAACCCCTCCTAAACGGCTTGACCGATTTTAATGAATTTTTCTGTATGCGTTTGAGTGGCGACCTGGATCGTTTAGATTCACAAATCAACCCGGCAGATGGCGCTAATCGCTTGAAGAAGCATGTGATCTCGGAAACGGCCCTAACGATTTCGCTGAAAATTAATATGTTGTGGTTTTCGGGGACGAAAAATCGATCTAGCTCAGTCTTATGTCTGGGGAAGCGCATATTTTCGAGTTTTCTCTTTCGCAATATTTCACGCATAATATGGGCGCTAATTTCGCGCGGCTTGACATAGCGGCTATAGCGTAGTCGATATTGGTATGGTCTACTCGCGATGGCTGGTGTTCCTCGGTTCAAACCCGGTCAATCACAAGTTTTTTTTTTTTTGTTTTTAGACAAGTTTATAGTTTTTTTTTAATTTTTTTAGTTACTTAAAAATATAATTGTACATAAGAACTAAAAGGCGAAAAAATAAAAAAGATATTTTTTTATTTAACTAAATTTGTACTTATGAACTAAAAGAGAAAAAAATAAATAGAAATAAATAATTATTTAAGATTTTATATTTTACCTAAAGAGACAGAAACAAGAGCTCTAGGGGTAGAGAGAGGTATGATATCTTTGTCAGGGTGATAAGAGGATACCGCACGATCTCCTACGAGGCGGCCTGCCTCCTAGCCGGATCGGCACCCTGGGATCTCGAGGCCCGAGCCCTCGCGTCGCTTTACAAGTGGCGCGGGGAGGCCCGTGAGCGGGGCGAAAGATCGTTTCTGCCGAGAGTTATCGAGGCGAAACGGTCCGAGCTCCGCCAAGTCCTGGTGGCGGAGTGGTGTGCGAGACTTGCGCAACCCAGTGCGGGGCACGCCATCATAGCGGCGGTAAGACCCTGCATGGTGAAGTGGATCGACCCGAAGTGGCATGGGGTGCTCACCTTCCGTGCGACGCAGATGTTGACCGGACACGGGTGTTTCGGCAGTTACCTGTGTCGTATCGGTCGGGAGCCGACACCGGCGTGCCATCACTGCGGTGGCCGGGCAGAGGACACGGCGCGGCACACCCTCGAGGAGTGTCCCGCATGGGACGAGCAGCGCCGTGCGCTCACCGCAGCGATCGGCGGAAACGACCTCTCGCTGCCGGCCGTGGTCAGAACTATGGTCGACAGCGGGGAGTCATGGGACGCGGTCGTCTCCTTCTGCGAGGAGGTAATCTCCGCGAAGGAGACGGCCGAACGGGAGAGGGAAGCACTGAGCACTCTCCCGTCCCGCCGACGGCGCGCTGGCCGGAGGAGGAGGGAAGCCGAGGTCGATCCGCTTCCTCCATAACGAGAGACCGACGGGCCGAGGACCGGGGGAGTCCGACGCCCGTCGCTAGGGCCGGAGTAGGCGTGTAGTGGCTGTTCCTACACGCCTACTGGCGTTATGGCAAACTAGAACCCGCACCCCTGGCCATAGGCAAGAAGAGGAACGCTCCAGTGGTTTTAGCCGGTGAGAGCCCGGCACACCCTCCGTCGACCCCCAGACGGAGGACGGTCTGGTAGAGATTTCCACTGGATGAACAAAAAAAAAAAAAAAGGTATGATATCTTTGTTACAAATGTAGATGACAATGTTTTCCATGGGTTTCTTCTTTCCATCCTAAATCTGCTGTACGTGTGTACGTCACTGAATTCCTCCTAGGCTGGTCCGATTTGAATGAAGTCTATGTATATAAATGAAAGTCGTGTTAGTTACTATATTTATAACTCAAGAACCGCTTAAGCAGTATGGCTCAAAATTGGTAGGGAGGTAGATAAGAACTGGGAGAAGGACATATCACATAGGATACTTTTTATCCCGTTCCCGCGGTTCCTGTCGTTCCCGTGTGACTTGACTTAAGACATGGTTTAACAAAACGCAACTGACATGGAATAACAAAACAACTCAGTCAAAATATAAGTTAGCGGTTCATTTATTTAAAATGGTACAAACACACTCCTACACTACTCAGCATATTAAAAAAGGTCTTACCGGTTGAATGTTGATGCATTTATGCAAGGAATATAAATGCTCTCTGGCGGTTTATATTTTTAATAAAAGCTCCAAAGCAAACTTCAACTTCAAAATTTCTAATATTGTATTGCTGTGCCATTTACCACTTCACTACATACTATAAAACAAAGTTACTTTCTCTTTCCCTATGTTCCTTTGTATGATTAAATCTTTAAAACCGCGAAACAGATTTTGATGAGGTTTCTTTTAATAGATAGAGTAATTAAAAAGAAACGTTTATATGTATAATAACATCCATTAAATTGTGGAGAAACACTATCCCTCGCCCACATGTGGGAGTGATGAGAGGAGGCATAACTCTGTTGCCGCGAAAAATCGCAGTACAGCGGACAGAGCTCCGGCAGGGTCTCATGGCGACATGGAAAGTGTGATTGTCGCAATCCAGCACTGAGCACGCCGCAATAGCGGCGGTAAGTCCTCTCTTTGAGGAGTAGCTAGAGAGGCGCCACGGCGTCCTCACCTTCCGACTGACGTAGGTCCTCACCGGACACGGCTGTTTCGGGAGGTTCCTGTTCCGTATAAGGCGGGAGGAAACGCCAGGGTGACCACTGTGTGCATCGCCCTGAGGACAGGGTGGAGCATAAGGTGGAGGTCTGCCTGGCTTGGATAGAGCACAGCCGTGTTCTCGTAGCGGCGATCGGCGGCGATCTCTCGCGTCCGACCCTGGTCCGGGCCATAGTCCGGAGCAAGAGTGGATGGCTTTCACCTCCTTCTATGAAGCAGTGATGCTGGCAAAGGAGGAGGCGGAGCGGGTGAGGGAGCGGCGAGGGATAGGCAGCTCGCCTCCTTGTAAGAACCAGGCCCGGGTTGACGGCCCATTGTGTTTCACACGTGCCTCAAAGAGATGTCAGCACACCTTGACGGTGTCCACGAGGACTGGTCCACAGGGTTACGGGTTGATTAAAAAAGAAACCATGGCACTGGCCGTTGTACAGGCAAGTGAAGGAACACGGGTGGGTTTTAGTCAATAAAAGTCTGACACGCCCTTCCGCTCCGCCCAGAGCGGGAGAGGTCACTTGATGATTTCCATCCACAACAAAAAAAAAAAACTGAAGAAGAGCAAGAAATTGCACTTGAAGGCGCAGCCTTAGTATGGCTCGACTTCGTGCTTCTCACTCACCAGAGCAAAGGGAGGCAGCCCGTGAAATGGCTCGGTTGGCAATGCGAAATCGTCGAGCAAACCTCAGAGATCAAGCGCTAGATAATTTACGAAACACAAGAAGAAATTCATCAAATACTGATTTGAATCGGGCAGCGTTTCAATATGCATATAATATAGCGCAATGGCGTTCGCATTGGGCCAATGGATGTTGTTTGCGAGTATTGTAGCACATTAAAGATTTCCGCAGAATCGCCAGGATTGTGCTCCCAAATAAATCCCAAATAAAATCATTGAATAATAATATTCATTTATTTAAAATTATCCTAATTTGAAAAGTAGTCATGTGATATTGCCTTTAAGGCGGAACGAAGTTCGCCGGGTCAGCTAGTACTAATATATAAAGCTAAAGAGTTTGTTTGTTTGAAAGCGCTAATCTCGGGAACTACTGGTCCGATTTGAAAAATTATTTTTGCATTGGATAGCGCATTAATCCAGGTAGGCTTTAGGCTATATAACATCACGCTGCGACTAATAGGAGCGGAGCACAACTAACTCCACGCGAACGAAGTCGCTGGCGGCCGCTAGTAGGTAATAAATAGACTTTATTTTACGCATTAAAGACCCATCTCGTTAGTTCATAAACTACGGGGTTGGGGGCGTAAGTATCGTTAGTGAATGTGTTTACAATGAATAAGGGTTTTAATACAAATGCTTGTGAGATATAAATTTATTATATAATAGGTAAACCAATTTATTAAACAGGATATTATTGACACCAGCAATGATTTTACATCGTTAGATTTTGCTTAAGACTTTCGTTACCTGGTAATTTAATTCTCACGCATGCACAGCTAATCTTAAATTAATTATTTTATTTTATTTTAATGGTAACAAAACACATCCTAAACTTTTAATGTTCTAATTCTTCGAAAATGTAATAGTAACATCAGAATCAATAAGTAACTTTTACGTCATTGTACCTTTGGGGACCGGAATACTTCTCCTTAACACAGGTTTTCATAACCTCCCGGACCCGACGGAATTCCTGGCCGAGCTCTCGTCTTGGCTCTGAAGGAGCTAGAGCCTCAGCTGAGGTGTCTCTTCAAGGCATGCCTCGAGCAGGGTCAGTCTCCCAGTGTGTGGAAGGAGGGGAAGCTGGTCCTGCTCAGGAAGGAGGGGCGCCCCGCGGACTCGCCGTCCGCGTATCGGCCTATAGTGCTGCTTGACGAGGCGGGCAAACTGTTCGAGCGGATTATCGCAGATCGCACTTGTGCAGAGAGGGGCCGGACCTGGACGACAACCAGTTTAGTTTTCATCGGGGGCGCTCCACCATAGACGGCATCATGCGCGTGAATGCCCTGGCGGAGGTCTGTCCAGGGGTGGGGTGGTGTTGGCGGTGTCTTTAGACATTTGCAACTCCTTCAACACCCTACCCTGGAGCTGTATTAGGGAGGTCCTGAAATACCATCGGGTGCCTCCTAACCTCCGCCGTATAGTAGGGGCTTATCTGGAGGACAGATGCGTCATTTATCGGGGACGTGACGGTGCCGGTCGGCAAAAAATGTCGTGCGGTGTCCCACAGGGATCGGTCTTGGGACCGCTCCTGTGGAACATCGGTTACGACTGGGTGCTGAGAGGTGAGCTCCCGTCGGGCGCCGACTTGGCGTGTTATGCAGACGACACGCTTGTCACTGCCCGGGGGAGCTCGCACAGGGAAGCGACGTTGGTAGCCACGGCTGCGGTGTCACAGGTGGTGAACGGCATCCGGCGCCTGGGTCTGGAGGTGGCCCTGGACAAGTCGGAAGTCATGGTTTTCCATGGCCCCCGGCCAGGTCAGTGGGGCCCGGATAGCTGTCGAGTCCACTATGAAATACCTGGAATTGGTGCTCGACTGCCGATGGGAATTCGGACCCCACTTCCGGCGGCAGGCGCCCAAGCTGATGGGTGCAGCAGGTGCGCTATCAACGTAGCTTCCCAACATGGGGGGCCCGAGCGCCGCCTGTTGGCAGTTGTACGTGGGAATCGTGCGGTCCATGGCCCTGTATGGGGCCCCTGTGTGGGCGATGGACCTGACGGCCGGAACACTCGCCATTCTGCGCAAGCCGCAGAGGGCGATGGCCGTCAGGGTCGTCCGCGGACCGCGGGTATCACACGATTTCCTACGAGGCGGCTTGCGTCCCGGCCGGAACCCCGCCCTGGGACCTAGAGGCGAAAATACTCATTGTACCGATGGCGCGAGGAAGTGCGGACACGGGGCCAGTACTCGACGACTGGCTCGGGAGAAGGCACGGCTCCCTGTCGTTCAGGGTGACGTAGGTATTGTTGGGGCACAGCGGCTTCGGCAAGTACCTGCGTCGCTTAGGCAGGGAGCCGGATGCTCGGTGCCACCACTGCGTCCAATGCGGGGAGGACACGGCGCAGCATACGCTCTCTGAGTGTGTAGCTTGGAAGGAGCAGCGCCGTGTCCTCACAAATGAAGTAGGAGGCGACCTGACGCTGCCGGCAGGAGTGCGGAGGATGGTCGTTAGCGCAGAGTCGTGGGACGCGGTGGTGTCCTTCTGCGAGGACGTGATGTCGCAGAAGGAAGCTGCGGAACGGGAGAGGGAGATCTCAACTCCCTTCCCGGGCCTCAGAAGACGCACCGGGTGCCGAGGAAGGGCGGATAACGCCCTCTTCCGCCCCCCATGAATGGGTCCAGGGGCGAGGGACATGGGGAAGTCCCCGCCCCCTATTCGATGGACGCCGAGGCGGAGGCGCGCGCGAGTATCGGCGCGCGCCTCTGAGGTGATGCACGGCATAGTTTAACACCCCACTACCCCGTGCAGGAGACGAGGCCCGGACAGACCGGGCCAGCACGAGGGTGTGGGACCGTAGAAGAATTTAGACTCCCGCGGCCCTACGCGCGTTCGTGATAGAAGAGACACCGGGGTGGTTTTAGTCAATAAAAGTCTGACAGACCACGTCGCCCGCCCCAGAGCGGCGGAAATTCTATGAGGATTTCCACCTCGGAAAAAAAGGTTTTCATAACCTAGCTAGGAGAGCAGTATTTACCCACACGTTAGCTTCGTGGTCCTCTCTGCGACCCCGAGTTGGGGGCGCGAGGAGACGGTTTGGGGGCTCCTTGATGGCCCCATGACCGTGGGGTCGGTCTCTCGGCCTCCAAAAATGGAGACCCGTCCTTGGGGTGCACCCTAGGGGTGCTGTACTTCTGTCTTCGCACACCTAGGCCGACGCCGCGAGGGTGTGCCTTCCCTCCGGCGGTGGACGGTGTGCTTTGTTGTGTGTGGCTATAGGAGCGCCTGAAGTGTTTCACGACGCCCGTGCGATCAGACCCCTACCAGGTTGGATCACGGGTTGCCCCCGTGAAGGCCCAGCAAGAGTCGATCAGCGACCGGGCGTCGGCTTTGGTTGGCGCTCCGCTACAGCGGGTGATTACCCCGACCCCTAACAGCTCAACCAGCTATGTACGGTAGGCTGCGAGGGTACGGGGGGTAGTGTGTGTTACGAGCGGTTTGTAGGTGTGTATTCACCGCTCGTGCGGTATTCTGAGTGTGTACCTGCATGTGGAGTAGTGCATGTGTGTTCGTCGTGCGCATAGCGCCTATATAAATACAGTCCGCAAATGCGCACGGCGGCGTCGTGTTGCGAGTGAATAGTGTCTATCCTTGTCTGAGTAGGTCACGTGTATTTGTGTTTGTGATCTACCCGGGTGTCGAATCCGGTGGCGCGACGTCTGCTATGAGGTCGCGCGGGAATCTCTTCTTATCGGGAGGCCTCGCGTGCCAGGGCGCAATGTTCTTGATGTGGTGGAGCTCGGAGGTGCTGGCACGCGAGAACATCCCCTTCGCCAGGCGGACGACGAAGTCATCGATGCTCTCGACACGCAGGTCCCTGCTAATAACCGAGTTCCTCACGTACCGGGGAGCTTGGACGATCTGACGCAGCGTGATGTTTTGCTGCGTCCGGGGCTTCTCTCTGTGCGTCTCGGCCGTGAGGGCGAGCCAAGCCGGGGCAGCGTATGTAAGCTGCGTCCGCACGTAGGTCTTGTAGATCCCCAGCTTGACTCGCGTGGAGAGGCGTGACGAGAGCACCGGGCGTAGAAGATTTCTACTCACCTTAACCCGCGCGACGGTGTCGCAGACGTGCGGGCCCATGGTGAGCCGGCTGTCGAGTGTGACCCCCAGGTATTTGGCGGTCCTGGTCCACTCGACCTCGGTCCCCATGAGCCGAAGGTTCGGTGGATGAAGTCCGCCTCGTGCCGTGACGATCATAGCCTGCGTCTTACCTGCGTTCACCGACAGTCTCCACTTGCTGAGCCAGTCGGGGAGGTCGTCCAGAACGCGCTGCATTTTGATGGCCGCGTGGTTGGCCGACAGCGACGTGGTGATATACGCGGCGTCATCTGCGTACAGCGCGAGGGTTGCAGTGTGCGTGGCGGGGATGTCGTCGGTGTATACCGAGTACAACGCAGGCGAGACGCAGCTTCCCTGCGGCACGCCCGCTCCAATGGGGCGCGCGCTCGATGACACGTTCTCCACCGAAACCTTGAATGTCCTGTCTTTCAGGAAGGAGGAGACCACCTGTATCAAGCGACGAGGCGCGGTGGTCTTGGTCAGCTTGTAAATAAGGCCGGCGTGCCAGACCCGGTCGAATGCCTTTTCCATGTCGAGGAATACTGCAGCGGCGTACTCCCTCTTGTTCATGGCCGCGGTGAGTGTGTGCAGTACCCTCGACAACTGGAGCGTCGTACTGTGTTCCGCCCGGAAGCCAAATTGTTCCGGGCGGGGCGTGCACACGTTAGCTAACGTGTGGGTTAAGCTTAAATAGTGCTTATGTTGTATAACTGTACTTTTAACGTGTCCTACAATCCCTTCTTTTGGGTAAATACATAAATTATTATTCTATATATATTATTATTAACTAATATTATAAAACGGAAAGTGAGTTTGTTTGTTTCCTTGTTCCGCTTTTACGCCGTAACTTCTGAACCGATTGCTTTGAAATTTTGTAGACGTAAAGTTAGAAGTCCGAATTAAATAATAGGGTACTTTTTACCCGACTACGGCAAAGCAAAAGGAGGGTTATGATTTTGACAGGCTATGTATGTATGTATGTTCATCTATTCCCTCGTAACTTTTAAACTACTTATCAGAATTCGACAAGTGACATATCATTAGAAGCGTCTTAATTGTCCGCTGGTTATAGGCTATATGGGGTTTCAGAAAATCTACTGTGGCGCCCTCTAGCGGACAAAACATACAGAGTAAAAAAATAAAGTTAAGATAAATATGTCGTGTTTGGTATCATTTGAAAGCGCTTTACTTGTACATTTTGAATATATATATGTAAAGGAAATGTAATTCCTTTTTGTAATTTAAATTTTCCCGCTTACTCAATGACATGACAGATGAACAAAAACCATCTTGATTAATTATCTATGTCAAAAATATAACCTACATTTTGTGTAATGTGTATGTAATACATCTTCTAAATTTTGAGAAACATATTTTATTATTACATTATTAGTGGTTTAGAAACTGCACTGTGTATAACGAACATTAAATGTCGTTTCTTTTTACAGGTATGTAGCTAAGAATGATATTAATTTTAAGTACCTAAATAACCTTGTGAAATGTACCCATGTAAAATAATACATCTTTTTACAGAGAAACGGTTAAACTTCAGTTGGTGGACCGCTGAATTTAAGGGTTTTTTGGGGAAGGGGGGGGAGGGGGGGAGGGGGAGGACCCCCCCTTGAAGAAGGGATGATGAAAACTTATCATTACCGAGAAATTTAAAATTGAAAATTTTGAGGTTAAGTTCAATAATTAAGGCCTATGACGTAACAATTTGCGTGATTTTTAATTTACTATGGTAGATTTTTTTAATTTATCAAAATATAATTAATATATATATATGTTTTTCTGGCGCTTCGCCGGCCGCTGCCGCGGCACGCTCGCTTCGCTCGCTCGGCTCGCGCGCCGTTTTGGTCACTGTTCTAACCTAACCTAACCTAGCCTAAATATACCTAACAATTGTTTTTTTTGTTTGTCGGGGGGCTTCGCCCCCCGAGCCCCCTATCGGGGGGCTTCGCCCCCCGACCCCCTTGCGGGGGGCTGCGCCCCCCCGTCCCCCCGCTCCGCCAGCTGCCACCTACTACAACCATTTCGTATGTATAATTTAGATACTACTGGGAACCGAAGAAGAGGCCATAACAAGCAGCTCATTTCAGTCCAAAATTTGCATACCTCAATTGTACATAATTATTAGCCCGCTCCAATAACGATCTCGACTGACAGGCGCCTGACAAACAATGACTGACAGACTGACGGCGTCAGCTTGCGTTTCGTTGTCCATAATAATATTGTCAATGATTTTCGTCAAGTGAAATAATAATTGTTAATAATTAAATTTTTTTAAATGTTTTTGTTGAAATAATATGATTTTAGATTAATTATTACTATTAACATAAAAATAATAAATAATAGATAATAATTTCAAATAAATAATATGACAGGTCTTCAACAAGAAGTATAACGGAACGCAATGACAACAAAAAGACCCGATTCCGTGAACCAAAAAAAAAAAAAGTCCCGATTCATAACCTAAAATTGTGAAATTATAGTGATTTTTGTGAATTAATTTCTCGGAAAGTATAAGTTTTCATCATTCCAAATTTTACATAGAGGGGTCTTAGGCCAAGGTCTTTCAGCCCTAGAAGTCTTGCCGCCCAATTCAACGGTCCACCAACTAAAGTTTAGCCCTCAATTACCACACAAGATGACAAAATTTTCCTTATCCCTGAAGAATATCAAACAGCATCACTCCACAAACATATCCAAACCTCGAAGACCTTTGTGACAGTGAAAAATACATTTAAAAAAAGACACCAAACTAGAAGTGTTTGGATAAAAACAACAAAGGAAATATTACAAACATATGTAGATGAGGATGGAAACATGGTTTTTCAGGACGAATTTCTAGAGGAATGTACCCAAGAAAAATTGGCAATTACTGATAAAAAGTGTTCAAATGATTCTTTAGTGAAAATTTTGGAAAAATTAGTAGAAAATCAACAAAACAAAGAAAAACAAAGTTTAAGGAAGGTAGCTGACAGGTTTGTAATTGAAAAATTTGATGGAAAGAATACAAGTGCATATCAGTGGATGGAGGTATTTGAAAAAGAATGTGCAAGGTTTGAGTTAATAAAAGATGAGGAAAAAATTGAAATCCTGAGATTATTTCTAGAAAAATCATGCACTGATTGGTATTCTTCCATGATGATTAAGCTTAGTTTACATTCTGAGTGGTCGGAATGGAAATCAAGTTTTTTGCAAACCTATGCTAACAAAGGTTGGAACAATAGCAGGTATGCTTTATCTTTCAATTACCAATCAGGTTCTTTATTAGAATATGCAATAAAAAAAGAGAAACTTTTGCTAGAAGTAAGAAAAACAATAGATGAAGGGACCCTGATTGATATAATTGCTGCCGGTTTACCAAATTTTATAACGGATAGAATTAACAAAGAGGAAATTTACTGTCTTTTCAGATCATAAGCCATTGGAGAATATGAACATAAAGTCTAGAACAGATGAAGAATTAGGCGATTTAACATACTACTTATCACAATATGATTTTCAAATTAAATATTCTCCAGGAAGATACAACATCGAAGCAGACTGTCTAAGCAGGAACCCAGTCCTTGAACCGAATGAAAACCAAGATGAACAGTTAAAAATAGTTAACACAATAACACTTGAAGATATCCTTAAAGATCAAGAAAAAAATGAAAACATACAGCGCCAAAAAAATAAGTTGATAACAAAAAACAATGTCTACTACAAAAAACTAAAGAAAACAGAAAAAATAATTATATCAGAGAGATTCAGCATACAATTTATGAAAGATGTACATATAGACCTAGGTCATATAGGAATTAAACAGATGCAAAGAATGATTAGCTCACTGTACACAGCAGAAAACATGACGAAAAACATAAAAATGATCTGTGAAAGTTGTATAGTATGTTTAAAAAATAAATCAAGGGGACAAAATAAATATGGATTAATGTCCCACTTGGGCCCCGCTAGAAAACCTTTTCAGATATGCTCTATTGATACTATAGGAGGCTTTGGAGGTTCCAGATCAACTAAGAGATATTTGCACATGCTACTAGATCATTTTACTAGATATGCATATATTTTGACATCTAGTACTCAAACTGCAGATGATTTCATTAAACTAATAAGAAACTGTGTAGAAAGTGATGACATTGAAATAATACTCTCAGACCAATACCCAGGTATCAATTCTAAGGAATTCAAGAAATTCTTGGATGAAAAGAATATTGCATTAATTTTTACAGCAGTGAACACTCCTTCCTCAAACGGCTTAAACGAGAGACTAAACCAAACATTGGTCAATAAAATCAGATGTAAGATAAACGAACAAGGAAAAAAAATAGCATGGACAACTATAGCACACAACTGTGTAGAAAATTACAATAAAACGGAGCACACTGTTACTGGATATGCTCCACAGTACCTACTTTATGGGACGGATGTTATGATTTTGCCAAATGAGCTGAAACAAAAGAAGACCGAGTATGATTTGTTCCAGGCCAGGGAAAAAGCTCTGGAAAATACAATCAAATCTCATAATTACAACAAGACAATTTATGATAAAAATAGAATACATATAGACTTCAAAGTTGGTGACACCGTTTATGTAGAGAATGGAAACAAACTAAATAGGAAGAAGCTCGAGGAATTGAGAGTAGGACCCTACAAAATAATAAAAAAAATATCAAACACAATTTACATGTTAGACACTAACTATAAGAAATCAGAGTCAAACTTTTTCCACATTTCGAAGCTAATACCAGCTCCTACCTACCTCGAAGAGTATCCATAAGCAAGCGCATTATTCTATCTTTACTGGGAGGGGAGATGTAAAGGAAATGTAATTCCTTTTTGTAATTTAAATTTTCCCGCTTACTCAATGACATGACAGATGAACAAAAACCATCTTGATTAATTATCTATGTCAAAAATATAACCTACATTTTGTGTAATGTGTATGTAATACTTCTTCTAAATTTTGAGAAACATATTTTATTATTACATTATTAGTGGTTTAGAAACTGCACTGTGTATAACGAACATTAAATGTCGTTTCTTTTTACAGGTATGTAGCTAAGAATGATATTAATTTTAAGTACCTACCTAAATAACCTTGTGAAATGTACCCATGTAAAATAATACATCTTTTTACAGAGAAACTCAATTGTGTTTGACTGTGTCTCCTGAACCACGCAATATTTCTTATATATATATATATATATATTGCTAGCATTTGCTTGTGACTTTACCTGTATTCATGGGCTGGTTGCATATAATTCAAATCTTTTCGTTCATAGCTTCTTTACTACTTATCAGAATAAGACCACTGTAGTGATGTTTTGCTGCGTCCGGAGCTTCTCTCTGTGCGTCTCGGCCGTGAGGGCGAGCCAAGCCGGGGCAGCGTATGTAAGCTGCGTCCGCACGTAGGTCTTGTAGATCCCCAGCTTGACTCGCGTGGAGAGGCGTGACGAGAGCACCGGGCGTAGAAGATTTCTACTCACCTTAACCCGCGCGACGGTGTCGCAGACGTGCGGGCCCATGGTGAGCCGGCTGTCGAGTGTGACCCCCAGGTATTTGGCGGTCCTGGTCCACTCGACCTCGGTCCCCATGGGCCGAAGGTTCGGTGGATGAAGTCCGCCTCGTGCCGTGACGATCATAGCCTGCGTCTTACCTGCGTTCACCGACAGTCTCCACTTGCTGAGCCAGTCGGGGAGGTCGTCCAGAACGCGCTGCATTTTGATGGCCGCGTGGTTGGCCGACAGCGACGTGGTGATATACGCGGCGTCATCTGCGTACAGCGCGAGGGTTGCAGTGTGCGTGGCGGGGATGTCGTCGGTGTATACCGAGTACAACGCAGGCGAGACGCAGCTTCCCTGCGGCACGCCCGCTCCAATGGGGCGCGCGCTCGATGACACGTTCTCCACCGAAACCTTGAATGTCCTGTCTTTCAGGAAGGAGGAGACCACCTGTATCAAGCGACGAGGCGCGGTGGTCTTGGTCAGCTTGTAAATAAGGCCGGCGTGCCAGACCCGGTCGAATGCCTTTTCCATGTCGAGGAATACTGCAGCGGCGTACTCCCTCTTGTTCATGGCCGCGGTGAGTGTGTGCAGTACCCTCGACAACTGGAGCGTCGTACTGTGTTCCGCCCGGAAGCCAAATTGTTCCGGGCGGGGCGTGCACACGTTAGCTAACGTGTGGGTTAAGCTTAAATAGTGCTTATGTTGTATAACTGTACTTTTAACGTGTCCTACAATCCCTTCTTTTGGGTAAATACATAAATTATTATTCTATATATATTATTATTAACTAATATTATAAAACGGAAAGTGAGTTTGTTTGTTTCCTTGTTCCGCTTTTACGCCGTAACTTCTGAACCGATTGCTTTGAAATTTTGTAGACGTAAAGTTAGAAGTCCGAATTAAATAATAGGGTACTTTTTACCCGACTACGGCAAAGCAAAAGGAGGGTTATGATTTTGACAGGCTATGTATGTATGTATGTATCATCTATTCCCTCGTAACTTTTAAACTACTTATCAGAATTCGACAAGTGACATATCATTAGAAGCGTCTTAATTGTCCGCTGGTTATAGGCTATATGGGGTTTCAGAAAATCTACTGTGGCGCCCTCTAGCGGACAAAACATACAGAGTAAAAAAATAAAGTTAAGATAAATATGTCGTGTTTGGTATCATTTGAAAGCGCTTTACTTGTACATTTTGAATATATATATATATATATTGCTAGCATTTGCTTGTGACTTTACCTGTATTCATGGGCTGGTTGCATATAATTCAAATCTTTTCGTTCATAGCTTCTTTACTACTTATCAGAATAAGACCACTGTAGTACCATTAGAAGGGCCTTGATATTCTGTTAGTTATGAGCTATAAAGCTTGTCACCAAATTTAGTATTGCGCCCTCTAGCGGACAAAAAGTTCTATGTTAATATAAAATTTAAAAAAATAAAATAAATATACCGTGTTTGGTATCTAAATTTGATCATGAAAGAGCTTCAGGGGTACTTTATGCTTGTACATAATTACAAGAATGCTTTAATGATGTTAAATATGAGCGATAAGAGTAAAGCGCGGATCACGGGAACTGTGAATCGCTTTATGCAATGCAGAGCAGTGTGAACATTAATAGACTATGTAATGCACTAATGAAAAGGACATAAGTTGGGAGTAACTCCACGCGGTGAAGGCGGAAACAGTTTGATAACTGGCTAAAACTCCCATAAAAATGTCCTCTGCACTATATGCCTTCGGGCTTATGTTGTTATATGTGCGTGTAGATGTAATATGTCAAGTACCTAGTTTTTAGTTCATCAGTTTAACTTTTGTTAATATTATGCGCCACAAATACACTTTAACACCAAAATAGTACAAATAATAAAAAGTAAAAACTAAAACCCAACTACGACAAAAAACGACGCTGAAAAAGTATAAAACAAGATTTTCAGAATACTGAACTGAACAAAGTTGCTAATGTAGTTGCAAGTAAATGGACACAGTAGTAATGTCATACAATACTATTCTGAAGTATGCAATATTCACTATGTAGAGATAAATTTTCATGTTTGCAAAGGCGTCACACGTTGTCAAGGTGCTACTACTACGCCTTTCCAAACATGAAAACTTATCTCTACATAGTGAATATTGCATACTTCAGATTAGTACTGTATGACATTACTACTGTGTCCATTTACTTGCAACTACATTAGCAACTTTATTCAGTTCAGTATTCTGAAAATCTTGTTTTATACTTTTTCAGCGTCGTTTTTTGTCGTAGTTGGGTTTTAGTTTTTTTTACTTTTTTATACCGAAAAGTTTGATGTTCCTGAGGGAAATCTAAAAGTTAGGGGAATATGCGTCACAACTACGACAAATGACAATCTCTCAGCATAATGTTACGACCTAATGCCAGACATATCAGCGCCAATTTTCAGCGACAGCCGACCTATATTTGTCCGCTAATATGCTTAGAATTTTATTTAGTAGGTACATAAAGTTCAAGTACCCAATTACGGGTTGGTTGGTTACGAATATGGGTTGGTACTATTCTAAGCCTGGGACCACACGGGGCAAGAGACACAGGAAAAGGTGTGATTGGTGCCTTTATTCAGCACGCAAGTCCAATGCAGCAAGGTAGATATTACATAATCTTCGATTTTTGGAATATAATGTAAAATCCTAAAACATGTGAAATTCGTTAGGAACATACCTTTACTGTTTTGGGAGTAGTGGTGATGAAATTAAATACTTAAATTTTACTTTAAGTATTTAATTTTATCTTTTTTGCCGGATGCTAGCAGGGAATCAATCCGGTTCGAAAGTGAGGCCATGGTTGAGCGAACGATTGTTGCACTGCAGGCAGTCTCCGAATGGGGCAATGCCAATCTTATAGCATTCAATGCCGCCAAAACACAGGCGTGTCTTTTCACCGCCAAAAGGAGCCCGTTCACCTTGGCTCCTACTTTTCGAAATGTGCCCTTGGAGTGTTCCGACCGCCTTCAGCTTTTGGGAGTTGAGATTTCCTCGAACCTTAACTTTGGGCGGTTCAAGGCCAAGGTGGCTGCCAGGAAACTTGGCGTTATCGCAAAGGTCCGGCAGTACTTCACACCTGGGCAGCTTCTAATGTTGTACAAAGCACAGGTCCGTTCGTGTGTGGAATACTGCAGCCACATTTGGGTTGGTGCTGCCAAGTGTCACCTGGCCACTTTGGATTCAGTGGAGAGACGTGCAAAGAGGCTGATTGGTGACCCTAATCTAACCCGAGTTGGTCTCCAAAGCCTAGAGCACAGGCGTAGAGTAGCCAGCCTTTCGGTGTTCTATGGGATGCATTTCGGGGAGTGTGTGAGGGAATTACATGATTTAATTCCCCCATCTCCGTTCCACCAGCGGACGACCCGTCGTACGGCTGGTTTCCACCCTTACTTTGTTAACACCACTACGATCCGGACGAAGCGTTTCGCCTCCTCCTTTATACCGCGTACATCGAGGGACTGGAACAATTTTCCAGCGGCGGTGTTTCCGTCGGACTAAAATTTGAGTGTCTTCAAGGCTAGAGTGAATAGGCTCTTAATAAACTAGTGCGCTTTACCATCAACGATTGCGTCACTGCTTACCATCAGGCAGGATTGCGGTCAAGCGCTGGTTTATAATATGTAAAAAAAAAAAAAAAGATACCTACTTGCTTCGATTGGAACGCATGACTGCACTCGCTGGTTCATAAGTTGGGGTCGATATCAGAGAGGCATTACTGAGAGCAGTCGAAGTGCAATTCTTAGGTTTATTTTAGTTTTAATAACCCTAAAGTACGTATAATATTATTTATATATGGACTTTGGAAGACTTACAGCTAAACACGATGGTGATACATAACAGTATTATAGTCAGACAGCCAATACCAAGTCTAGAAATTATTGCGACATATTTGCCACAAATGTAAATATATGAGTTAATAGAAAAATCACTTTTGTTCGCACATAATAAAGTTCACTTTATACAACGACTTCAAACATTTTTGTAACTTCAAATGGCGTCAATTTGAAACGTAAATAAAATTTGAATTCATAAAGTTGAAATATGCTAGATATATTTTAAGACTACATGGCATGCCTCCTTTATAGAAAGAAAGGAAAAAGAATTATTACTGTGACCCTTAAAGGAAGGTCAAAAATAAACAACAAATGATAAATAAAAAAAGTAAAAAAAAAATTGAATCTGAAAGTCCTAAGTGGCCAAAAGGCTTCTATCTCGACACAATGCTTTCTAACATCTATGTTTAAAATACTGGCTATATACCTAAAGGAAGTCTAACTCAAGATTATCTCCCGTCGAATTTTCTTAAACACCTCGTTACCACCTTCTTTAGCTACTACATTTACCAACCTGAGAATATTCTAAAAACACCTCCGAGCTCCTTATCTGAGTGCTAAATATACGAGACCGTAGAAAACTAGGTTAGTTAGTAGCGTAGACGTAGACCCATTAACATCTCTGGTGGTATATTTATTGGCTTTAGTACCTACTTCATGGGTAGTATGTATATTTGGGCGCCTTTAATCTTAAGCATGTTTCATTTATGTCTTTGATTTGACTTCCTTGTTATTTTTACTTGTTTTTCTGGTTGACTCTATGATAAATTGTTATTTTAATATACTTAAAATCTATTTTGATACCTCCTTTTTAGGGTTCCGTAGCCAAATGGCAAAAAACGGAACCCTTATAGATTCGTCATGTCTGTCCGTCTGACCGTCCGTATGATCAATAGTTACTAACAAGTTAGTCGATCATACATTTGTACTTCATAAGATTTTGACGCGTAGTTTTCATTTAAGCCACTTTAAGCAAAGCTTTACTCATTTTGTTATATTTAAGTAATTCAAAAATTAATCAAAAGGTATTGAAACAGTCTTCAATAGGTACGCAATAATTTATTGGAATAAGATTTAATACGAAAGGTAAGAATAACATTGTCTGATTTTGATCGGCTTTCTATAGACTTTTAAAAAAAATAATTACAGTGACATGAGTATAATATGAAGTTAGACATAATTATGTCATCTTCTTCTTCTTCATCATTTTCAGCATATAGATACAGCGAGTTTCCACCCTTACATTGTTAACACCACTACGATCCGGACGAAGCGTTTCGCCTCCTTCTTTATACCGCGTACATCGAGGGACTGGAACAATTTGCCTGCGGCGGTGTTTCCGTCGGACTAAAATTTGAGTGTCTTCAAGGCTAGAGTGAATAGGCTCTTAATAAACTAGTGCGCTTTACCATCAACGATTGCGTCACTGCTTACCATCAGGCAGGATTGCGGTCAGGCGCTAATTTATATTAATAAAAAAAAAGTCTTATACCTAAACAAAACTCCTACCAAGTGCAGCAAATTGTGAATGAATAATTGTAATGAGGGAGTCGCCTGTGTCTGTAACACAGTTTATACTAGTACTAACAGAGACGATCACTCTGTCTCAAAATGCATAGCGTTGTACTTAATTGTTTTATTTCTTTTTTTTTATGTCTGATTGAGATGAAAAAATTGATGGAATATTAGCTCACTTTAAACTCGTCCCTGCTAATAATAGTCTAGCTGTGGATAGAATATGTGTCTACGTAATTATAAGGCAACGGAATCATAGCGCGATCAATATTGAATATAAAAGATTAAAGTTTACACTTTAACTCGATAGATGGCGTTGGGATCGAGTTAGATCGCGCTATGGTTTCGTTACCGGCAATGCTATATAGGTAAGTGAATTATTATTTTTTGGTGCTTGTCCGATGTAGGCCAGCCCGCGCCGCAACTGAGCCAGTAAATATAAATTCCCAACTATGACCTCTGAGTTTGTTTCGGACGTTTCTTCTCAGAGCTAGTACTAGGAAACGCCGCGGTCATCAAACCGAAATAAAAATAAAAATTCGATCCAGCCGTCCCTTGCTGTTCTTCTAGCGACACCCTAAGCCGAGGTTCGTACCCCACAGGGGGTGCCCTTAGCGTGTAGTCGCTTAGCTTTTAGTAGCCCTGGCTGGAGGCTTTAAATTCATTTAAGGCAGCCACAGGATAGTCCGGTTAACTAGTACCGACCTCTCAAGGTCAACTAGGAGATGCCATATTAAAAAAAAAAAAAAAAAAATTTTTTGGTGTGAGCAGCAAGCACTGTGTTTATTGTATTATACGCGCTTAATATAAGTGGTCCAGTGTTTAATTTAACCACCCTCTCCAAGTCGACTTTCGTTCATTGGTCCTTCGGAGTCGGATTGGTCGGGAGTGTGTTGGCGGTTTCCGGAGGTGGTATTTCTACCACCCTACGCGTCATTACTGGACAGTGGATCGCTGTCCAGAGCAGCCCTTCAGTGGGTGACCAGGTGAGAGGTGCCAGGAGCTGAAGGTGGAAGACTGGTGGGCGCAGGATGATCCAGTATAGCGTGGTGCAGCAATACTGGTAACAGCAGCAGCCGGTGGGAGAAAGCAGGAAGGTGCAGTCCATGGTCACAGAGGGCGCCACTGGTGCGGTGTGATACATCGCAACGTCATCAGGTTCAGTGAGTGTTGGTGAAAAAATCGTGAGTACTTTCAACTTTATTCTGGAAGAATCTAATAGAAAAGTGATTAGTGATTAGATTTGAACATTACAAAAAAAAAGTAACTTAAAAGTTGATGAGTTTTGGACTTGTAATATTTTGTAAGAAAAAGTGGTTTGAACGGGGAACCTATGCCCAAATTTGTATAGAAATTGAACTCTAAAAGACTTGTAAAATTTTCGATGGAATTTAAGTTTGTGTTTGGAACAAGTGCGAGAAGAAATATTTAGTGGACATTAAGTTTAGTGTATTAGAACAATATTATATTCTTCCGCTCTTTGTTAATTTGTGCTGTAGTATTAGATTTATTATTGTGTTATTTATCATTACTTTGTTTGTCTCTACGTATAATATTGTGTTTACAAAATGGATTCGTTGCTGGATATCCAAGAAGACGTTAAAATCAAAATTGATAAGGCTATGATTAACTTTAAAAATGCCCAAAGGATAGACTCACTGTATCGTATATTGAAACACGCTTAGAAAGTTTAGAACAACAATGGCAACTTTTCCATAATACACATGTTAAAATAATAAGTGAAGTTAAAAAATCAGACTTATTTAGCTCTAAATATCATAAAGATTGTGTTTACGATGAGGTAGAAGAATTATATGTGCAATTCAAAAGTACTCTGAAAGAGCTAATACGAAAAAATAAATGTGTATCTAGTAATGAAAATGATAGTAGACCGGGCCTTAGTAGTTCTAAAGAAGATTATAATTTTCGGTTGCCGGAGGTTAAAATACCAATGTTTTCTGGTAAATATCAGGAGTGGTTAACCTTTAGAGACTTGTTTTTGGGATTAATTCATAACAATAATAAATTGAATGATGCACAAAAATTATATTACTTGAAGGGATATTTATTCGGAGAGGCGGAACATTTATTAAGAAATGTACAGGTGACAGCAGATAATTATATTACAAGTTGGACCAAATTAGAGTCCATGTACAATAATAAAAGGTTTTTGGCAAACGGTATTGTTAAATCTTTATTTAACCAAAAGGCCATAATTGCTGAATCCGCAACGGATATTAAAAAACTTCTGAGTACAACAACTGATTGTTTAGAATCACTAAAAAATTTAGATATAGATCTTGTTTCAATTTTGATTATATACATTATCACTGAGAAGCTTGATAAAGTAACTAGAAGGGCATGGGAGTTGAAGGTATCATCGGATCCTAAGGACGACCTGCCTACTTTTGATGAACTAAAGGATTTCCTGATTAACCGGTTTAGGGCTTTAGAGAATCTAGAAACAAAAGTAGAAAGGGCACCAAAGACTACACGGGCATTACATGTAGTTAAAGATAAAGGGGTATCTTGTGTCTTTTGTGCAGGTGAGCACAAATTAAGTTCATGTCCAAAATTTATTAATGAAAGTACGGAAACTCGGCGGAACTTTGTTCTAAAGAACAAATTATGTTTCATCTGCCTGCTCAGCAACCACTCTGTTAAGTTTTGTAAAAACACACTCAAGTGTCGGGTGTGCAAACGCCGCCACCATTCTTTGTTACACCAACAAGGTGTTGTAGGGTCGGAAGTTGGTGAGGGTAGTCGGGCTGCTCGCACGGAAACCTCATCGGTAACTTATAAGGGAAATAAGGACGCTAATCAAGCGGAGGGATTAAAACCACAGGTAGTCTCATGTCTTGCGACAGGAAGTAGGAAAACTGTATTATTAGCCACAGCTTTGGTAAAGGCTGAGTCGAGGATTGGGACTTATCACACGGCAAGGGCGTTATTGGATCAGGGATCCCAGGGTTCCTTTATTACGGAGTCTCTGGTTCAATATTTAGGTTTAAAGAAAAAACCTTCAAAAAATAAGGTAGTAGGTGTAGGAGATAAGGGTACTACGTCGACGGCCATAGTAGTCATAAATCTTCAATCGCGAGTAAATCCTTCCTTTCAAATAAAGGTCAATGCCTACGTTCTAAAGTCTGTAACATCACTTCTCCCATCTACTAAAGTAGCTAGGTTAGAATGGGTGGATTTGAACGACAATGATCTGGCTGATCCGGATTGCTTTACACCCAATAGAATCGATGTTCTATTGGGCGCCGAAGTATACAGCCAAGTCATTCAGCACGGTGTTAAGAAAAATGTGAACGGTACTCTATTAGCGCAAGAGACCACTTTAGGATGGGTATTGTCGGGTGCGTTTGAAGTTGACCAAGGTGTAGATTCTCAATCAAGAATTACCGTGATGCATATCAGTGTCCAGGATGATGAATTATTGAGAAAATTCTGGGAATTAGAAGAACCACCGGGAACAATAGGGATGCTCACGGAGGAAGAAACCAAATGTCAAGAATTATTTAAAACAACGACAACAAGGAATAAGGACGGTAGATATGTAGTAAGGTTGCCGTTACGGGATACAAACCTGGACGATAGGGGCGTTGGATCCAGAGGGATAGCTGAAAAAAGACTTAAGGGATTAGAAACAAGATTAGCAAAAAATAATAAATTAAAGGCCGATTACGCTAATGTGATACAAGAATATTTAAGTCTCAACCACATGGTAGAAGTATCAGATAGGGATAATATAAAGGGCATTTACTTACCTCATCACGCTGTTGTCCGTGAGGATAAAGAAACAACAAAGGTGCGTGTTGTATTCGATGCTTCTTGTAAGTACAGCAACGGGCGGTCACTTAACGAAGATCTAATGATTGGTCCATCTTTGCAAGACGAGCTTCGTCATATCATTATGCGCTGGAGGGTACATCGAATTTGTATAGTGGCTGATATAGTAAAAATGTACCGACAAGTTTTAGTAAATAGGCAAGATACTCCATTACAACGAATACTTTGGCGGGATAGCCCGGTAGGGCAAATAAAGGAGTATGAATTGATAACGGTTACATTCGGTACAGCCTCGGCACCATACTTAGCTGTGCGGACTCTTCAACAGCTTGCAGTCGATGAATGCGGGGATAATTTAGATATGGCTAAAATAATCGTAAGCGATTTTTATATGGATGATTTAATGTCGGGAGCTGAAACTAAAGAAGATGCGTTTAAAATTTATACAGAGATAACCAAAATTCTAGGTAAAGGCGGATTTGAATTACAAAAATGGAAAAGCAATTGTCAAGACTTATTAAATAAAATTCAGGATGGAAGGGATGAAGCGTTACAGATAAAAATAGACGAATTAACAAAAATCTTAGGACTTACCTGGAATGCGCGCGACGATTGTTTTCAATACTCTCTGGAGCTTAAGCTAATATCTGGACCTGTAACAAAAAGAAAAATTATTTCAGATATTGCACGATTGTTTGATCCATTGGGGTGGTTGGCACCAAGCATAATAGTAGCAAAAATATTAATTCAAAAGCTGTGGTTAGCAGGATTGCAGTGGGATGAAGAAGTTCCAAAGAATTTATTAAAAGAATGGGTAACTTACCGTGCAAACTTAGCTTCTTTAGTTGAACTAAAAATACCACGTTGGTTGAACACGGGAAAGAAAGTAAAACAAGAGTTATACGGATTTTCAGATGCGTCTAAGTTAGCATATGCGGCAGTTGTATACGTTAGAGTAGTGGATGAAATGGGCTTTATACACGTTTCTTTAATAGCTTCCAAAACGAAGGTCGCACCGGTAAGGCAAGTGTCGATTCCTAGACTTGAGCTTTGCGGGGCAGTACTTTTAACCAAGCTTATTTTGGAGGTAGCCGAAGTTATGAATATACAAAAGGAGAATCTTTACGCGTTCACAGATAGTGAAGTAGTATTAGCTTGGTTGAATAGTCATCCTAGTCGTTGGAAGACTTTCGTTGCTAACAGGGTTTCAGAGATATTGAGCAATTTGGATACACACCATTGGGTTCATGTAGCATCGAAACAAAATCCAGAAGATTGTGCTTCACGTGGGATATGTCCGTCGGAACTTTCAAATGTTTCTCTCTGGTGGGAAGGCCCAAATTTTCTAAAGGAACCGGTAGTTAAATCTAAAAGACCTAAACAACTTATCACACATTTAGAAGAAATCAAGGTGCATACTAGTACTTTGGATGTTTCATTTTGGAGCCGATTCTCTACGTTATCAAGAATGATTCGCGTTATAGCTTATTGTCGTAGATTTTTTGAACTGGACAAAAAATAAGGCATTAAATAAGGGTAAAGGGTCGTTATCTATACAGGAATTAGAGAACGCAACAGAAATATGTATTAAAAGATGCCAGGAAGAAGATTTTGCAAATGAATTGGAAAAATTGAAAAACAATAAGATAGAAAAGAAAAACGCGAAACTAAATTCATTAAATATATTTTTAGATCCGAAGGGAATAATCAGAGTAGGAGGTAGGCTTGAGATGTCTCAATTAAATTACGAACGAGTGCATCCCATCCTAATACCTAGAGAATCATTCCTAACTAAACTTTTAATAGCGGACGCACATGAGAAAACAATGCACGGGGGTCCGCAATTAATGATCACATACTTACGGTCAAAATACTGGATTATAGGCATAAAGACATTGGCAAAAAGATATGCGGGAAGCTGTGTGAAGTGTATCCGATATACAGCCAAGGTCAGAACACAACTTATGGGACAGTTACCATCCTCTCGGGTAACACCTGCTAAACCTTTTCTACGAAGCGGGGTAGATTACGCAGGCCCTATAAGTATTAGACTGTCCAAGGGTCGCGGCACTAAGTCTTACAAAGGCTACATAGCTTTGTTTGTGTGTATGGTCACACGTGGTGTGCATTTGGAAGCCGTAAGCGATTTAAGCACAAAGGCCTTTTTGGCAGCCTTCAAGCGATTTGTTGCTAGGCGGGGTCGATGTGCAGAACTACATAGTGACAACGGGACCAATTTTGTAGGCGCCGCGCGCGAATTCCTTCATTTATTTAATGAAGAAAGGTCCGCATGTAATCCCGAATTGGCAGATGAACTAGGGAACAATGGTACTGAGTGGCATTTTATCCCCCCTCAGTCCCCCAATTTTGGAGGACTTTGGGAAGCAGGGGTAAGATCCACGAAGCATCACCTTAAGAGAGTGTTTGGCAATTCGACGCTGACCTTTGAAGAGATTACGACGGTGTTGGCTCAAATCGAGGCGTGTCTTAATTCGAGACCATTGTCTTATGTTGAGGATCACGATAAATTGACTATTTTGACGCCAGGCCATTTTTTAGTAGGGGAACCATTAGTGGTACCGCCCGATTCGAATTATGAAAAGTCAAATGTTAGCAGCTTAAGACGATGGCATCTGCTTCAAAAAATGATGCAGGAGTTGTAATGTTATGTACATATTCAGATATACTTACACTTATTATTTATACTCATATTCATACTTATATATGTATCATTCATTTCCACGGTCCATAATATGCTTTCCATTATTATGAGGCTCTGTTTTGATCATATTCCACTACACCAGGACTCATTTTTCTGTTTACAGACTCAGTCCTCAACTTTACGCCTAAGTTTCGGCGACTTATTGACCCCTTAGCGTAGGAAGCCGTACCTATGCAGGACTGTATCACTTTTTCCTATCAAACACTGCACTTTTTAATTTAATACCATTTATATTTACATTGTTACAGAACATTTTCATTATTTTGACATTTTTTGACAACATTGTTGATGATGTATCTATGACAACTTTCTCATCAAAATTCTTGTTGGTCTGCTATTTTTATTTTATAATTGTTATTCGAACTCTTTTATGGTAAAATTATTTACCGTTCCTCGTCCATATTTTCGAATATTTTAAATTTCGACCTCCAACCTTCTGCGAGGTTTCTTTAGGAATCATCGCAGAGCAGTGGTCAGTCGAGCTCTGGCTTCCAAACAAGCCTCTTAAAAGTAGGTCTCCAGTAAACGTTGCCTCGAGAGCCCTTCTAGGGTTTTTCCTGCCGGGGCAGTCTCTATATAACTGGTGCGCCTGGAGCTGCCTGGCCCTTTGCCGCCGGAGCCCTCGACTGCTGCCGGCCTTGTGACGCCGGGGCAGTCCCTCTTCTGTAGCTGCCGCCGGTCTACCAGGGCCGTTCTTCTGTAGCTGCCGCCGGTCTACCAGGGCCGTTCTTCTGTAGCTGACGCCGGTCCACCAGGGCCGCTCCTCCGTAGCTGCCGCCGGTCCACCAGGGCCGCTCCTCTGCCGCTGCCGCCGGTCCACCAGGGCCGCTCCTCTGCAGCTGCCGCCGGTCCACCAGGGCCGCTCCTCTGCAGCTGCCGCCGGTCCACCAGGGCCGCTCCTCCGTCGCTGCCGCCGGTCCACCAGGGCCGCTCCTCTGCAGCTGCCGCCGGTCCACCAGGGCCGCTCGTCCGTTGCTGTCGCCGGTCCACCAGGGCCGCTCGTCCGTTGCTGTCGCCGGTCCACTAGGGCCGCTCGTCCGTTGCTGTCGCCGGTCCACCAGGGCCGCTCGTCCGTTGCTGTCGCCGGTCCACCAGGGCCGCTCGTCCGTTGCTGTCGCCGGTCCACCAGGGCCGCTCGTCTGTTGCTGTCGCCGGTCCGCCAGGGCCGCTCGTCTGTTGCTGTCGCCGGTCCGCCAGGGCCGCTCGTTTGTTGCTGTCGCCGGTCCGCCAGGGCCGCTCCTCCGTAACTGCCGCCGGTCCACCAGGGGCCGCCCTTCACCATCACCCATCAATCATTCATCTACATTATTCATTTTTATACTTCCATCTTGTCTTTTCTGTATACTTAATAAATACTGTCTCCCTCTAAAGTCTTTTCTTGTCGTTACACGACAGTTTGGCGCCCAACGAAAATTTCCTGCACCCCCTTAACTTCCTAAATTCAAAAGAAACACTTCGTCTAGTGTCGTACATTCTCAGCTCTTTGGTTAAATATTTTGGCTATTCTATCCCTTTCATTTTCTCTTAACACACACATAACTCATTCACTCATATATACTTACTACACCTAACTTAATTTTCTTTCCCTAACAGGAAAACAAGGTATACTTTTACATACTTAACTATCTTTTTTCTAACTTACACTTAAATATGTCTCGTCCAATCAAATTTGAACTCTTAAATAAAAACGAGCTTGAATATGAAGTTACAATTAGACTGGAGGAACCAGCAAAAACAGTTATATTGTTAAAGAAGCAGATACTTCTGCTAGCTCCTTCTACACCATCGGAAGATATTTTAACTTCTCCCATTCCTATAGAGGAGGAGTTAGCTCAGATAGATAGTACTCTGAGTTATTTAAATATTAAAATAGATAATCTATTACAGGGTGATTCCAAATACCATCGCTTAATAGAATCTTTTATTAATCATTTATTTTACAGGTTGGAACGTATAGACACAAACTTAAACCCTGACTATAAACTTAATCTAGACACTTTAAAATCAAAATTTGAGACACTTGAAGGAAGTTTCAAGATTTATTGTTCAAATCTAAACTCTATGAATCCTCATTCATATATCACTGCTCCCTCTACCCCTCCTATTCATACTCCTCTCGCCACTCCCTCTCCTCCTCCTATTTCTCCTCGTCTCACTGCTCCCTCTACTCCACCTATTTACCCTCCTTTCACAGCTCCTCTTTCCTCTCCTATTTTAACTTCTCCAAATCATAATTTATCCAAAGATCTGAAACGATATACGTTTAATGGAAAATCTTGCCCTAGATCGTTTTTACAAAAACTTGACGAATATTGTCTTGTGCGGAATATACCCAAAAATTTGTTAATTACTCAGGCGTATGATATTTTTACAGACAGTGCCCTACATTGGTTTAGATTTAAAATAAATCAAAATCCAGACCTAACATGGGATGAAATTTCTTTGTCTCTAATTAAAGATTTTGGCGGTTTTGACTATGATTTTAAATTATTGGAGGCCATCAAAAGTCGTACCCAAGGTCGTGATGAACCAATCATAATTTATATCTCAATTATGTCGGGAATGTTCTCTCGTCTGGCTAAAAAATTGTCTGAAACGGAACAGTTAGAAATCATTCTAAGAAATATAAGACCATGTTACTCAGTATTCGTGGCACTAAAAGATATTAACTCTATTGATGCACTCTTGGCTACATGCCAAAATTATGAAAAATTCTTAGATCGAGACAAACATTTTAAAGAACCAAATAACCAACAAAATCCCCTTATTTCAGAATTTGCTTATAAACAAATTCATCCAACTTCTTCGGAATTTTCTACTTCTGACCCAAAACCTCCTTCATACACAAATAGATTTTACAAAAACCCTCCCAAACAAGTAAACAGTCTAAAACAAGCTAACTCGCAAGAAAATTTATTTTGCGTTCGTTGTCGTATGCATGGTCATACCTTAAATACTTGTACTCAACGTCACTTTCTAATTTGTTTTAAATGTGGTCTTAAAGGTTTTAAAACCCCAGACTGTCCTAATTGTTCACCTAAACCTAACTCTAGTTCAAAAAACTAACGACTGACTTGAAAAGTAAAACAAACTTTGATGCCAACGATTGGAACGATTGGATTAAAACTCTTAAGAATTTCTTTTCATGCTATAAAATCTCTTCAACTCTATACTCTAATGAAAAGGATTTTAAACGACCTTTTGTTAACATCAAAGTTTACAATTTATCTTTGACTGGATTACTTGACTCTGGTAGTTCAATCACTATTCTTGGTAATAACTCTCACTTAGAATTTCTTAAACTAGGCTGTAAACTTTTCAAGTCAGATAAAATTACTATTTCTACAGCCAATAACCAGAAAATTAATTCTGTAGGTCATTGTTACCTTCCTATTTACTTTAACAAACAGACCCACTTGATTAAGGCTTATATTTTTCCTGATATTTCACCGTCTTTAATATTAGGAATAGACTTTTGGAAAAAAATTTAATCTTCTACCGAATATTCTCTCATCGACTGGTCTTTCAGAACTGGAGTGCTCAACCATCGAGACAATGAATGTCAAAGTATTACCTTATGATCATTTAACTGCAAATCAGAAGAATATTGCTGATGATATCATCCAACGCTTCAAGACTATCTCATTCGAAGAAAAGGGTGTTCTGGGGAACACTAATCTCATCACTCACAAGATCGATACCGGAGATTCGCTACCCATCAAACAAAGATGTTACAGACTGTCTCCTGAAAAACAAAAAGCATTGATTACTGAAGTTGATAAAATGTTGAAATGGAACGTTATTGAACAATGTGAAAGCCCTTGGTTATCTCCAGTAATAATTACTCCAAAGAAGAACGGTGAATGGCGTTTTTGCGTAGATAGCAGGAAGCTTAACGCAATTACAAAACGTGATGCTTATAGTCTGCCACTTATAAGTGAAATTTTGGACAACCTCAGAAATGCTAAATACCTGTCAAGTATAGACATTGCGAAAGCCTTCTGGGAGATTCCTCTGAACCCTGCTGATAAGGACAAGACTGCTTTTTATGTACCTGGAAGAGGCATGTTCAGATTTAAAGTAATGCCTTTCGGACTCACCAATTCACCCGCTACTCAACAAAGATTAATGGACACGCTGTTCACTCCAGAATTTGAAAATAAAGTGTTCTGCTACTTAGACGATATTGTCATAATTAGCGAAACTTTCGAGGAACATATATCACTGCTCCTGAAAGTTCACGAAAAACTTTCCTTCGCTAAATTAACTATTAACTTTGACAAAAGCCAATTCTTCAGAAAAGAGTTAAAATATCTTGGCTTCGTAGTGGATGAACATGGCTTACGTGCTGATCCTGATAAAATCAAGGCTATTGTGGACTACCCAATTCCTGCCTGCAGAAAAGAAGTTCGTAGATTCATTGGCACCTGCAGCTGGTTTCGAAGATTTATTCCGAATTTCAGCACTATTGCTACGCCACTCAACAAACTAACCTGCTCCGGGAAAAATGCTCCGAAATTCGGATGGAATACAGAAGCGGATGCAGCCTTTCAGAAGCTTAAGGATGCTTTAATAACTACTCCTGTTCTGGCCTGTCCAAACTTCGACCTTCCTTTTTCAGTTCATTGTGATGCATCTAACTACGGTACTGGCGCAATGCTCACTCAACATCAGGAAGGCAAAGAAGTTGTGATTGCCTATATGAGCAAAGCTTTCAACAAGAACCAACAGAACTACTCAACTACTGAAAGAGAAACACTTGCCGTGATAACTGCTTTAGAACACTGGCGTTGCTATCTCGATAACGGGAAGGAATTCACAATCTACACCGACCACGCTGCACTCAAATGGTTTCAGAATTTATCCAATCCTTCAGGAAGACTTGCACGTTGGACTTTACGCTTATCTTGCTTCAACTTCGTTCTAAAACATAAGAAAGGAAAAGATAATGTAGTACCGGACCTTGTATCAAGAGCCAAGTCACAAGAACTCCCTGAAATACAAGAAAATAGTAATGTACCACAAGGTGTACATCCTATTTCTATGAATGATACTACTAGAGAACTGGAACAATACAATAAAATATTTCTGGGCTGTTCGAATAATCCTGATTCTTACCCAAATTATACGATAAGAGAGAATAAACTCTATCGTTGTATTCACACGCCTGACCGCCTGAACGACGACTTCATTTGGAAAGAAGTTCCATTACCTCAAGAAAGACGTTTAATAATTGAAACAAATCATGGCTCTAGTCAAGAACCTCACCTAGGAATTTTTAAAACATATAAAAAATATCTTTACTATACTATTGGCCCGGCATGTTTAGAGACATTGCTAGGATAATTTCTAACTGTGAAACCTGTCTTGCTTATAAACATCCTAATCATTCTCCATATGGCCTAATGGGCAAACCTAAGATTTGCTCTAGACCTTTTCAAACTATGTCTCTAGACTTAATGGGTCCACTTCCTATGACTAGAAAACGTAATAGGTTCATTTTAGTAATTAATTGTATCTTTACTAAATATACTTTGATTTTCCCTCTAAAGCAGGCGACTGCATCTAATATAATTAATATTATGGAAAATTCTGTTTTTCTAGTTCATGGAGTTCCACAGACTTGTATAATGGATAACGGTCCACAATTCCAGTCACGTTAATTCCACTCTTTTCTTAATAGATACAAAGTTCCTTTCATATTCCATTCGGCCTACTATTGCCCACAATTTAACCCGACTGAAAGTTATAACAAAACAATAATTACGGCTTTAGCTTCACTAGTAGAGGACGACCATAGATCCTGGGACAAACATCTTAGTAAAATTCAATTTTCTATGAACAATACCACTAACGTTGTAACGGGCTATACTCCATCCTTTCTAGTCTTTGGGAGGGAAACAATTCCTTGCGGTTCCTTTTACTCTCCGTGTCAGAACCTCGAAGAATTAATCTTTATGCCCCGTGATATTTACGCAACAAATGCTGGGTTCCTCACGTCTATATTTCACAAAGTTCAGTCTAACTTACATATAGCTTACGTTAAAAACAGCGCTCGTTATAATCTTCGGAGGTCGTTCAAAGAATTCAACGTCGGGGATACGGTTTGGCGAAAGAATCATGCATTAAGCGATGCTGGTTCATATTTCAATGCTAAACTAGCCCCTAAATTTATCAAATCCAAAATTTTAAATAAACTATCATCTTTGGTGTACATATTAGAAGACCCAGATGGTGCCGTAGGTAAATGGCACATAAAAGATATAAAATGTTGAATTCTTTCTAAACAACTCTAAATTATTAATGTCAATTAAATCACCTACTAATTATTTATGTAAATATTACTTTTTTCTTTTGTTTACAGCTCCACATTCTATTTATTTTTTATATTATATATTAACATCACTCACTACACAAACATTACATTTGCTCGACCCTACTCTTCAGTCTCACTCTTTTACCCTATGGAGCGGATTGCAACTCATTAAATAAGCCTATGCAGGAGCGGTTGGTTACTCCTAAAATAAGCCTAAACCAAATCCTAACTCTTTCGCTCTTCTAGGAGCTTAAATTTCTACTGACATTATCTAATGTTTCCTTTTTTTTTCCTTCCAGTCTGGAGCGGCTGACAACTCCAAAAATAAGCCTTGTCGTCATTCTAAAACACACTTCTATGAGTGGCAGTCATCAACTGTGAACTCCACCCATGCCTGTATGAAGAAGATTGCTTGAAAGAGAGGTGGTATGAATGGGTGAATGGAGATTGATGAATGTGTGAAGTGTTGTTTTACAGTCCCTACTTGAAATCTTATTAGAAAATTTTCTACAGTTGAAAATTTTTCCAGGGTCGGGGGGAAAATGTAATGTTATGTACATATTCAGATATACTTACACTTATTATTTATACTCATATTCATACTTATATATGTATCATTCATTTCCACGGTCCATAATAGGCTTTCCATTATTATGAGGCTCTGTTTTGATCATATTCCACTACACCAGGACTCATTTTTCTGTTTACAGACTCAGTCCTCAACTTTACGCCTAAGTTTCGGCGACGTATTGACCCCTTAGCGTAGGAAGCCGTACCTATGCAGGACTGTATCACTTTTTCCTATCAAACACTGCACTTTTTAATTTAATACCATTTATATTTACATTGTTACAGGACATTTTCATTATTTTGACATTTTTTGACAACATTGTTGATGATGTATCTATGACAACCTTCTCATCAAAATTCTTGTTGGTCTGCTATTTTTATTTTATAATTGTTATTCGAACTCTTTTATGGTAAAATTATTTACCGTTCCTCGTCCCTATTTTCGAATATTTTAAATTTCGACCTCCAACCGTTCTGCGAGGTTTCTTTAGGAATCATCGCAGAGCAGTGGTCAGTCGAGCTCTGGCTTCCAAACAAGCCTCTTAAAAGTAGGTCTCCAGTAAACGTTGCCTCGAGAGCCCTTCTAGGGTTTTTCCTGCTGTGCCAGTCTCTATATAACTGGTGCGCCTGGAGCTGCCTGGCCCTTTGCCGCCGGAGCCTTCGACTGCTGCCGGCCTTGTGACGCCGGGGCAGTCCCTCTTCCGTAGCTGCCGCCGGTCACCAGGGCCGTTCTTCTGTAGCTGCCGCCGGTCTACCAGGGCCGTTCTTCTGTAGCTGACGCCGGTCCACCAGGGCCGCTCCTCGTAGCTGCCGCCGGTCCACCAGGGCCGCTCCTCTGCAGCTGCCGCCGGTCCACCAGGGCCGCTCCTCTGCAGCTGCCGCCGGTCCACCAGGGCCGCTCGTCCGTTCTTCTGTAGCTGACGCCGGTCCACCAGGGCCGCTCCTCCGTAGCTGCCGCCGGTCCACCAGGGCCGCTCCTCTGCAGCTGCCGCCGGTCCACCAGGGCCGCTCGTCCGTTGCTGTCGCCGGTCCACCAGGGCCGCTCGTCCGTTGCTGTCGCCGGTCCACCAGGGCCGCTCGTCCGTTGCTGTCGCCGGTCCACCAGGGCCGCTCGTCCGTTGCTGTCGCCGGTCCACCAGGGCCGCTCGTCCGTTGCTGTCGCCGGTCCACCAGGGCCGCTCGTCCGTTGCTGTCGCCGGTCCACCAGGGCCGCTCGTCTGTTGCTGTCGCCGGTCCGCCAGGGCCGCTCGTCTGTTGCTGTCGCCGGTCCGCCAGGGCCGCTCCTCCGTAACTGCCGCCGGTCCACCAGGGGCCGCCCTTCACCATCACCCATCAATCATTCATCGACATTATTCATTTTTATACTTCCATCTTGTCTTTTCTGTATACTTAATAAATACTGTCTCCCTCTAAAGTCTTTTCTTGTCGTTACACGACAGAGTTTTGGCGAAGATGGTCGCACGACTACCTTCACCAATTCTTACAAAGACACAAATGGCAAAATAAAATACCCGAGCCATCTGTGGGTGACGTAGTATTAATCAAGGAGGACAATATGCCTCCTGGCAGGTGGTTGTTGGGCAAAGTGGAAGGGAAGCATCCGGGTTCAGATGGGTTAACACGTGTGGTCACAATAAGGACAAAATTGTCCACCATAAAAAGACCTACCTCAAAGGTGTGTGTATTACCTATAGCCAATTAACAAATACTAGGATTTAAAGTAATTTTAAGGATTGGAAATATTGTAAGCTAATGTACGGTTAAGTAAGTTGTATTTAGTATTAAGATGCAAAAATTGTTATATTTTAAGGGGTATTAAACATGCATGGGAATGCGCTAGACAAGAGAGTTAGAAGAAGGACATTCGCCATAATGTCCTTGGTGGGCGGAATGTCTACGTAATTATAAGGCAACGGAATCATAGCGCGATCAATATTGAATATAAAAGATTAAAGTTTACACTTTAACTCGAGTTAAAGTGTAAACTTTAATCTTTTATCGGCGTTGGGATCGAGTTAGATCGCGCTATGGTTTCGTTACCGGCAATGCTATATAGGTAAGTGAATTATTATTTTTTGGTGTGAGCAGCAAGCACTGTGTTTATTGTATTATACGCGCTTAATATAAGTAGTCCAGTGTTTAATTTAACCACCCTCTCCAAGTCGACTTTCGTTCAATATGTTTCCGACAATAATGCCTAAAAAGAGCAACAGATAATGTAGAGTTCACAAACGATATTTTCTCTAATAACTTAAGTGAAATGTGTGAAATCCAAGCATCAGATGGAATATTAGCTCACTTTAAACTCGTCTCTGCTAATAATAGTCTAGCTGTGAATTTTAATTCTAGTAGTAGTAGTGTGAAGCAGTAATTCTAGTAGTATACATGGATCAATCAGCAGCCTAATTTCATAATACACTATCGGTAGCAATAGGCTTCATTTGACAGGCCATCAACAATCATTGCGTTATTTACGTTGCTGAGCAGACACATTTTCGAACACATGGCGCAATGGATTAACAATATGCTTCGAAATTATTCCAACTGACAGTAATACTGTATTAAGCAATGAAGGTGCTGACTAAAGAAATCATCATCATCATCTCAGCTTTAATCCCATTAGCATCCAAAGCTTTTTCAGTTTTGGAGTCTGGGGTCTGCTTTACCAATCTAACTGCTGATTTTGGCTTAACTTCGATATTTTCCGTGAAGCGACTGCCGTCTGACCTCCACAACCCGAAGGCGATATCGAAGCATTGCAGTTAGACTAATAGTTGGACTTTTGAGGGTTCCAACAACCCGTGACGGCTGCCATTAGATGTCCATATGAACCAATGGCTTAACGTGCTAATATTCATATTCATGCACACAAATATTTGCACTGCGCGGGGATCGAACCCGCACCTCCTTGCGCAGCGGCTGCGTTTGCTACCGCTACGCTACGGAGGTTGTATTCCAACTGACAGTAAATGTATTTACGCAATTAGGGTGCTGACTTAACAAGTATTCGTTGATATGAAACTGGCGGATGTAAAGAACGTCTGGTGAAGCCGTACGGAGGACGGGTCTGAGCAGTTGTGTTGCCATGTGTGCCGGGTACGATACGTCAAAAGTTGTTGTGTTGGCAGTTTGGTCGTGGAGGGTCTCCAGATCAATCTCGATTAGCGCAGCATCGATAGTCGTGTTGTTAGGTTTAACATTGCATCACCTCGCTCAACTGCTGTCTTTCTTCCTATTCACTAAGTTTTTTAAGTGAATATGCTTAATAAACTAACGCACTTTACCATCAACGTTTGCATCACTGCTTACCATCAGGCGGGATTGCGTCGACCGCACTGTAAGTTTCTTTGAAGTGGTTTTCCAAATTAGTCTAGGTTACAGGTATGTCAGACATTACAGCCTCAATAAATGTATCGCTCACAAAGTTTGCAACAAGACAGGCCCCGGTACCGTGTCATGTAAACTTGCTAACTCATCCCATCACATGAAGACGCGGTAATGAACAAAGCACGGTAATGAGATCTTTGCACGTTAAACTTTATCACGTTTCATCCCCGGGCAAGTCCGGAATGAAAACTTGGCCCGTTATAAAGATGAACCATGTTTTAAGCTGAATTTTCAAATTTGGAATTTTCGAATACTGTTTCAAAAACCGACTTGTTGTTTTCTAAAGTCGTTTTTGAACAATGTAACAAAAGATTAATCTTAGCCTGTCTGTACCCAAGTACAGACGGCAGCACATCAAGATACTACAGTCTTTCAAGCTTTTTTATTAGATCTTCAACTTCATTTCTAAAGCATTAAAGCTCAAGGTTCATTGGGAATATACCTGTAGTGATACCTACAAACGCCACATGGAACAACGCATCATACTGACGTCACACGAATTCTACATCTCTTTTTTTTTTTTTTTTTAATCTGTTTCTATTTTGGGGCTTTTATGGGGATATGTCAGCCCGAATTCTACATCTCGCAATCAGAGTTTACCGTGTAACTAGCATACATACAACTTCCCAATTTCAAGCGTTGGGCAAGTGCCCGCCAGACATAACACCCGTCGGTTGGAGGATCCTCCCATTTCTATGGAGGATGAGTGAACTTTACCCCCTGTTCTTCATGCCTCCACATACCTATATATAGCTTGACCTGCTTTGGTCCATACCAGTGGCGATAGTCTGAGATGTATGCAATTATCGTTGTACTTATACTCATACTTCGCGGCAGAGAACTTATCGTGGCGTGAGACGAGGTCTTGAACAGTCTGAGTCACCTTCCTTTGCACCAGAATAATTTTTTCTTTGATACGAGATGACATTTTAAGTTCCATTTATAAAGTCAAACCCAAAAGTCATTTATTCAAATTAGGCTGAGATCAGCACTTTTGGAACGTCAATATTACATATGACAGTCCCCCAAAACGCCCACCCATCGACATTTCCTAGTGGTTTCGCTGGGAAAAAGAAGTGGCTGTACAAACTCCCCAGCAGCACAGCTGCCTGTTCATTTAGAAAAAACACATTACTTTATACAATACTATGTAGGTACAGTAATACAAGAAAAAAAAAAACAACAACAATGAATTTATTTAACATATGTCAGCTAGCCACGCAAAATAACAGAGAAGCAAAAACAAAAAATTAAATATCATTAAAATGGAAATGTAAATAAGTAAAAACTTATTACATACCTAAATAAAAGCCCCTGGTATAAAGGGCGTGACAGCTCACATATTTCTGCTTTCTAAAAAGCAAATTATATGAACTCATATAATGTCTCAGTAAGCTAAGAAAGGAGAAGGAACACAAACATTGTCTCGAGTTAATCAGAGCGACCAGCTATTCTTATCATTTAAATAGTCATTTACAGTATAATATATATGCCTTCCATGCATCTACAAATTATTCTCTTCAATCATCAATCATAGAATAAGTAACACACTTGATAAGAGTCAACCTGTAGAACAAGCCGGCTTTAGGAAGGGATTCTCGACTATAGACCACATACACACGTTGGAACTACTCATAGAAAAATTTCAGGAAATGAGAAGACCACTCTACTTAGCTTTTATAGACTATCAGAAAGCATTCGACACCTTGGTACATGATAGTATATGGGAAACATTAAGAACACAGAACGTAGAAAAGGAATATATACAAGTACTCAAAAACATCTACGGTAATAGCAGAAGTAGAGTTAAACTGGAGAAAATTGGGCCGTGGTTCCCTGTGAAAAGAGGGGTAAGGCAAGGAGATCCGATATCCCCAAAGCTGTTTATAGCTACACTGGAGGCCATAATGGGGCAACTAGACTGGAGTCGATACGGCATAAAAATTGGAACGAAGTACCTAAACCACCTACGATTTGCGGATGACCTAGTTCTTATATCAGAATCTGGGACAGATCTCCAATTCATGATAGATTCCTTGAACATAGGCAGTAAAAAAGTGGGTTTAGAGATGAATCTATCTAAAACTATGGTAATGACAAACAGTGTCAGGAGAACAGTATCGGTTGGCAGCGCGCCTCTGACATATACAGACCAGTACTTGTACTTAGGTAAGCAAATCAGCTTCACTCGCGAAAATAACGAACGAGAAGTCTAACGAAGGACACAACTAACATGGAACAAATACTGGAGCCTAAAAGAAATATTCAAGGGCAGCTTACCAACCAACATAAAAACGAAGGTCATGAACTCTTGCCTCTTGCCCTGCTTGACATACGGCTGCCAAACATGGATATTCAGCAATAACGTTAAAAATAAGATAGTAACATGTCAACGTGGAATGGAGCGCAGTATGTTAAACATAACAAAAAATTCAAAGAATACGTCACACAAAAATAAGAGGAGCAACAAATGCCAAAGATGGACTACAACAAGCGTTGACTCTAAAATGGAAATGGGCCGGACATGTAGCACGTTTGAAAGGCCAGAGATGGACCAAAATAGTTACAGCCTGGAAAGGCCCACTTGGCAAGAGGAGAAGAGGAAGACCCTGTGCAAGATGGGAAGATGACGTTGTTAAAGTCGCCGGTGAAAATTGGTCTCAAATAGCCAAATCTAGAGAAGACTGGTCATCCTTGGAGGAGGCCTTCACCTGCAGAGGGGTTCTGGCAGAAGAATAAAACCAAAAAAACTTTTTCATTTAATATATTGTTAAGTTATTTTTTATTTTTTATTTTATTATGTTACTTTAACTTTTTTAATTCATTACTATTAACTTCTTACCTTCTGTTCAGAAATAAAAGGCTTTTTTATTTTATTTATTATATATGCCTTTAACAAAGCTTGGATTTGATTTGTGCTTTAAATGCATTGTAAGGCAAGTCTAGCAAAGTAGAGGGTATCTTGTTATAAAAAGTTATACCAAGCCCAACAAAAGAATTATGAACCTTTTGAATTCGATGAAAAGGAGCTCGTAGTTTGTCCTTATTTCGGGTGTTAACATTATGGATCCCACTGTTTTTGGTGTACATGTGAAGATTTTGCCTAACATATAAGATGTTGGCTAAGATAAATTTATATATTAATACTAGCGGCCGCCAGCGACTTCGTTCGCGTGGTTTAGTAATGCTCCACTCTTATTGGTCGCAGCGTGATGTTATATAGCCTAAAGCCTTCCTGGATTAATGGGCTATCCAACGCAAAAAGAATTTTTCAAATCGGACTAGTAATTCCTGAGATTAGCGCGCACAAACAAACAAACAAACTCTTCAGCTTTATATGTTAGTATAGAGTATAGATAAAATTATGTTAATATAATTTTCACTCCGCAGTGTAGTTTTATTCCGGGAGAATATTAAGATAAAAATAATCGTAAATGTTGATCTTGGGTATAGATTATTCTATGTTCAATATTTCATATAAATCTAACCAGCCGTTTGAACGTGAAGAAATGGTAAACACATATTTACTCACAAACTTTCGCCTTTATATTATTACTAGCTTTCCGCCCGCGGCTTCGCTCGCGTGGAGTTCGGTTATATCGCGTTTTTTAGATTTCCCTCGGGAACATCAAATTTTTCCGGGATAAAAGGTAGCCTATGTTCTTTCTCGGGGTCTAAAGATTGTCTGTGCCAAATTTCATCAAAATCGGTTGAGAGGTTTAAGCGGGAAAGCGTAACAGACAGACAGACAGACAGACAGACAGACAGACCGACAGACAGACAGACAGAGTTACTTTCGCATTTATAATATTAGTATGGACTAGATGAAAAGCCGACTTTGCACGAGTCGAATGTGACTCATTTTTTTTAATGTTTGATACTAGTGTGAAACGGGACGTTTATTAACTACTCAAAATGTCATTCGGTATCAGTGACGTTTCGATATTGGCCAATATGGCGACCATAGATATAGGAAGTCTTAGATATAGGAAAATCTTATTGGCTGTTATTTAGTTAAAAGAAATTAAAAGCCGGGCGCTAGTGAGTTCCAGTACTTTCTTCCTTTAGTAATTTCTAGATAAAATTTGGTTACATATGTAGTATGGTAATCCAGTTACGGTGTCTCTAAAACTAAGTTACATTTTATCGATACTTGTGACGTAACCGCTTTGTCAAGCACTAGCGTAAACGAACAATTTTAATTTTTACACAATATTTTCATAAATCTTAGTTATAATCACAAAATATACTTACATACAACAATGGGAATAAGTAATACATTGAAATTACTTTTTTATCATCGATTTAATTGCATAAATTTGACAAAATATGTTTCGGAAACTTATGATGACAAAATCGTATTTACCTGTGAAAAGTGTATTGATTCGGATTATTTCTTTTTGTCACATCACATTCACACACAGAACAAGGTACCATAGCTGAGCTTAATTTTTTTTTTTGTTCTTTTATTAAGGAATTATTAAAATATTCACAAAATACACCACGCCGCAAAGCACTCTCGGACTCTAGGGGCCCTTGCTTGTGAAAATAATGTCTCAACTGTCATTTATTTTTTGGCTCTTTCTTTCTCCTCTAAAATCAACTGGATCGGGATCTCTCGCTCACACGCATTGTGTATCTTATGCGTAGAAATGAAATCCTACATCTATGATGGCGACTCTGATTTGCCTCATTTGTCAGAACCGTAAGAATTTAACAAAATACTCGACAATCCGAATGTTGCGCATATGTGTTCATCATGATCAACCTTTTATCGTCCCACTGCTGGGCACAGGTCTCCTCTCATACAGAGAAGGATTGAGCGTAATCACCACGCTTGCTCAAGGCGGGTTGGCGATTTCAGATTTTTTAAAGTCCAGGTTTTCTCAAGATGTTTTCCTTCACCTTTTAATCAGTCATTGGTGTTCAAGATATACTTAGAAAGTACATATAACTTTGAAAAAGTTACAAAGTACGTGCCTGCACCCCTTGACGAAATTATTAATATATGAAGATTCTGAAAGTGTAATGTTATAGGGCATGGGGTCGAAGTGCCCACTTGGCTTTTTTAAGATATTGTCAAGCGGTTATCCGGCTCTTCACGTGACCAAAGGGCTGGCCTGTTTCTTTGCCAATGAATCAGCATCGCCTTGCAACGTGGCAATGCGTTTAGGACACATTTCCTGTTGATAGAGATGCGAACGAATTTTTGATGCCCTATGATTGATTTATGAGAAATGTTGAATGTTGTTTTTTGTTTATATTTGTAAGAAATTAAAATATTAGTTATTGTATTATTAGTTAACTATTTATCTGATTGCATAAATTTATTTTTCTTATTATATTGATATCAGGAATTTCTCATTGCTAATAATATAGTTTCTAACTGATTATTTATTTATACTTTTCGCACAAGTAATTATACTGAAGTTGTATACAAAACTAAATTTTATTACTTTATAGGTCTTCCAACGCTTCGTCTTCCGGTACGTGTTCGCCACTCCAAAAACTTTTCAGCACCAAAGGCCATCTGTTTTGTAAGCAATGCGCCATATAATTTATGTAATTGAATTAATTTAGTAAAATCAATGTTGTTTGTTTTTGTTCTGTGTGTTTATTTCGTGTGCTCGTAAATTCAGAAACAAATTATTGTTAATGACTATAGTTAATTCGCGTCAACTTTTGACAAAAGAGGTACATATAAGTCATGTCATGATCAGCCCCTACTCGTCCACAGCTGGACATAGGCCTCCTTCATGGCACGCCAACAAGCTCAATCCTGAGCAGTTCTCCGCCAGCCACTACCAGCCACCTTTTTGATGTCATCGCTCCATCTCGCCCAAGGGCGTCCAACGCTACGTTTGCCGAGACGCGGTCTCCACTCGAGGACTCGTTTACCCCAACGGTTGTCGGTTCTGCGGCATATGTGACCAGCCCATTGCCACTTCAGCTTGCTAATCCTCTCAGCTATGTCGGTGACTCTGGTCTCTCCTGTCTTCTGTACATAGAAGTGCACAACATTATTTAAACAAATGATAGGGTTAATAACTATAAAAAAATATAAATTTCGGTGGTAGGCCATAACATCGGCTGCCTGCAGAAATTACCACCCACCAGACAAAATCTTGGCGCCATGTTTTTCGTCGTGTAATGCCTGGTGAAGCCGTACGGAGTACGGGTCTGAGCAGTTGTGTTGCGATGTGTGCAGAGTAAGATGCGTCAAATGTTGTTAAATCGGGAGTTTGGTAATGGAACGTCTCCAGATCAATCGCCCTCTGGCGCAGCATCGTTGGTCGTGTTGTAGGGTTTATCATTGCATCACCTCTCTCAACTGCGGTCTTCCTTCCTATACACTAAGTTTATTTGAGTGAATAAGCTCTTAATAAACTAGCGCGCTTTACCATCAACAATTGCAACACTGCTTACCATCAGGCAGGATTAAAATAAAAACTTAAAAAAAAGGAATCAACCGATTTCCAAAAAACACTACAAAGTAAAAAATAACTAATTTCGAAAGCCTGTGTCTTTGGTTTTTGCATGTTTGTTTTTGACACCGACTTGCGAAATTAGTTATTTTTCACTTTGTAGTGTTTTTTGGAAGTCGGTTGATTTTTTTTTTTGTAACAAAGTATTTATTTTATACTTTTTAGTTGTAGCTTGGTACTGTAATTCGTTGAGGAGTTCCCTGAACTGAAAGTTGCTTTCAGCACCAGCCTCTTAATGACAGTCACAATCCATCTAAGTGTAAGGTTCTCATCGTCATCAATCGTTGAGGAGTTCCTTCGCCTGTCTCTTGGCTCTATCATCAGATCTACTCCAGACCCTTATTTAATTGTAGTGCTTTAAAATACTTAATGAAAAAACTTACAAATGCACTAGCTGTCCTCACAATTTTTGAAAGAGCCCCTTGATTCATCTGGTCTTCAACCATCAAACCCTGATTTCCTTATCATGGGACTACCTTGGGAATGTCTTCTTACCAACAAAAAAAGAATGATCAGAATCGATTCATAAACGACGAAGTTATCCGCGAACAACATAAAAAAAAACATATATACGGTCGAATTGAATAACCTCCTCCTTTTTGAAGTCGGTTAAAAATAATAACAAAACAGGTAAGAAGTTTTAAAAGCATTTAAAAGTATCGATAACTGAATGACAATCAAAGACAGCTATAAACCGCGCAGATAAAGAAAAGATCTGTAAATGGCGTCCGCTCGCATGCGTTCTCACTCACTCCCTATCGCTGTCTATACTCACACAGTGAAGTAAGCGCTGCAAAAAAAAAATCATCGATCAGGAATTCAGGATTCGGTTTCCAAACTACTGAAGCTACTTTGATACACTCCGAGTTATCGTTAATTTCGTTCCGCTGAAGTCTCTGTTATTTTGTTGTTTTTGTTGATATTGTTGTTTTTTAACCGACTTCAAAAAGGAGGAGGTTACTCAATTCGACCGTATATATGCTTTTTTTTTTTATGTTTGTTCGCGCATAACTTCGTCCTTTATGAACCGATTTTAATAATTCTTTTTCTGTTGGAAAGAAGACGTTCCCAAGGTGGTCCCATGATAAGGATATCAGGGTTTGATGGTGGAAGACCAAAGAAAAAAGGGGAACTTTCAAAAATTGTAGGGGCGACTAGTGCATTTCTTAGGATTTTCATTAAGTATTTTAAAGCACTACAATTTAATAAAGGTCTGGAGTAGATCTGATGATGGAGCCGGGAGACAGTCGAAGGAACTCCTCAAAAATTCACAGCAGCTACCTTGTGTTTGGGCTCGATTAATTTGTATTGATAAGAACTTTACACCTAGATGGGTTGTGACTGTCATAAGAGCTCTGATGATGAAGACAAAGGCTAGTTTTGGGGAACTCCTCAACGGTTTACAGTAGCTACTTTGTGGTAGGACTTAATTCATTTAAATTGATGAGATCTTTGCACCCATTAGGTTAAAATAATGGTCTGCAGTAAATTTAATGATGAAGACCATAGGCAGTTGAGGGAATACATACGGGTAAAAATTAAAATAAATAAAATTACGTCCTTTTCGGATGCAACTGAATACATAGTACTTTTAACAACTAAAAAGTATAAAATAAAAACTTTTTTACAAAAAAACAACCGACTTCCAAAAACCACTACAAAGTGAAAAATAACTAATTTCGGAAGTCGGTGTCAAAAATGAATATACAAAACCAAAGACACCGACTTCCGAAATTAGTTATTTTTCACTTTGTAGTGGTTTTTGGAAGTCGGTTGTTTTTTTGTAAAAAAGTTTTTTGTTGAGTTTAATTGTTCAAACTCAACAAAAAACTTTTTAAAACAACAATAAAAACAAACACAACAACAAAGAAGACACAATGTCAAATTTACGTTGTAAATAACAATATTTACAACGTAAATTTGACATTTTACTATCTTAGCTTTTGGTTTGTGATTGAACAATGACATGTTTTGTCAACCGTACCATAAGTATCCGCCGCCATTTTCAGATCTTTTCTTTATCTGCGCGGGTAATGTGTATTTTATTTTAAGCCATTATTTAAGCGCAGGCCACACCGCCAGCTGACGGACGGAGCGCGCGAAGCGAACGGATGCAACTACGCGAAATACAAATATTGGCGAGCGATAGCTTAGATCGTTAGTTGGCAGTGTGAACCCTAGTATGAAAAAATGTGAAACGATGCTGGCGGTGTAGCCTGCGCCATCCCCATCATCATCATCTTAGCGTTTATCCCGGTTGCATCCGCGGCTATCGCGTTGGAGCTCGGGGTCTAAATCCGCCATTATATCCAAGCAACTTTAAAAATAAACCTGCTGCCACAACGTATGAGCGGAAGGGTAATTGCTTAACACACTATCAGTAGCAATGGGTTTCACTTTGACAGTTCAACAAAATTCATTGCGTTATTTACATACATCATTCGGCAGACACTGTTTTCGATCATTTGGAGCAATGGATTCTGAATATACTTCAAAACGATTCCAATTTCCGGTAAAAGTGTTTTACGCAATTAGGGTGCGGATTAAGAAATATTTGAGATTTGTTAGACTTACAATAAATTGTAAAGCGTTCAAGGTACAGGGGGTAATCGCGCTAAATAAAACAGTAGAAGTTCAACTCTTGTTCGTATCTAATCCAGTTAAAGTTATGGTTTAGTTTCGGTCACATTTCGTATCGCGCTAAAGTCGATTGAAGTAAAATTAATGTATGAGTGATTTCACATTTCGTCAGATATAATAATCTCAGTTCTGTTCTGTCTCCTGCTTATTATGGAGGGAAGTGGAAAAAATATCTTTTTTCTTACTCCTCCGCTATTCTTTTCTGATTAATTTCGGTTCGGGACCCAAGACAGTTGAATCGTTTCTCCGGGACTCGTCGAGCTTCATTGCTCGGCGTTTTTCTGGCGGTCTCCACTGTTGATTCTGGCTTTCAGGAGTTGCAGTGGGTTGGGGAGCTTATGCCGACCCCCCTCTAAGAAGGGCAAGCCGCAGGCGGCTATAAGCCGTCCTGCCGCTGCTGCCACCACCCCCACTGATATCCCATCAGCGGCGGCGGCCGAGGGTGATGCGATGGTCGAATAATGGGTACCGACCATCGCATCCTGCAGGCAAACACCAACCACTGCCGGGCTGCCCAGGACTTACTGGTGCAGTCAATGGCCGAGTGGTTGGTGGATGTGGCAGTGGTGGCCGAGCCGTACTTCACTCCCAGCAATTGGCTGGGAGACAGTGACGGCTCGGTGGCAATCGTGGCGCGGTCTTCCTCTGGCTCCCCTCCCCTCTCGCTCTTAGAGAGGGGACCGGGATACGTGGCCGCCGCGTGGGGAGGGTTGGCCCTTGTGGGGGTCTACTTCTCCCCAAACCGCCCTCTCCAGGACTTCGAGGATTTCCTCGGGGTCCTGACGGCGGTCATCGGGAGGACGGCGCCACGTCAGGTCTCCGTGCTGGGAGACTTGAATGCCAAATCGGTGGTCTGGGGAAACCCGGCCACCGACGCTCGCGGACGGGCGGTCGAATTGTGGGCGGCCGCGTCTGGTCTCTCCCTCTTGAATAGGGGGAGCGTCCGGACGTGCGTGCGGCGGCAGGGCGGGTCCATAGTGGACCTCACCTTCGCCACGCCCGCACTGGCCGCCCGCATTCAGAACTGGAGGGTGGAACTGGAGGAGACGATCTCGGATCACCGCTACGTGCGATTCGAGATCTCCCCCCAGAATCCACGGGGGCGCCGCAGCACCCTCGCATCGTCGGGCCAATCCCCGTTTCCAAGGTGGGCTCTGACCCACCTGGATCGGGAGGCGGCAAGGGAGGCCGCGTTCGTCCAGGACTGGCTTTGGCCAGGTCCCGGCGTGGACGTCCTGGACGTGGACGCGGCGGCGGCCCGATTGAGGGGGTCATTGACCGAGGTATGCAACGCCAGCATGCCTCGGTCGAGACGTCCGCCTCCCCGACGCGCCGTTTATTGGTGGTCGGAGGGGTTGGCGAAGCTGCGGGCCACCTGCGTAGCGGCACGGCGGGCCTACACCCGATCGCGTCGGCGGCGCCGACGAGATCTGGCCGACGAGGACCGCCTCTACGCCAGATACGTGGAGGCGAGGGCGGCCTTCAAATCGGCCATCGGCGCCGCTAAGGACGCGGCAAGGGCCGAGCTGTTGGAGGGTCTCGACAACGACCCATTCGGGAGGCCATATAAGGCGGCGCGTAACAAACTGCGCCGCATTGGTCCCCCGGTTGCCGAGACCCTCGAACCAGCGCTCCTGGATGGGGTGGTGCGGTCCCTGTTTCCGCGCAGGGATCCGCACTTCGCCCCACCAGTGATGTGCCCGTCAAGGGGAGCGGCTCTACCGGAGGAGGAAGCTCCTCCTCCTCCGGTTTCAGAGGAAGAATTTGGCGCGGCGACTCTTCGTCTCCGCGCCAAAAAGACGGCTCCCGGCCCGGACGGGGTCCCCGCACGGGTGGTGGCCATCGCGGCCACCGAAATGGAGAGCAGGTTCCGGAGCCTCTTCAGCGCGTGCTTCGCGTTGGGGAGGTTCCCGAAACCATGGCGGGATGGCCAACTGTGCCTCCTCCGGAAGGAAGGGCGGCCGGCGGACTCCCCCTCGGCTTATCGGCCCATCGTTTTGCTCGATGAGGTCGGTAAAATGTTCGAGGGGATTATCGCCGGCCGTCTCAAGCGGCATCTGCGGAGCGTGGGACCGGACCTGTCGGACGCCCAGTTCGGATTTCGAGCTGGTCGTTCGACAGTGGACGCCCTGGCCCGTCTAAAGGGCCAGGTGACAGAGGCGGTGCGAGTGGGGGATGGAGTGTTGGCTGTGTCATTCGACATTGCCAACGCCTTCAATTCCATCCCCCACTCCACCATCCTGGAAGCGCTCCGGTACCACGGAGTGCCCCTGTATTTACGGGGCCTCCTGGCCAGCTACTTGGAGGACCGTGCTGTCCTCCTCGTAGACGGGGCTGGCCAGCTCCGGCGATACGCTGCTGAAGCCGGCGTTCCACAGGGGTCTGTTTTAGGGCCTCTTCTGTGGAACGTCGGTTATGACTGGCTCCTGCGGGGAACCCTCCTTCGAGGCACGGGTGTCATCTGCTATGCAGATGACACTCTCCTCACTTCCCGCGGGAGCACCTTCCGGGAGGCGGCCAGTTTAGCGTCGGCGGGCGGATCCTTGGTGGCGGGAAGGATCCGCCGCCTGGGCTTGAGGGTGGCGCTGCACAAAACGGAGGCCGTGTTCTTTCACGGCCCCCGGCAGCGCCCCCCACCTGACGCCCACATTTTTGTGGAGGGCGTCAGGATCAGGGTCGAGGCCCAGATGAAGTATCTGGGCCTCACGTTGGACAGCAGGTGGCGCTTCGGCCCGCATTTCAGCGGGCTGTCGACGCGCCTGCTGAAGGCTGCGGGAGCCCTCTCGTGGCTGATGCCAAACCTGGGGGGGCCCAGCATGCGGTGCCGGCGTCTATACGCCGGCATACTGCGGAGTATGGCCCTTTATGGGGCCCCTATTTGGGCGGACTCCATCAATAGGAGGGAGAACCTCACCGCCCTTCGGACGCCCCAAAGGGCCATCGCCCAGCGGGCATCGCGGGCCTACCGCACGGTGGGCTTCGCAGCGGCGTGCGCTCTGGCGGGCACCCCGCCTTGGGAGCTCGAGGCGTGGGTGCTCGCCAGAGTGTACGAGTGGACGGCGGGGCGCAGGGCGCTGGGCGAGCGTCCGGCCCCAGAAGTGAGGGAAGCCGTCCGCCGGGAGGCGAGGGACGCCATCGTCCAGCATTGGACGCGGGACCTCGCCTCCGCGGTGTTCGGCCGCCGTACCCTCGACGCCGTCGGGCCGGTCCTGAAGGACTGGCTCGACAGGCGTCACGGATTCCTCTCCTTCCGTCTGGTGCAGGTGCTCTCCGTTCACGGCTGCTTCGGCAGGTACCTGCACCGGATAGGACGAGAGGAGACACCGTCGTGCCATGGTTGTGGCGCGGCGGAGGACACGGCGGAACACACCCTCGCGGTGTGCCCGTCGTGGGCCGTGCCGCGCCGCGATCTTGTCGCGGCGGTTGGAGGGGACCTCTCGCTGCCCGCCATCGTCAGAGCGATGGTGGGGAGCGAGGAGGCTTGGGTGGCGATGGCCTCCTTCTGCGAGGTCGTGATGTCGCAGAAGGAGGCCGCGGAGCGCGAGCGGGAGGAGGATCCCCTCGCTCCGGCGCTCCGCAGGCGGCGTAGGGGGAGGAGAAGGCGGGATTTCGCCCGCTTTCTCCCTCCCTGAGGTGAGCGGCGGGCGTGAGGCCGACGCCCGCCTTACATCGCTCATCACGCGGGAGCCACGGCCCCTCCCTAGGAGGGGCAATTGAGGGCCCGCCCTACTAGGCGGGTTTCGCCGGCGGGGGAGAGGTAGCTCAGGCTGCGCTAGTTTCCCACTCCCCCGCCAGTATGGCGATGCCGGAGTGTCGCTGTGGGTTTAGTGGGTATTCCCGGCTTCGGCTGGGCGAGTCCCACACACGCCCTTCGGGGTACGGTGCGTAAAGGCATTCCCACAGCGTAAAAAAAAAAAAAAAAGGAGTTGCAGTGGGTTGGAAAAAGTGTGGCGGGTTTTGTCCCATTAAAAAAAAGATATAATAATTAAAACTAAATAAATTATAAGTAAATCTAATCGTTTAGACATAAGTTTGACAAATGGCACAGAAAAAGTTAGCTTTGTTTCAACTTTTTCATTTGACAGCGGTTACATTCCAATTGCGATCCCGTTATGGTTAAACCATCTGTCAAAAAGGTTAGCGGGATGTAAAACATAACTAAAGCTTTAGTTTGGTTGCGATCCAATTCTGTTTTGGTTGAATTATTTTTGCACGTTTACCCCTTGACCACACCTGATTCTTTTAGGTTTTCAACTTTTGTTTTTTCTTCATTTCTTTTTCAGAAGACAGATAGTTCAAATGAGTTTATTTAATTAGATGGCTTATAAATCGCAATCAATATCAATCTTAAATGTAACAGATGATGGTGCGCTGATGGTGGCGTGTGTGTTGGGTCATTGGGTTCCCTTGAATATGGTTGAGCTGAATGATGCTGATCCATTCGTCATGTTCGTGAACGGACGCCGTCGGAGGGGACTGGTCATCTCTTAGCTGCCACGGCGTATTTTAATTTCTGAATTGATTTTGTGTGTTTTCATAATGGACGCTCTCGGCGTACAATTTATTTCTGCATCGTTCTCACACGGTTGATTTCAACATGAATGATGTAATCAAATATTTGTAACAATAGCTTGAAAATTTAAAAGAATGTCCATGGAGTTTCTTGCCCGTTCTTCTCCATAGGTACCTACTCTTTGGAATGGGCGACTAGCTTCATCTTATTGACTGACCGACCTTCTGACAATTCAAAAGTGCCTGTAACTGGTTTATTTGAAATAAATGCTTTGATTTTGATTTTTTTGAACAATATTCATGTATTCTATTTTTATTACAAAGTGTACCCATAAAACATTCGTTTTAACGTCTGCCTAATACAATAACGAACGCAGTTTTTTTTTATTAATTACTAACTAGTGCTTGACCGCAATCCCGCCTTATGGTAAGCAATGATGCAATCGCTGATGGTAAAGTGTGCTAGTTTATTAAGTCTATCCACTCTGGCCTCGAAGACACTTAAATTGTAGTCAGACAAAACACCGCCGCTGGCAAATTGTTAGGAAAAGTCCCTTGGTGTGCGCTGTATAAATGACGAAGTGAAACGCTTCGTCCGGATCGTAGTGATGTAAACAACGAAAGGGTGGAAATTCGCCATACGACGGTCGTCCGATGGTGGAACGGAGATGGGGGAATTAAATCATGCAATTCCCTCGCACACTCACCAAAATTCTACCTATAGAACACCGAAAGGCTGGCTACTCTACACCTGTGATCAAGGCTTTGGAGACCGTTTTGAGTTAAATCTGGGTCCCCAATCAGCCTCTTCGCACGCCTCTAAACAGAATCTAAAGTAGCTAAAGTAACCAAACCAAAGTATTCCAAATAATGGTAAGAGTTAGCTTGTTACATCTACAAAAACACCCTGTATATGTTTAATGATCTCATGCACTTCATCCATAAACAACTTTGCACTCGTAAATCACTCCTGCGTTATGTCATATCTATAAAATCATATAATTAATTAAAATCGCTTTTCGTGTATATTTAATACCTGTCTTCTTGTAAAGAATTCTACTTTTGAGTCGGTTATCCACAAATTTTAAAGGAATTTTGTTAAATAGTTGTTACAAATAAAACTAAAATTTTATATCCACATTGATTTGTGGAAGTATTCTAGGTTTTCCACAAAATGTTAGCCTCAATCTTGAACATCGAATCCCAGAATTTTCTGCATTTCTCTATCAACTGGGTACTTAAGTTTGGTACCATAACTTTTCGAGTCGTTACGTTCAAAATCCCAAGTACTCTAGAACATCGATCCGATTGGCGACTTAATTTTCTTTCCCGATATGACCAAAGGAATCTGGAGAATTCCGTTTTATTGGGTCACGTAAATAATCTCTAGAAATAGATTATACGTGGGTTATCATGACTTATTTTTATTAGAACTTAATTTAACGTCAACTTTACATCCATATATTTAAATAATTTTATTACAATTATGAAAACCCATGTGGATCGATGTTCCAGATGATCTTTCCAAGAAAGAACCACACAAATTGAATAGTCCAGTCAGTGCATCAATGCGTGTGTCCGCATTTGTTAGCAGCTCAACTCAAAATTTAGGGCGCTCAACAATTCGACGAGCAATACCAATGAAAGGACAATTGGGTAGGCCACGTAACTCAAACTGCCAGTAGTTACGAGGAAACTTATCGCCGCTCATTTTGCTTAGCCCTTGTGTTTTGCATCTGTATAACAGAACATAAAAACGAACTCACTAAAAATGCTATAAAATATCTGCATGCATGTCTCAGAACCGGCTGTCTTGAGCGCAAAAGGGTCGCCATCCAATCAATCAATCCCTAAAAAGGACCGTCCCAAAGTGGACGATTACCGAAAAATACTAAACATTTCTTAGTAGTTCCTTTGTGCGTTCAACGAAAACGCGTCCGAAGCTTAATCTAAGCGAATTTATTCCCGGCTCTTCGGGGATAAATCACTGTAGTTCTGGTCAAAGAAGTCTATGAGACGTAAAAGTGTGAAGCCGAAGGGTGGCCCATTCTTTCGTCAGAAAGGGCCCAACCGGCCTCAAACCGGAAAATTAACGTAGCATTTACTTTTGTTCGTTTATCGGCACCTAGAGTTTCATTTATACGCTCTTCTTTTTTTATCTTGAAAAATAGAGATAAACAGTCGCACTGGATAAAGCTCGGCGGTGTTCGAAATATTTGAAAGAGAATTTTGAGATTTACAATTGCGTTTTTCAGAAAGATTATTTAAAAAATATTGCGTTGTAACTTTCTTGCATTAAATTTTGTCTTTTGAAAATGGTTTGTTCATTTTTACTTTTGGATTACAAGCGGCAAGAATATCACAGTTAAAAAGGACTTATGAGCCATAAAATCTGTGTTTCACAAAAGAGTGTACATCTCCTGGGCAAGCTTGTTCCATAATTTCTCTTCTTTCAGCTGGATTTTTTAGCATAAAACGTACGAGTGGAACTCGTGCGGCACCATTATCTTCTTCTTATCTTCTTCAGCCTATAGAGGTTCACTGCTGGACAAAGGCCCAACCCGTCTACCAAGCGTGGGGATTAGATTATAGCAAACCCCCCCCCCCCCCTCTCCTCCTCAAAGCAACGAAAGCCATTGTCCACCATTATCACACAAAATAAATAAAATTAAGTTCTGTGCTTAGTATATGTTCTTATAGCGGCGACGGAAACACACCATCTATAAAATTTTATAATCACGGCTCATGAGATGCAGTATGGTGACGTGAGAAGATTCTACGTAGCTTCCGGAAAGCAGCGCAGCCTAGTAGGATTCGACGAATGACTTCTTTGTCGAAGTTGGACCTACTTAACTGAATAGTTTGTCCTCGGTAAATTTGTGTGAGTATTTATTCAAGTACTTTAGTCACTCATTATTATTAACTTCTATTTATATCGCGCCATTTAGATTATCAACGTATTTCTGTGTCTCAGTCAACTTTTTATAGTGTTGCTTGTCCTACTGCGTTTCGTCCACTGTGTCTGACCAGTACCATACTGATAAGCGTTAAGGTGTGTAAACATCCTTCTGCGCAGCAGTGATGCTGGCAAAGTAGGAGGTGGAGCGTGTTAAGGAGTGGGAATCCCAGCGCCCTCACGCCTCTAGCCGCCACAGGAAACGCCTGGTCGGGAGACAACATTGAATTTTCGGGCACCGAAGGCGCCGGTTTTTTTTTTTGGACGGCAAGCAGTAGGCAGCTCGCCGCCCGGTAAGGACCAGGCCCAGATCGACGGCGAGTTATGTTTCACGCGCTCCTCAATGAGATGCCAGCACGTCGTGACGGGTCCACGAAGACCAGTGCTTCATGTTGTCACGAACCCCTATGGTCAGGGTTGCAGGTTAGTTAGAAAAATCCCGAGGCCCTGGAGAAACCGTGGCCCTGGCCTACAGGCAAGTGAAGGAACGCGGGTGGTTTTTAGTCAGTAAAAGTCTGACACGCCCTTCCGCTCTGCCCAGAACAGGCGAGGTCATTTGATGATTTCCCACCCACAACAAAAAAAAAAGGTGAATAAACGTAGAAGGTCTTACCACAAAAACTTAAACAAATTTTCATCGTTTGTTTAATGTCAGTATTACGAAAGGAGGGAAGGAAGGGAGGGGGGGAGGGAGGGTGGGGGGAAGGATCGTCGAAATTATTTGAAGAAAAGTTGCTCATTTGAGTTACATAGTAGTGGGGGGTAATGTCGCGTTTAAGAACACTATATAAGAACAAAGGTGACCGATCCGACTGCAACTCATACCGTGGTATCACACTTTTATCGACTCCTAGAAAGGTTTTTGCTAGAGTTCTCTTAAACCGCCTAAAGGTATTGTCTGAAAAGATCCTGCCTGAAACCCAGTTCGGCTTCCGACCAGACCGAGGCGCCTGTGAAGCGATATTTTCCGTGCGTCAACTGCAGGAAAAGAGTAGAGAACAAGGTCGTAAGCTGTACCTCTGCTTTGTTGACTTGGAGAAGGCTTTCGACAGTATGCCTCGTGAAGCCTTATCGTGTTAGGTAAGCTGGGATGCACTGAAAAGTTTGTGAGACTTCTTAGACTCCTACATGACGGCATGCAATGCTGCGTTGCTGTAGATGGTGCACAGGCAGACTTCTTCCCAGTTACCTGTAGGGTGAAGCAAGGATGCGTCTTAGTACCAACTCTGTTCGCTTTATACTTTGCAGTGTTAGTGGGAGAGGTCTTACAAATTGTTCCGCAAGGAGTTCGCATCCGCTTCCGCACCGACGGCGGTCTATTCAGTCTGGCTAGACTTAAGGCTCGCACCTAAGTCTCACATGCACTGATTACTGAGATCATATATGCTGATGATTTGTGCTTCTTAGCAGAATCTTCAGACGGCCTACAACAGCTGATGTCCGCTTTTCATCAAGCCTGCCGTAAGTACGGCTTAAAAATCAGCGTCAACAAGATGAAGATGATGTCCCTAGACATTAACGGTCACGAGGCACTAAATATAAAGCTTGGTGAGGATGTGTTGAAGTAAGTGGACAAGTTTCGTTAACTGGGGAACACTATAAGTTCTAAGTGTGACCTTGATGCTGAGATCAACAGCAGAGTCGGAGCGTTTGGCAAGATTGGAGGGTATATTTAGACTTCGTGCTTTAAATTAAAACTTACCTACAAAATGGAGCCTGTACCACCACACTAAAATGCTGACGACCCTATCGCTCTGCCGTGGCTGACTGCGACAAATATGTTGGGTCGTACACACGCAAGTATGTCTAGTGCCAGTATCACGTCAAAGTTCATGTAATTATGTCGTATTTATAAGTTGTTTAAGGTAAACAAATTTTGTTTACCTTAAACAACTTATAAAAAAAGTTTTGTGGCGGTTCTAAACGCAAATTTTACACAAACCAGGTCAGAATACGCCCAATGACCTTTACTTACTTGTTGGAACTTTTAAACAACGATATAGCAGCCGAGTGGGTACCTTACCTATGCCAATAGACAAGCAAACCTATGAAGATTAGTTACAAACTTATTTCTTAAATTGAGCAGTGGGCGTATAGGCTAGGGTCATGACGCCACAAATAACTACATAAAATAGACATGTACTAGTTGACTTTAGCCGATAGTGTTTCTCTTACATGGCAACGTAAGATCACGGCTGTAATCATTGAGTTTTTTTTTATAGAACTTTGCGACTATGTGCTGGGCTCCCAAAACTCTTTTCCCGGACCATCTCCAACCAGCCTTCGCGCTACGCATCCAAGGCGTCTACTCCAAAGTGACACGTTCGAATGATCTGATCACAGATTGGGTCACCAAGATACAGGCTGCGCCTTCTTTGGGTTCTTTGGGAAACTAGGTGCAGCCTGTATCTTGGTGAATTAACAGTGGTTAATTCTAACTAAATGAAAAGCTGGTCTGCTGTTTTAACTGCATGCTATTTCTTGTAATTTTAAGCAAGTGTAAGCCCAACAAATAATTCTTTTTTTTTTTGTCAAAAAAACACACGGGTACACGGTCAAGCCGAATATTGTTGTTGTCCTACTAAGATAAAAGTCATTTCGCTACAATTTTAAGTATAACACAGTCATTCAAACACTAAACAAATATTTTTAAAGAACACAATAGAATTGTGTTGATATTTTGCGGGTGGATAGGGTTGTTGGCCAAATAAAGCATCCAGGTGTGAGATTCAATTTTACTTTATTGCTCACAGTTATCAAAAGGTACCTTTTGATGTTTACAGTCACTCTTGTTTTCATAAACAGAATCACTATGCAACAATCGCCGGATTGTATCATAAACTTTGTAAAATAGTTAAAGAAAATTGGAGCACAATTTGCCAAGTCACCATACAAAAAGATGCGTAAAAGTCTATAGCAATGCCAACGTAATCATAGGACAAAAGACAATAATTTTACATAAGTGCCAACCTTGACTCGATACAAACAAAGCATAAAGTTTAGAATTAGTTTTTTTTTTGTGGTGTCAGCTGTCAGTTGATCAATTCTCAACAAATTGTAATAATTCACAAAATTTATAACACCAAATCGTAATTCCGCAGTGGGGAACAGTCGAACATCTGGCCGATACAACAAATTTATCACTTCGGATTAGACCCTGAGGTCATATCACCACCGTTTTCTAGGCCGACCTCAGCGTCGTTGTGTTTTTCACTTATCCGGATAAAATATTAATACCTAAGAACTGGACGATTACAAAGCTAACAACGTCTTAAGAAACTTAGTTTCCTAGCTTCCGAATGAGAAGGAAAAAGCGATACAGCAAAACCTCAAGCCATTTCTGGAGACTAACTTCAGACCACAATACAAAATATATAAATTACGTCATCTGCATTAAACTTAATTCAAGCTTTTCCGGCAATGACTGGCGTAAGCTTCTTACAGAACATTTCTACCTCGTGAAATTACATCCATATTAAAATTATATCGTATCAAATTATCAATACGAAAATCCTCAACATGCCTCAAGCATTTCATTATAGCAATCTCGAACCCCGATACCATTTCATAATCTCACACGCTTAAAACAAAAAAGATGGCGCCCGGCGGCGCTTCAATTTTTTTTTTTTTTTTAATACTGCAAAGTTCTGTCGCAAAGGGGATCCTGTTCGAAAATCTCCTTATTCGAGTAAGGAGCTTAAAGCTTACGGTAAGTCTTTGACAATCGAATGCGACAGAGGTTCGGTCCCACCCGGTGGAGCGTCTCAGTAAATTTAAATTTTCGGCGAAAATACCCAAGTAAGAGGTGGCCGAATTAAAATGAAGCTATGTAAATCTGACACCTTCGGATCTTGCTTTTCCAGTTGTTGTCGGCTAATTGTCTTAACGATATTCTGTAGGCTGGTTGTTGCGAAGGTTTTGGTATATTTAAGTGAACGGGGTATAATAGAAGAGCCTGTGGAAGGAAAGAGAGAAAAAAAATAGAATAATTTTATTTTTCAAAAGGAATATATACTACATATATTTTATTATATAAGTAACTAAAAAACAGAAATAGTTTTTTGAGTGAATAGACTCAATAAACTAGCGCGCTTTACGACCAATAATAGTCCAGTCACTTTAGGCAAAAAAGGGGTCAATCTGGGAATTTGAGATAATAAGCTTTAAACTCGTCCTCTCCCCTCAGACCGCCGATGTAGACGTGTATAAAACCGTATCGCGTATAAAAATCAAGTATTTTGAAAAATAAATAAAAGTGAAAAAATAGGACAACATAAGCGCAGAAGAGGTGTTTGTGCATAAGCAATCTGAGTGAGTACAACTCATTATCAAGTGTACCGCTGTGACTAATACTCTTAAGAAACGAGCTGCCCTGGTACCTGACGACATCTCACAACAAATCAGCAGACGCGTAAGCGCACGCCACCTTTCACCTGCGCTATTAGCCACACTACCCAGAGGTCACGCCCTCAAGTTATCCTAGATCTACGCCCACTTTGTTGCCATTGCACAAAATAGGTCGTATCGACCCACCCCACCTGCCCCGGCGCACAAATTAGCAAACGATCTTTTGCACTCATCATATCCTGGTGACTTAGAACTACAGTAACATCAAAATGAACAAGTCTTTGTCTGACGGAAACGTTTGTGAAATGGGCATTGATGTCACCACCTCTCCTAACTACGTCGCGAAGAAGCGAGAAGACTTATCCTCGGAATTTTGCGAATTTAAGGACGAATTGAAAGAGTTGTCTCAGTCCTTCATAAAAACCAAGCAAGCCGAATTAAAAAATATAACTGCAATCCTGAAAGAGATTTAAGTTACAAACGCAAACATAGAAACATCTATCTTTTTTTTGACTAAACAAAATGACGGGTTCCAAAAGAAGATAACACAGTTGGAATTACAGGCGAAGAAAGACAAAGATTATATAATCGAGTTGGAAGATAAAAGTGAAGACCTGCAACGATGCTCACGCAAGAATAACATCGAAATAAAGAACGTACCTATGAAAAACCAGGAAACCAGAGACGACTTGATAAATATGGTACTGAGTTTGGCTAAGACTATTTATCTGGATATGGCTAAACGGGATATTAAGGACATCTTTAGATCGCAAGGCAGGAAGGAAGGGTTAAAAAGCCCCCCATTGTTATAGAACTTGACTCTTCCATTTTAAAACAGGATTTGTTAAAAACACTAAGTCATTTAATATAAAAACAAAACGAAACTTCAAGCTAAGCATCTTACTGTCAACAGCAATGAGGACGTGCCGGTATTTATTTCAGAACAACTCACTCCACTTATTTTATTTAGCCCGGGACTTAGCCAAATCAAACCAGTATAAATTCTGCTGGACTTCATTTGGCCGAGTTTTTCTGAAAAAGGACGAGGATGCTAAGATAGTTCTCTTATAGAGTGAGTCACAGGTACACAGCTTACTTCAAAGTGTGTGACTAATTTCAGGTATTTCATCTGTGTGTGTATTTCTATTAGCTTTATTTCAAGCCTTTAATAGATTTATATTATGCATTTGTTCTTATAGTTTTAATTTTTTAAGTAAGATTTTTTGTACTGCAATGCATGCTTACCAACTATTAACACACACCTTACCCACACATTCAACCGATCACCTATCAGTACCTCGCACATTCATACTTAGAATTCTTGTATTCTTTTTACTGGAACTTCTTCAAAGCAATGTAATTACTCGGATAAGTATTGAATTCATTTGGCATTTGGTTTTAACAATAAACAGTGAGTCTTGTTTAATAGGCTTCTTAAACGGAAATGGATAGTAACTTAAATACAATAAATGAATTGGACAAGATTGAAATTGCACTCTCTGCTCTAATAAATATCGAAGATATATCCACATCATTACTAAAAATCGAAAATACTTACTTGACAGTAGTAACCCAGAACATGAGGAGTATTTACAGTAATTTTGATGATCTGCAGATAAACTTAGCTCTGATGGAGTTTGATGTGGATTTTCTTATTCTTACAGAGTGTAGGCTAAATAAAAATAAGCAAATACCATTACTTGATAACTACATCTCTTATTTCACCTCAATCCAATTAAACCAAAATGATGGTGTGGTTGCTTACATAAGTAACAAACATATGCCTCTCGTTTCAGAACTAACCCTAACAAATGCGTCTGCTCTCCGTATCATCGTGTCTAATGTTGTTATTATAGGTATGTACCGTTCTCCATCTAATGCCTGTACTGATAACTTCATTAACTCGTTGAACAGACATCTTGAATCTTATAGTATGCACAAAAATATTATTGTCATGGGTGACATTAATATTAATATAGTCGAAAAACCCACAGAAACATCACAACAAAGATCTAATAGGCTAAATTATCTGAATATTCTATCTGTGCACGGACTCCTTCCAGGACACTGTCTTCCTACCAGAGAACAGAATTGTCTTGATCATTCTATCCTAAAACTTAACAAAACTAAAACCTCAGCATTTGTGGCAATCTTTAACACAACAATCACTGATCATGCTATGGTTCTATTGAATTTGTCTTGCTGCAGTAAAATACAAACTACCTTTTCAAAAACCTTTGCCCAGATTGATTATGGAAAAGCATACAGATGCCTCGTAAATATAGATAAATCAGTCTTTAACACCTACACGCTCCCTGATAGCTTTGCCACTAAACTGGTGGATGTGATTAGATCGGCCCTCCAAAATAATACAAAAATAAAAGCCATCCCTTGTGGCAAAAGAGCACGTAATACTTGGATCACTACGGGAGCTCTAAGATGCATACGACTCAGAAATAAAATGCGGCACCAAACAAGACTGGATCCTTTTAACTTAATTTTAATAATAACTTTTAAGCGCTTTCGCAATTTTTGTTCAAATTTAACAAAAAAAGACTAAGAGACAATATTATAAAAAAGATATAGAAGATTCAGTAAAAAGTCCGAGACATCTATGGTATAAAATTAATGAAATCACACATTTTAAACCTACTTGTCTGACCTGGAATCGAACCCGCGCACTCATAATACTAGTAAATGTTTTCGTATATTTATCAATTATTTGATACTTAATATAGTCCTTCATTAAGTCACCAATTATACTTTAATTAAACAATCACCAATTGTTTGGTAAATATCAATGTTTTCGTAAAATTAATTATCAATTGTTTAATTATGTAGCAGCTTTAGTAAAATTTACAATTGTTTAAATTTAGTTAATTGAACTGAATAAAGATAAAAAGAAATACAAAAAATACAACCGACTTCCAAAAACCACTACAAAGTGAAAAATAACTACTTTCGGAAGTCGGTGTCTAAAACTAATGTACAATAACCAAAGACACCGACTTCCGAAATAAGTTATTTTTCACTTTGTAGTGGTTCACAAAGTAGCTACTGTAAACCGTTGGGAAGTTCCCGAAATTGGCCTTCTCTCGTCTTCATCATTAGAGCTCTTATGACAGTCACAACCCATCTAGCTGTAAAGTTCTTATCAATACAAATTAATCAAGCCCAAGTACAAGGTAGCAGCTGTGAATTGTTGAGGAGTTCCTTCGACTATCTCCCGGCTCCATCATCAGATCTACTCCAGACCTTTATCAAATTGTAATGCTTTAAAATACCTAATGAAAATACTAAGAAATGCACTAGTCGCCCCTACGATTTTTGAAAGTTCCCCTTTTCTCTGGTCTTCCATCATCAGATCCTGATGTCCTTATCATGGGACCACCTTGAAAATATCTTCTTTCTAAAAAGAATTATCAAAATCGGATCATAAACGACGAAGTTATGCGCGAACATCATAAAAAAGCATATATACGGTCGAATTGAGTAACCTCCTCCTATTTGAAGTCAGTTAAAAACAAGTGACTAAGGGCTGATTCTGTGAATTGTGGGGAAGAAAAATCAAAAACCAAAATGGTTCCTCCTATAAAATTATCAATGAAAACTATTATTGCTTAAATATGTACTTCCATAGCATTCAAGACAAATAAAACGTAAAACAAGATAATGTATGGACGACAGCAGGTCAAGCTGCCCGAACCTAGCAAATATTCTCAATCTACCTTGAGCCTTATGCTTTAGACATAATAATTAAAATCTAATAAAGAAATCTGACGGATTGTAGTAGCTTCATGCGCTGTCATCTGTAGGTACAGTCCGTTCACAGTAATTTTATGTATGATTTTGTTTCACTGTCCAAATCACAGTGATCTTTATTAACCGACTTTAAAAAGGAGGAGGTTACTCAATTCGACCGTATATATGCTTTTTTTTATAATAATATCTTATAAAATACTCGGTTCACTCGGTTTCACTCGGTAGTAGGCCATAACCTCGGCTGCCGGCAGAAGTTACAACCCACCAGACAGAGTCTTGTCGCCAAGCGATTCGTCGTGTTCCGGCATGATGTCTGATGAAGCCGTATGGAGGACGGATCTGAGCAGTTTTGTTGCGATGTGTTCCGGGTACAATGCACCAATTGTTGTTAAGCCGGAAGTTTAGTCATGTAGGGCCACGGTTTCTTTTTTTGACCAAACCGCAACCCTGGCCCAGTAGGCATTGGTCCTCGTGGACGTTGTGCTGACATCTCTTTGAGGTGCGCGTGAAACACGACGCGCCGTCCACCTGGGCCTGGTCCTTACCGGGTGGCGAACTGCCCACCGCTCGCCGCCCGCAATCCCCCGCCTACGGTGGCCGGGAGTTCGATGTTGTCTCCCGACCTCTCGGGCGTCACCTGCGGCGGCTAGAGGCGCTGAGATTCCCGCTCCCTCACGCGCTCCGCCTCCTCCTTTACCAGTATCACTGCTTCGCAGAAGGAGGTGACGGCATACCATGCAGTCTCGCTCCGGACCAGGGTCGAACGCGAGAGATCGCCGCACGATCGCCGCCACGAGGACACGGCAGTGCTCTACCCAAGCCGGCAGACCTCCACCGTATCCTCAGGGCGATCCACACAGTGGTGACACCTTGGTGTTTCCTCCCGCCTTATACGGAACAGAACCTCCCGAAACAGCCGTGTCCGATGAGGACCTGCGTTAAACGGAATATACGCCCAACCTTATAGCGAAATCAGTAATGTAACAAACAATGATTCATCAACGATTTAAAAAAAAACAGACTATCCACTTCGTTTATATTTCGATAAATAAAATATATCCACATATTTTGATTGTTCAATACCTAGAATCCAGTTGATACTTCAAAAGCAACAAGTTCGCTTTGTACAATAATAATGGAGGCATGTCTTGAATCCCAAATCCCGACAAAGGGACACAGGGCACGCACTTCCCGTTACTCTGTGAAATATTACCACATAATGGTCTTGTAAAAGTTTAGCTATTTCTTCGTCATTTGCGACTTGAAGTAGGCTTGGTGGCTTACTAAGAAAGTGATTTATGTACACTGTTTTAAACCTGAGCAGCTCGTTGGTCCTAATGGTCGGTGGCGCTTTTCCCTGAGCCTGAGGTTCGGGTTTTAATTCCCAGGTTAAGTAAAGTTTTATTATGGTGCTCCATTTGCACTTATCAGTAGCAGCCGCAGCTGCAGTGGATTTGTGCCGGATGCTCGGCAGACTGGAGGAAACCGCCCTGGCCTAGTGCCAAATACTTTGAAGACATGTGACATCTACCAACCAGCACTGGGCCAGCGTGGTAGATTACGGTCCACTTCATCTCACCGAGAGAAGTCCTGTCTCCCAACAGTAGCAATATTATAGGCTGATTATTTATGTTATGGATGTATGCCCGGCGGCCTCCTGTTACATGGGACTTATTTCAAAATAACTGAAACTAGAATCTATATTAATATATAAAGCTGAAGAGTTTGTTTATTTGTGCGCGCTAATCTCAGGAACTACTGGCCCGATTTGAAAAATTCGTTTTGCGTTGGATAGCCTATTAATCCAGGAAGGCTTTAGGCTATATAACATCCCGCTATGACCAATAATAGGAGCAGAGCAGTAACAAAAAATGTTGCGAAAACGGGAGCTACCGCAGACGTACGTATTGCTTCCATTATTTTAACAGGCGCTTATTTTATATCAACTGCGCTCTTTTTATTTTTTTTTTCGGATCGGGACGAACAGCGCACTCAGGTACCATTGAACTTAGCTCATGAGGAAATGCAACAATAGTAAAAGCAGTGAGCGCGGAAGAATGTTACAGCAGTGTAAGTTGTTAGTTTGGGATGAATCGCACAATGGGGGACATCAAAGGCAACCAAAATATCATGGGAGGGACGGTGGTACTTTTATCTGGTGACTTTAGGCAGACCCTTCCGGTGATTACTAGGGGTATGTCGGCAGCAGATGAAATAAACGCCTCTTTGAAAGCATCTGCATTATGGGTTCGCGTGAAAAAGTATTGTCTCACCACGAATATGCGAGGGCAACTTTATCACGATTTTCAAGCCGGGTATATGCAATATGCAGCTACTCTTTTAAAAATCGTAGTAGATCGCATGGTAACTGACAGTAACGGCATGATTAGAGTGAGTCGTGACTTCTGTCAAGTTGTGGATAGCTCAGATGACCTATTAAATAATCCTATCCGGATCTTGAAACAAATATGGCCAACCGAGAATGGCTATGTGAAAGGGCAATTTTGACGCCGACTAATGAAATAGTTAAACGTTCAGGGAAATGTTATCGAATACCTCTCAGTGGACAATATTACGGACACTGAACAAGTTACATCACACCCTATAGATTTTTTCAACTCTTTAGAATTTTCAGGAGTGCCACCCCGTAAGTTGATACTAAAAGTTGATGTTCCAGTCCTATAATGAGGAATCTTGACGCTTCAAAGTTATGTAATGGTACTCGGTTACAAATAACACATTTGGGTCACAACATTGTAAAGGCTACAATCATGGCTGGAATGGCAAAAGGACAAAATATCTTGATTCCCCGTATTCCCATCACCCCGACTGATTTGACATTTCAATTTAAAAGAGTACAGTTTCTTCTGAAAGCAGCATTTGCTATAACAATAACAAAGCCGACAGACGCTTAAGTTGCCGAGTTCATTTAGAAACAACATGTTTTTCTCATGGGCAACTCTATGTGGCATTCTCACGTGTATCAAATCCAGAAAACCTTTATGTTTTGCCAAAAAAAAAACAAAACAAGAAAAGTTGTTTATAAAACCGTACTTACTTAAATGTGCTCATATTTTATCAAGCGTAATAATTTTAACCCTTATTTTATAATATCCTAAGCATATCCAAAACACCAACCAACGCAAAATAATTAGAAGCATGATATTTGATGTTTCTTTCCTTTGCTAAACCTTTAAACCCGGTAAAATTAACGTTGCTGTATACCTTATGTATCTTTATAATCGTACTAATAATATAAACGCGAATATGTGTGAGGATGTTTGAAACCTTGCATTAATATAGGCATTTATCTTGGCCCCCGGAAACGGGAACCACCGTGTGCTGTAAGCTGAAGTCTACGCGGACGAAGTCGCGGGCAACAGCTAGTTAATTATATACATAAAATAGAAGTTAAATTAAGCGCAAAATATTATACAACAATTACAAATAAATATAAACATTTGTTTAAGTAAGTTTAGTCGGTCCTGTTTTTTCCCTTTAAATACGGAGCCCAAAAAATGACCTTACACAACAAAATAAAAAAGCCAATCTTGTAGCATTAAATGCCGCCAAAACACAGGCGTGTCTTTTCACTGCCAAAAGGAGCCCGTTCACCTTGGCTCCTACTTTTCAGAATGTTTCCTTGGAGTGTACCGACCGCCTTCAGCTTTTAGGAGTTGAGATTTCCTCGAATCTAAACTTTGGGCGGTTCATTGAGTTCAAGGCCAAGGTGGCTGCCAAAAAACTTGGCGTCATCGCAAAGGTTGTACAAAGCACAGGTCCGCTCGTGCGTGGAGTACTGCAGCCACATTTGGGCTGGTGTTGGCGCCATCTATTGGCGTTTATGAATGGAGCTGTCGCGCAGTGTCTCCTAGCTAAATCCTTGTACCCGTAACCTACATCACGCCATGCTCCCGCTGCCCGTGAGATGGCGCTGTTTCGTTATTGATCGAAAACAGCGCCTTGATCATATTAGGAGAACACAGTTTTAGTGTCCATTGGAGCTCCGCGCGTGCGCCCCGTACTGTACCGCGCGCTATCCGCGTTCGCACCGCTTTCGGTGTGATCCTAATCGCTGTTTCAAAGCCCGCAATCGCATAGTTTTACTGTGTGAATTTATCGCTGAACGATATAATCATTCGATTATAAGTTGTACCCAACCGCTCAATTGGAGACGTGTCTTTGTGGCTTCAAGAAAAGAAACCGAAGCTGTTAGCGGGGAACTTGATAACCACGTGTGTTTTTTGTTGAGCTTGTGCCGAACCGCGAGGGTGAAGAATCGTCGAAGACGGAGTGGACTGATCGAACTCCTACGAGACGACGGAACAGCCCGTGAAGAGAGATAAGGTGCATGATTCCATAACCCATTCCTAGGTTAAGAGTTCATAGCGCGACAGTGACGCCATTTTTTTTCTTTTACAAATTACAGTCCAGATCGAAGGAAGGTATATTAAACCCCGCGAAGCCACTTTGGCTCCTCCATTGTGGTCCTTCTAACCTCGGATTATCCAGTTTCCGCCTCCCTTTTTTTTTTAGGGCACCTATTACATTAGTGGTAAAACCCGCCGTTTGTAGGTTTGTTAGCCTATATTCGCTGTCACCTACACCATTACGCATGTAAGCGCTGACGTGTAGGTAATTAATTCATTTGATACCGCTTTACGCTAAATAGGTACTATTATATATATTTACCCGCTGTTATACTAACATTTATCTTAATATTCGCTGTAAGTAATAAGTATTCATACTCCCAGTAAAAATCGAAAAGTTTATATTTCGATAATTTTCGCTAAGATTCGTAGGTATCTACAAAATATTGTGATCACGAGCCGAGCGCAGCGCTCGCTAGAAATACATTGTTGGATACCCACCCGCTACTATTTATTTTCATATTACTCACAAATTAATCAACTATTACTATATTTAAAATTCTCATTTCATAATGAAGAAAGCTATTAAGTCTGGTAGTACAGAATTAACGCTGTCGGCGTTGGAAGCAAAGCGGAATGCATTATTTGAATGCTTACAGTCAGCCCACGACTTATCAAAAAACATCAAAGACGATGTGGATAAAAGGGAGGCATTTTTAGACGCTAGCTCAAACATTGACGCTATTCGCTCCGAATTTCATCAGGTTATGGATCAATACAATTGCTGTTTATTGACTGCAGATCCAACAGCCCGCGCGGACTATAAGGCTTTGGTCTCTTTCGAGCAACTGTATGGCAGACTGAAACGCTTAGTAGCTTCCAACACCGCAGATGATATACCACCCGTCGTGGAGAGGGGACCGTCCATGATCAAGTTACCACCGATTGAATTAATGAGTTTTAACGGTGACATTCGCTCATGGCCATTATTCTACTCAAATTATAAGTCAGCTGTTCATGATAATCCATCTCTCTCGGATCATCAGAAACTACATTATTTTTACATTACATTTATCAAAATTAACGGTTGCGTCAATTGCTTAAGCGTTAAACACAAGATATCGAGTTGTCAATCCGCAACTGGATGTAGGACGTGTAAGCAGCGTCATCATTCTTTGTTACATTTTACCCGGGAATCGAACCCGCGTTCCGGAGCAAATAATTGCACTCAGCTGTCTACGAGCGAGCCGCCCGACACAGCGGCGCCGACGCGGGCAGGCGCAGTGGTCTCTTTCGATCACACGCGCACGACAGAGACGGAGCAACCTGCCGCGCGGTCTGGCGTAGCGTTGTGCTCGATGTCCATGGACGCGCCGCGTTGTGTATCCCCGGATACGGCTTGCGGCGGGCCGTCGCAATGTGATGCATACACCACTGTCCTACTCGCCACCGCGCAAGTCATAGCATACGACGGTAATGGTCGTGAGCATTTGCTGAGAGTTCTGTTAGACTCGGCGTCTCAAAGCAATTTCGTCACAAATGAATGTTGTGAACGATTATGTTTACGTCAAAACAATACACAGTCCACGACTGTACGTGGTTTCGGAGGCGCAGAGCAGGCGTCGTTCGGAACAGTAAACTTAACCATATTTTCACTACTGACTGACTCATTAGTAGTCGATCAAATTACGGATAAATTACCTTCTGCTTTTGTCGATATTAAGGCCTTGCCTTATTCGAATAAACTTCAGTTCGCTGATGATAATTTCGCTACTCCAAGTAAAATTGACATTTTAATTGGAGCATCGCTGTTCCCGCATTTACTTTTGCCTGGCGGGATTCCTGGAGGCCCGTCAGTGCCCGCCGCTGTCAATACGGTGTTAGGCTATGTACTAATGGGAACTGCGCCTACACTTAGTAAACGCCCAGCCTGTATTACATCATGCTGTGTCATAGTCCATTCGCCTATGGATAACAATAATAATAATTCTATTTCCTGCTTCTGGGAACTTGAAGAAGTTCCCGGCCCGCCCATTCAACATCCCACTGATGTTGAATGTGAATATTTTTATCGTTCAACTACGCAACGGGACCCAGTTACTGGTCGCTATACCGTGGGTCTACCGTTTGATAAAGATGTGTTCACACTAGGTGACTCTTTCAATGTCGCTCGTAAGCGATTTTTATGCTCGGAAAGGAAGCTTGAAGCTTCACCGGGGCTGCGCGCCGCTTACGACGAGGTCGTAAATGATTACCTTTCTAAGGGTTATCTCTCGCCCGTCTCAGTTCTCCCGCATGAGACCGTAGACGTGTATCCTACTTACCGTTGGCAAACGTTTATTGCCAATCGCGTTATTAAAATCACTAATAATATTTCCGCAGATAACTTCTATCACGTAGCAGGGATTGACAACCCGGCAGACTGCCTGTCACGTGGTGTCTCTCCTGCTAAATTGTTAAACCACCCTCTGTGGTCTCAGGGGCCCCGCTGGCTAATTTTACATCCGTCACAGTGGCCTACCACTGAATGTACGGAGCCGCTCCCGCTGGACGAAGTACCTGAGCAAAGAAAGCTCATTCACGCTGTTTTAATTCCCGCGGACACCTCTTGTGTTCTCACTCTTTGTCGCCTTTCGTCATGGAGTAGAATACCTACTCCGTACGACTGTTTGCATTTATATATTCATTAAATTGTTATCACGTCGCGATTTCGTACATATAATCGCAGCTGATGTGAGTTTTGCAGAACACAAACTGCTGAAACTCATCCAGCATAAATATTAAAAAAAAAACCGTATCACATGGAGGTTTAACTGTCCGGCCGCTCCACATTTTGGTAGATGCTGGGAGAGTATGGTGAAGGTCATCAAAACGCACCTCTTCAAGGTCATCGGTCAGCAACTTCTCTCTTACGAAGAGCTAATCACAGTGCTCACTCAGATCGAGTGCCTGTTAAATTCTAGGCCTCTCACAGTTTTGAGTGCTGATCCCGCAGAGCTTACCGCATTGACTCCGAGCCATTTTTTGCATACCGCACCTCTGCTTTCATTACCCGCACCTGAAGTAGAATCAGATAATCTCAATCTGCTTCAGAGACATTCTCTATTTGATAAGTTAGTTCAGTCCTTTTGGAGAAGGTGGAGAATGGAGTATTTACACGGTTTGCAAACTCGAGAGAAATGGAATACTCCGACTGTGCCAATCAAGGCTGGCATGGTCGTAATCATCATAACTGATAATGCACCCCCTTTATCGTGGCTGTTAGCGATTGTGGAAAGGACGCTTCCTTCCGACGATGGGGTAACGCGTGTAGCTTCTGTAAGAACCGCTAAAGGTATATACGTACGTCCGGTCGTGCGTTTGTGCCCACTACCTACACAGTAGGATTATTAATTTGATAAACACAAGTAGTTTAAGTGTTAGCAGTTAGTTTAGTATTATCGCAGTTATTTATATAAAAATCGCAGTTATTTCTTTTATAAGTCGCAGTTTCAATATTATATTTTCGCAGTTTTCGCTGTATTTCATGATTGGGTTTTTGAAGGTGACCCTTCAAAAGGGGAGAGGATGTTGGCGCCATCTATTGGCGTTTATGAATGGAGCTGTCGCGCAGTGTCTCCTAGCTAAATCCTTGTACCCGTAACCTACATCATGCCATGCACCCGCTGCCCGTAAGATGGCGCTGTTTCGTTATTGATCGAAAACAGCGCCTTGATCATGTTAGGAGAACACAGTTTTAGTGTCCATTGAAGCTCCGCGCGTGCGCCCCGTACCGTACCGCGCGCTATCCGCGTTCGCACCGCTTTCGGTGTGATCCTAACCGCTGTTTCAAAGCCCGCAATCGCATGGTTTTACTGTGTGAATTTATCGCTGAACGATATAATCATTCGATTATAAGTTGTACCCAACCGCTCAATTGGAGACGTGTCTTTGTGGCTTCAAGAAAAGAAACCGAAGCTGTTAGCGGGGAACTTGATAACCACGTGTGTTTTTTGTTGAGCTTGTGCCGAACCGCGAGGGTGAAGAATCGTCGAAGACGGAGTGGACTGATCGAACTCCTACGAGACGACGGAATAGCCCGTGAAGAGAGGTAAGGTGCATGATTCCATAACCCATTCCTAGGTTAAGAGTTCACAGCGTGACAGTGACGCAATTTTTTTTCTTTTACAAATTACAGTTCAGATCGAAGGAAGGTATATTAAACCCCGCGAAGCCACTTGGCCCCTCCAGCTGGTGCTGCGAAATGTCACCTGGCTACTTTGAATTCAGTGGAGAGGCGTGCGAAGAGGCTGATTGGCGACCCAGATTAAACTCGAAACGGCCTCCAAAGCCTGGAGCACAGGCGTAGAGTAGCCAGCCTTTCGGTCTTCTATAGGATACATTCTGGCGAGTGTAGATGGGAATTGCATGATTAATTTCCCCCATCTCCGTTCTACCATCGGACGACCCGTTGTACGGCGAGTTTCCACCCTAACGTTGTTCACACCACTACGATCCGGACAACATCCAACATCCTACATCGAGGGACTGGGACAATTTGCCGGCGGCGGTGTTTCCGTCACTCTAAAATTTGAGTGTCTTCAAGGCTAGAGTGAATAGGCTCTTAATAAACTAGCGCGCTTTACCATCAACGATCGCATCACTGCTTACTATCAGGCGGGATTGCGGTCAAGCGCTAGTTTATAATTTAAAAAAAAAAAATGTGTATAAGAACCCCGAAACACGTGTCCAGTATTTTTAAGTAAAGAATCTATGTACATTTCCGAGAGATATAATGAAAAACCACAAAGTTATAAGCTTGTTATGCTACTTGGTTGTCCCAACAAAAATATAGTCAACGCTCCGCTCGGGCGGACGTGCGCGGTGCGTTGACCTATCGTATCGACCCATCTATCGTAACCGCTCGGTAACCACTCAGCAACAATTTCTAAATGTATTTGGGAAAGAATATAAAATGGTGTAAAAAATGATTGGAATCGATTCAGTTGCTTATTCTGAACAAACTGTAATAATTATTCAGATTTTATATAAATAAAACATAACGTAAATCACGCATAAACCTCTGTGATTGGTTGAATTGAATGAATTATCAACGGCAACGGCGATTGGAAATGTCCAGATTTGAGGCAATTTGAAATATTGGGATCTCAATTTACCACACCACCACCAAATAACAAAATCAAAAGCCAAACCAAATATCAAAAGTCAAAAAAAAATCACTTAATAAGTGATGAGCAAAATCAACTATTTTAATATCTGTAAGTGCTGAAGCGTGTAATTATTTTACTTATTGAATAAAATTATTTTGTAAAATGTAAGGTGTCAAAAATACATAAATAGGAGTTATGTCTTTTTGAAACGAAGTTTGAGGTGAGGTCAAAGTGAAAATCCAAGATGGCGGCTGCAAACATTTTCTAAATTGTTCGTCCTGGGTGTCGTTTTCATGATTTCCGAGGGTCCTGAATCCGATAATAATCAAAATCAAAATTTACGACGTGCTTTTTTCTTTTCATCGTGTAATATTTCAGCCATGTTGGTTTTTTATTTTGTACTCCGTTTCTGTGTTTGCGTCCGGGTCAGCAGTTAGCAGTAGCAGCTAGCACAGTATATCTGATTCAAAACTCTTTCAAAACAACTGCTTCCGAAAATCTCTGATCTAACCTAACCTAACGAAAAGCGGGAAGTTTCACCATTGCCATCCAATTATAGGGGGAAGGGGCTATCACACAAATACTTAATCAGGTTTTTCGCGCGGAATAAGTTCTGAATTGATTACAAAAGTATCTACAGACAATTGTTTTGTGTTTCCTTATTTGTGAATTTAATCCGAAGGGACATAATATTATAACGCAAATGCAACATTATGTGTCCCTAATGACTTCATAAAACATTAGGTGTAACCTGAATATAGTTTGCTCAGAATAAAAATCTAGATCGATTCCAATAATTTTTACACCATGATGAAACAATTTTTAAATATTTGTCGGAAATATAATACATATGTATTATATTTCCGACAAATATTTAAAAATTGTTGCAATTTAATTAGCGAGCGACAGGCAGACAACACAGTTCACAGCAGTCACTAGGCGCGCGGGTACCTATTTCTCGCTATGCAGGGGCTGTGCATGCGTTTTATGTAAAAAAAAATGTATTTTAAGTAAATTATACTACACTTTATTTTATCACCAACGGCTGTATTTACGACTAAAGTACATGATAATGGTCCCCTGGTGGTGATTCCCTCGTTCACAAACTAAATTAAATTTAAGTTAAGTGCATCTTTTCCTTTCTATTTCATTAAGAAAAGGACAAAAGATAAAATGTCAGTTTCTTCTTCAGCCTATAGATGTCCACTGCTGGACAAAGGCCTCCCCCAAGGCTTTCCACGATGACCGGTCTTGTGCTGCCCGCATCCATCGGCTTCCCGCGACCTTCACCAGGTCATCGGTCCACCTTGTTGGGGGTCTCCCTACGCTGCGTCTTCCAGTACGTGGCCGCCACTCCAGAACCTTGCCGCCCCATCGGCCATCGGTTCTACGAGCAATGTGCCCTGCCCACTGCCACTTAAGTTTAGCGACTCGCAGAGCTATGTCGGTGACTTTGGTTCTTCTGTGGATCTCCTCATTTCTGATTCGATCACGCAGAGAAACTCCTAGCATAGCTCTTTCCATTGCCCTTTGTGTGACTCTGAGCCTTCGTATGAGGCCCATTGTGAGCGACCACGTTTCAGTTCCGTAAGTCATCACTGGCAACACACACTGGTCAAAGACTTTAGTCTTGAGACACTGTGTCAAATGTCAGTTTAGACCTCTCAAATTAGTGCGCTCTTGACGTAAACTGGCGTATTTTAGTCGCCATGTTTTTAATCGCGTCTAAAATATCTAGGGAGTATCTTAATTTGACAGGTTTAAACTGACAGTTTATCTTCTGTCCTTTTCTTAACAAAATGGAAAGAAAAACGTGCACTTAACTTAAAATTAGTTTAGTTTGTGGACAACAGAATCAGCGCCAACATCTACCTACGCTTGAGCATTACGACAGTCCAAAGCCTACAAATGTGATGGAAAATGTTATCCCTAGTCTATTGTTATCAATAGATACTGAAATTATTATCAATAAACGCAAGACGATGCCGCCGCGCCGCTGCATGCACGGCGTGTGACCATCTTTTTGTAGGGACATTCAGGGAAGATAACAAACTTATAACTTATTTGAGTGTCTTCAAGGCTAAAGTGTATAGGCTCTTAATAAACTAGCGTGCTTTACCATCAACGATCGCATCACTGCTTACCATCAGGCGGGATTGCGGTCAAGCACTGGTTTATAATATATAAAAAAAAAACTTTGTGATTTTTCGTGATACCTTTTTTAAATTTTGTAAATAAATTCTTTACATAAAAATACTGGTGACGTGTTTAGGGTTACGCAATACAAAAATAACGTATAAATTCAATATGAATATTAGTGCACACATAAACTTTGCAGAATAAAGGAGAGAGAGCTATATAAATAAAGAGGAAAAAATTGTAGATTTTCATTAAAATACTACTAAATTAATTGGAACGTCTTTAAGTGAGATAACCCTTTTTTAAGGTAGCCATGACAGTGGTTATGTCGTTGTAGTGACATTTTTGAGAGTTCTATTTTCCCGTTGTGTTCGTGGCGAGTGTTGATTTGAGTTGATTGTGTTTCGGAGCTTTTAGTGATTGTTTTTGTTTTGTGTGTCGTATGTTCGGAATTCATGTTTTGTTTTTTTTTTTTTTTCGAAGTCATCTGGTATATAATATAGACACGATATCTCAGATAAATGACACGTCAATCAAATGTCACTGTCAAAATCTTATTTCGTTTATTGCTGATCACCATATTTATTTATTATAGTGACAGCCTCCGTAGCGTAGCGGTAGCGGAAGCGGCCGTTGCGCAAGGTGGCGCGGGTTCGATCCCCGCACAGTGCAAATATTTGTATGCATGAATATGAATATTTGTACAGGTCTGGTCGTGCCTCGGAAAGCACGTTAAGCCGTTGGTCCCGGTTGCAAAATCTAGTGGCAGTCGTTACGGGTTTTTGGAGCCCTCAAAAGTCCAACAATTGGTCTAACTGTAATGCTTCGATGTCGCCTTCGGGTTGTGGAGGTCAGACGGTAGTCGCTTCACGGAAAATGTCGAATTTTAGCCATATCAGCAGTTGGACTAGTAAAGCGGACCCCAGACTCCAAAGCTGAAAAGGCTTCGGATGCGACTGGGATTAACGCTGGGATGATGATGATGACCATATTTATTAGTAGTTGTGTTACACTCCTTGGACGAGTTAAATTTAATCTACATAAAAAATAAGCCAAAATATAGGAAATTAATATAAAAAATATTTACATTAAGTGAACATAGATGGTGCTGGCCCAGGCTGCATACATTTCTGAAACATCTCCTTTAGTGACATTTATTGTGGACCCAATTTAAAAGGAGGATATAAATTCTCATATACACGAGCGACATGCATCAACAGCAGAGGTCACTGTCAACGTGTGTCTAACTGTGCCGTCGATAAAATGCCGCTTGCTTATTAAAGCATCGCACTCAAGTACATCCTTCATCTAACTGAGGGGAAGCCTGTATTTCAGCAGTGGGAAAATTTAGTCTTCATCATCATCTCAGCGTTAATCCCAGTCTCATCCAAAGCTTTATGAGCTTTGGAGTCTGGGGTCCGCTTTACCAGTCTAACTGCTGATTTTGGCTAAACTTCGATACTTTCCGTGAAGCGACTGCCGTCTGACCTCCACAACCATGTTTTCCGAGGCTCGACCAGACCAGTGCAAATATTCATATTCTATTTCAGTGGGAAAATTTAATACGTACTCAAATACACGAACAGCACGTTGTCGCCATTTGCTGCCGTAGTGTCTCTGTAGTTGACGCATGTCGCTCGTGTATATGCACACTAGCAAGCGAACCAGCGGTAACAATGTCTTTGTTACCGCTTGTTTACAAAACGTAACTTTGCGTGTTACTCTCTGTTGCACACAAACAACAAATAGATCGATCAGGAGTCACAATCAGTTGTTACTTATTAACGCAAAGTCTATTCTGATTCCAGGTAAATGATAATAGATAACTACGAGGTAAATCCTGTTGTACCAACGAGATTTACGTTGTATTTTGTCTCTTGTGTCCGGATTCCCTCGCCTGCCGTTCACAGTAACATGTGATCAGTGAGCAGCGAGCACAATATCGACGATAATAATCCGATATTGAGTAAGATTTGTTCCTTATCTTGCGTGTACAAAATAGATACAGAAGGTCAGCTTAAAGCAGCGAGCGAATAACCACACGCGCACAAGCTCAACAACACCTAGCAAGCAAGCGCATTTGCAACTGGCGTTCTTTTAAGATAGTTTTAATCGACACGCGTCTTGTGACAACGATTGCGGAGAACCCCTATTGCATAAGTTATGGAAAAAACCGTGTAGGTTCAGGGGGCTCCCATAAGAAACAAAGTCATTACGTGATACCCTCAGGCACTCACACACACTATAAAGAGACAATCAGAGAGAAACTCGCAAAAGAGAAAATCACACTTTATAGAAAGGTAGTTGCTGTTGATTATGAAGGAAACAGTGTTTTTCCTTTTTTCTATTTTTTTTTTTTTGTTCTTGTTGGGAAATCATCAAATGACCTATACGGCTCTGGGCGGAGCGGAAGGGCGTGTTAGACTTTAACTGACTAAAATCCACACATGTTCCTTTTTTCCTTCCTTGTGCGCCAGGGCTACGGTTTCTTTTTATCCAACCTTCAACCCTGGCCCAGGACGCATCAGTCGTCGTGGAACTAGTCACGATGTACTGACAACTCATTGGGGCGCGCGTGAAACACAAAGCGCCGTCGACTTAGCTCCCGAAACAGTTGTGTCCATTGAGGGCCTGCGTCAGGCGCAACATGAGGGCGCCGTGGCGCCTCTCTAGCCACTTCTCAAAGAGGAGACTTACCGCCGCTATTTTGGCGTGCTCAATAACGCTTTTTTCTTCTTTACGAATTCTACCAGCCAACTTCAAAGCAAGCTAAAAAGGGGGAAGGGGGTAAGGGACCTCCCTTTTCTACGGAGGAAGAATGAACTTTACACCCCGTTCCTCATACCACCATATCACCTTATCGAAGTTATATAGACGATGTTATAGAGACGGTGTTCTATAGGATGCATTTCGGGGAGTGTGCGAGGGAATTGCATGATTTAATTCCCCCATCTCCGTTCCACCGGCGGACGACCCGTCGTACGGCTGGTTTCCACCCTTACGTTGTTAACACCACTACGATCCGGACGAAGCGTTTCGCCTCCTCCTTTATACCGCGTACATCGAGGGACTGGAACAATTTGCCAGCGGCGGTGTTTCCGTCGGACTACAATTTGAGTGTCTTCAAGGCTAGAGTGAATAGGCTCTTAATAAACTAGTGCGCTTTACCATCAACGATTGCGTCACTGCTTACCATCAGGCAGGATTGCGGTCAAGCGCTGGTTTATAATAAGTAAAAAAAAAAAAATGACAACAGGTCAAGCTACCCGAAACTATCAAAAAATCCCAATACGCTTTGAACATTAGGTAATTCTTTAGAGATAAGTTGAAAAGTTAATAAAGAAATTGGACAGGTTGTAGGAGCTCAATTTGCTGTTGTCGGTACCACTGCCTTCCCCTATCCAGTCTTTACCAGTCTAATACCCTAATTGGTAACACACTATTACTTTGAATTTGAAGCATTTTGAAACATTACTAATCCATTGCTTAATACGTTCGAAAAATGTATCTGTTCAGCAACGCAATGAACGTTGTCGAACTGTCAAAATGAAAGTCACTGCTACTGATAGTGTGATACATTATTATCTTGCTGGTCCATCAAGCTGGGGATATCATACAATTCGCGGTGTTCACTGTGGGAATCGTCTTAAGTTCGAAATACAAATACTGACTTAAAGATTAAGGCGGCAAAGTTAGTAAAAAATATTTCGTTTTGTAATAAGACGGACAGTCGGAGTTTTTGGCGGGAAGCTAAGATGAGTGCCACGCTCATTTTTCATTGGACATTTAAATTATATAAAGTGTCGTTTACTAAATAAAAACGCGTGATTTATGTAGTAAAAAGTGCATTCAGAAAAAAAAATCATAAAGAACAGTGAAATATTGTAGCATAGTGGCCACATCATGGCTTTGAACCAAATCTTCCTCCGTGTTCGGTCCACGCGGCCGTCTTTTTCGACATGAATAATTCATTACGTGACCTTGGCTAAATGCACAAACCGTGCGAAGCCTTAGGAGAAAGAAAGAAGAACTCTTGAAGATTTTTATTTTACTTGACATTGGCACAAAGTCATAACTAGTGCCACACTACAAAAAAAAAAAAAAGAAAAGGCGGACAGTCTTTAACCAAACACAACAACTCGAATGGAAAGCAAAATAAAAGAGGACACAAAAAGGCCAGCTCATTGATGTCACTGATAAATTTTATTATGTATCTCTTAGCTGCTTTCCAAGCTCTAAAAAGTGTCCACGACTTGCAGATCAACGGAAGGATATGTCAATTGACGTTAATCGCATCGCTCGAAACCTTGTACGAGGCCTTCGTACGTGTGCTATACCTTATGGAACTTCTGTTCACATTGTTATGCATGAGAGTAATATCTACCTACTTCTTCTAATACTGCGAAGTAATTTTATTTGGCCGCGTGGGTGATAACGATGTTGTAGGATATCTCAATAAACGAATACAAAAGTGATTTTTTCTAATATTACGTTACATTTTTACTTTGAAATGTATATAAAATATTTATTTTGGAAAAAAAAGAAATGAGATACGTTGTGCTTGTGTTTCTCCTCATTATTATGGCCTTTTTTGAAAGGGCATTTTTTAAGAATTGTCTCACGAATAAAAACAGGTTATGTCATCACATTTTAAACCCTACCACGAATGCGTGGCGTAAACATGTGGTACATTCTTTCAGCGTCCAGCAAAAAAGGCTCAATGTATCTCTTTAGAGGACAAACGTGAAAATGTGACCCAAAGAATAGTCGAGGTACACATACCAACGAATGGCCAAGGCTAGTATGTACGTTTATCACCGAATGCGCGGAAATTCAAACTGACAAAAGGCTGATTTTAACATGGACCCATAATTTTTATTCGTTTAGCATGGAAAGAACTGTCAAAACTACAACATTATTCCTCAGATAAAATTATTTGGCGACGAAAAAATCAACGCAAGCTATAATCTATACTTATATATAAAGCTGAAGAGTTTGTTTGTATGTTTGTTTGTTCGCGCTAATCTCGGAAACTACGGGTCCGATTTGAAAAATTCTTTTTGCATTGGATAGCCCATTAATACAGGAAGGGTTTAGGCTATATGACATCACGCTGCGACCAACAGGAGTGGAGCATAATTAATTCCATGCGAACGAAGTCGCTGGCGGCTGCTAGTTAATTAGCTAGTTATAATTAGGTATAGCTTTATTTTTGGTAGTGTGGGACTAGTTATGACTTTGCGGCAATTTCAAGTAAAACAAAACTTTCAAAAGTTCTTCTTTCTTTCTTTTTGTGCATTTAGCCAATGTCACGTAATGAATTTATTCATGTCGAAAAAGACGGCCGTGTGAACCGTCTTACGAGGGAGGTTTGAGAATAAGTCATGATGTGGCCACTATGCTGCTACTATATTTGACTGTTCTTTATGAATTATTTACTGAATACACTTTTTACTACATCAATCATGCACTTTTGTGTAGTAAACAACAATATAAATAATTTTAAAATCCAATGAAAAATGAGGGAGACACTCAGCTTGACTTTCGCGCCAAAACTCTAATTATAGCTTCCAGAAATAATAACGAACAACAATTTCTTTTTTTTTTTTTTTTCTCAACAATATGTCTTTTTTTTTCTTTTTTACATTATTTAAATTTCGAACTGGCTTACAAACAGAAATTTAAACAAAATCATTGACATGATACCTCCTTGGTTCTCACAATGTGAAGTAAATGAATTATGAATAAATAATTTATTTTCTGGAAGTAGATTTGTACAAAGACTTTTTACAAGTTATTTTTTTAAATAGATGAAGTCGGTGTTTTTAAATTACATTTTACATTGTGAGATTCCACAGTAATTTATTCGGCTGCTAAACACGACAAATATGGATTATCATATTATCTTTGCCGCTCGCTGCTCGCATTAATTTGGCCAGAGGGACAATACTCGTAATTTAACGAACGCTTATGGTCTGACCTCAACCTCAATCTGTTATAGGTACCTCTAAATTCTCTACATTCTTGATAAGTATTTGAGAATAATAATGTCGCTGAGATGGGATGGCGTCTACATAGGTTTTGACCGTTTTCGATGGCGGGAATTGGCCTCGACTTATGTCAAAGAAAATTCTATAAATAATGCTACAATTTTCAAGCGTTTTTGTGAAAACATATTTGATTAGATAATTGAATATAATGCTATAACTTATTGGTTGCAATTTTGTCAACAAGTACAATTGGTATCATCCATTGATATTTATTAACAAAGTCAATAGTTTTAGACTCGAACTAACGAGACATTGGAATTTACGTTACCTACGTTTACTATTGCTTTAAAAAGGGCAGTCATGGAACTGACCGACAGCAGTAAAATCTGAATTACACTTTGAAAAAAGTTATAGCGGTGATGCAATCTCTACCATTCTATACAGTATACATGAACAGTATACATACGTACAGTATGTTAACTAACAGAGGGCGTTCCCGTTAACCCGAAATAGTATAGCATACATACATGCTAAAAAATATATTTCCATTCGAAAACAAAATGTTTTAAAAATTTTTCCAATAAGAAAATATTCAATAAAAATTTTAAATTGACATGTAAAAGGAACACACTGTACACGCGAACGTGAAAGACGGCAACGTCGCAATTTATTTATACATGACGACTACTATTTTGATTTAAAACAGGAGGTTTCAAATTTATTTCCAATTAGAACTTTTTTTTATTCGGATTTTTTATGCTTATTTTTCTATGCTGATATTTTTATTTTAATCTATTAATGATATATATTAACGAGTTTAAGGGAACGCCCTCTGTTATTTAACATACTGTATATCTCGCTGTGGCATTCACGGTGTCAGGTTGGTCACGCTCATGAGAATTCAATGTTTTATCCTTATCCAACAAAAGTGCTCAACGTTGCTAAAAAGTTTCCACTTCAAAAAAGCTACCTGTGTACGTGCTAAACTCAGTAATGTATACGCAATCGAAGCAAAATGAATAAATTAAAATTTTATAATTATAATCTACTTTATGCGAATGGGAATTAAGTTGATGTCAGAATGACTAGCATATAATATCTAAGCTAAAATTACAAACATCTTTATATTTTTTTACTAGCTTTCCGCCCGCGGCTTCGCCCGCGTGGAATTCGGTTATATCGCGCTTTTTAGGTTTCCCTCAGGAATATAAAATTTTCCGGGATAAAAAGTAGCCTATGTTCTTTCCCAGGGTCTAAATATGGTTTGTGCCAAATTTCATTAAAATCGGTTCAGAGGTTTAAGCGGGAAAGCGTAATAGACAGACAGAGTTACTTTCGCATTTTTAATATTAGTATGGATTATAAACTTATTTTAAATCCCACACTACACACACTACACACACACACACACACACACACACACACACACACACACACACACAACAACACTACACACACTACTGGCGCCGATTCTGTTGTTCTCAAACTAAACTGTCTAATTATAAGTTAAGTGCATCTTTTTCTTGATTCTTCTCTGATAGAAGATAACATTTCAGTTTAATCCCGTCAAATTAAGATATTCTGACAGTTTAGGTGCGATTATAAACAGTGGCGTAGCTAGCATGGGTGGCACCCGGGGCGGAAGTTGGTGGTGTCACCCCATAGAAAGTAAAAAACTGGCAGGTATCTCTCCACAACTGTGCTGTCATCTGCATACCCATAGATACCGGGCATCAGTAGATCGTTAATATGCAGCAAGAACAGAGTTGCAGAGAGAAAATACCCAGGAGGAACACATTCGTTCAGCATTAATCGACATGGGGACCGTTCAGTCAGGAAGTCTTTTACCCAGTCAGTCAGGCCAGCGAAAATACCGTATCCTGGAAGTTTACTCAATAGGCCAGCGTGCCATGCCCCATCGAAAGCCTTCGAGACATCAAAAGAGACGGCAATCGCTTCCCCATTTTTCTCGAGGGCCTCGCCCCATAAATGAGTGGCATACACTAGTAGGTCCCCAGTTGACCGATTCCGGCGAAACCCGTACTGTCGGTCACTGGGGAGATCGTTACCTTCCAGGTAAGCCAAAAGGCGTGAGTTCAATAGGCGCTCCATAATCTTGCAGAGTATGGAGGTTATTAAAATCGGCCGGTAGTTGGTAGGATCGGCACGACTACCCTTTTTGGGGACCGGCTGCACGTTGGCAAGCTTCCAAGACTTGCGCACTATAAAAAAGATTTTCTTAGCCACCAAGGACACACGCGCGTACAGAACGAGAGCATCGGGAGTGACTAAAGCGACTTGCAGTATTTATGTTCTTTTGTACGCTTCATTTTCAGTGCGCTAGTGACGTATCTATATATATCTGACGTATATATATACCTGTTCTAAATGAGAGGCGATACAAGCGCGTCAATACAGGAGACAACTCGGGCGCACATGCCTTAAGAACAATCGCTGGTATACTATCTGGACCACTAGCCTTATTCACTTCCAGACGACATAGTACTTTCAGAACCTCCTTGTTCCTAATGCAAACCTCCGGCATTGAAGTTTCGCAATGAGGAAAATTAGGTGGAGTAGAACTGCTAGTTTCAAGATACGAATTGTGGCAAAGATGCAAAGACCTGCTTTCTCTCTCGCCGTATGAGCCTGTGCTCCATCAGGATTAACCAACGGAGGCAGTGTGGGCCAACAGAAGTTCGCCTCGACTGATTTGGCAAGGGACCAGAAAGATCTGTTACCGGGTGGCTGCGCTGAGAGCTTAATGCCAATATGAATAATGCGGTCGAAGCGAGTCTTATTAAGCGACTTTTTGTAGGACTTGGCAGCACGATCAAAGGCTCTCTTCTTTGAGCTAATATCCGGAGCTCTGTGGTCCCGAGCTTTAACCCAAAAACTTTAACTGAAAAATGCCGTATGCTTACGCTGTTCAGCTTGAATTTCGTCGGCGTTGAACTATGGGCGAGCCACCGACGGGAACATCACTGAAGGGGATAAAATACTTCATAGCTTGACGCACCACATTGGATATAGCGCCCACACAGCTAGACGGATTGTCAGAAGAGAAGCGGACTAGCTGGCAGGGATAAGACGCAAAAAAGTGGCACATCTCATCCCAATCTGCTAGGTTGTATTGCCACATTCGCCGTTCACCACGTGAGTCGCAACCTAGTGGGGTGAAGGACGATACAGACTTCACCAGACAGTGGTCTGAAGTTCCTAACGGTGAGGGAACTATTACAACACATCTGTCCGGATTAGTGGTCAGCAGAAGGTCCAAACAATTGGCGGTATCACCAACTATATCAGGCACCCTAGTCGGTTGTCCTACCAGCTGGGAAAGGTCCATTAATAGCGCATAGTTACGCGCTTCTTAACCAGCATAGTCGATCCTCTGTGTATGGGAAAAGCCAGTCTTGGTGGCATTGAAGTTCCCCAGAGCGACGAACTGGTTGGAGAGAATAGATTAGAATTAAATACTCTTTGTTATGTACACCATATAGATTACAGAAAATAAATATAAAGATTTTACAATGGGCGGTCTTATCGCTAAGAGCGATCATTACAGACAGAGGTGCACTTTAAATGAGAGGACGTGTGTCCGCTGTGCACACCTACTTTTCTTTTTATGCCTTTTCATTTTTAAAACTTAGTGAATAGGAAGGAAGACGGCAGTTGAGTGACGTGATGCAATGTTAAACCCAACAACATGACCAACGATACTGCGGGGACGCCCGAATCTCCCCTGGAATCGCCATCAGGTCCTCTCGTCCGGTTGCCAACCGGCAGGATGGAGCCACCCTGGGATTTTTCGCAGTTGGCGGGGCAGCCCTTCGTCTGTGGCTGGCACATTAATTGGGCCCCCAAATACCTGCGGTCACCGTGAATCAGCGGAACACCGTGCATCAGCGGAACACCGTGCTTCGGATCCCGCTACCCTCCACGACCAAACTCCCGACACCCCAACAATTGGCACACGGCACACAACGCAACAAAACTGCTTCGAGCCATCCTCCATACGGCTTCACCAGTCATTATGAACTGAAGAACACGACGAATCGCTTGACTGCAAGACTTTATCTGGTGGACTTCTGCCGGCAGCTGATGTAATGTTTCTAAAATATATTTTCTTTTTTTAACTATCTATCATTATAGAATAATACACGTTCAACAATTATTATTTATGACAACCAAATACAACATACTTCACGATCTCAAGTATGGGACGGCGAATCTCCCACGACAGCGTCAGGCTCTTTTATTTATTTATTTATTTGCGGGAATCCCCGATTTATAAATAGAGCTGAGGTAGTGCTAGTAGAGGAATCGCTGAAAAAAAAACCAATTGTTGCCCAGTCAGTGTCACCCCAAAAAAGGTGACACCTGGGGCGGACCGCCCCTAGCTACGCCACTGATTATAAACATGGCGACCAAAAATAAATCAATTTACGTCAGGCGCAGACTAATTTGACAGGTCGAAACTAACATGTTATCTTCTGTCCTTTTCTTAATGGAATATAAAGACAGAGATTTACTGAACTTAAATTTAGTTTAGTTTGTGAACAAGGGAATCGGTGCCTTTGTGTGGGATTTAAAGTTATTTTCATCATCATCAAACTTTTTATCGTCCCACTGCTGGGCACAGGTCTCCTCTCATACAGAGAAGGATTGAGCGTAATCACCACGCTTGCTCAATGCGGGTTGGCGATTTCAGATTTAAAAGTCCAGGTTTCCTCAAGATGTTTTCCTTCACCTTCAGTCATTGGTGTCCAAGATATACTAAGAAAGTACATACAACTTTAGAAAAGTTACATAGGTACTTGCCTGACCTGGAATCGAACCCGCGCACTCATACTTGAGAGGCTGGTGTTTTAACAACTAGGCCACCACGACATTCAAAGTTATTTTACATCTCTCATATTCGGTAAGTAGGTCCTTATTACCCCCAAATGGGGCTCATAAGTGACCAATTAGCGCCCTAGGGTAATAATGTAGCTAAAAATACATAATGCAAATATATGGCAATGTTCCGATGGGTAATTCTAGTTATGTCAAAGTCAAACAACTTTATTATTCTCTACCATAAATATAAGTCCTAAAGGAGATGTTTTAGAAATGTATGGAGCCTGGGCCAGCCCATTGTACACTTAATGCTAGCTATAATTACGCTATAGATAACAGTTTTTAATGTTACAGATTCAATTTAACTCGGCCAAGGAGTGCAACACAACTACTAATAAATATGGTGGTCAGCAATAAGCGAAGTAAGATTTTGACAGTGACATTTGATTGACGTGTCATGTATCTAAGGCATATAAAAAGTATGCTATGTGTTATTCTTGGTTATAAAGGTATTCTATGTGTTAATCTTGATTATAAAAAGTATCCTATGTGTTATTCTTGGTTATAAAAGGTATTCTATGTGTTAATCTTGATTATAAAAAGTATCCTATGTGTTATTCTTGGTTATAAAAGGTATTCTATGTGTTATTCTTGGTTATAAAAAGTATCCTATGTGTTATTCTTGGTTAAAAAAGGTATTCTGTGTGGTATTCTTGGTGATAAAAAGCATCCTATGTGTTACTCTTGGTTATAAAAGGTATTCTTTGTACTATTATTGGTTATAAAAAGTATCCTATGTATTATTCTTGGTTATAAAAGGTATTGTATGTGTTATTCTTGGTTATAAGTCCGAGTTGAGTCCAAGGCCAGGGTGGCTGCCAGGAAACTTGGCGTTATCGCAAAGGTCCGGCAGTACTTCACACCTGGGCAGCTTCTAATGTTGTACAAAGCACAGGTCCGTTCGTGTGTGGAGTACTGCAGCCACATTTGGGCTGGTGCTGCCAAGTGTCACCTGGCCACTCTGGATTCAGTGGAGAGACGTGCAAAGAGGCTGATTAGTGACCCTGATCTAACTCGAGTTGGTCTCCAAAGCCTAGAGCACAGGCGTAGAGTAGCCAGCCTTTCGGTGTTCTATAGGATGCATTTCGGGGAGTGTGCGAGGGAATTGCATGATTTAATTCCCCATCTCCGTTCCACCAGCGGACGACCCGTCGTACGGCTGGTTTCCACCCTTACGTTGTTAACACCACTACGATCCGGACGAAGCGCTTCGCCTCCCCCTTTATACCGCGTACATCGAGGGACTGGAACAATTTGCCCGCGGCGGTGTTTCCGTCGGACTACAATTTGAGTGTCTTCAAGGCTAGAGTGAATAGGCTCTTAATAATCTAGTGCGCTTTACCATCAACGATTGCGTCACTGCTTACCATCAGGCAGGATTGCGGTCAAGCGCTGGTATATAATATTAAAAAAAAAAAAAAAAAAAAAGTATTCTATGTGTTATTCTTGGTTATAAAAAGTACTAGCTTTCCGCCCGCGGCTTCGCCCGCGTGGATTTCGGTTATATCGCGCTTTTTAGATTTCCCTCGGGAACATCAATTTTTTCCGGCATTAAAGGTAGCCTATGTTCTTTCTCAGGGTCTAAAGATTGTCTGTGCCAAATTTCATTAAAATCGGTTGAATAGTGTAAGCGGGAAAGCGTAACAGACAGACAGACAGACAGACAGACAGACAGACAGACAGACAGAGTTACTTTCGCATTTATAATATTAGTATGGATTCTATGTGCTATGCTCGGTTATAAAAGGTATTCTTTGTGTTATTCTTGGTTATAAAATGTATCCTATGTGTTATTCTTGATTATACAAGGTATTCAATGTGTTATTCTTGGTTATAAACCATTCGTGTGCCAAATTTCATCCAAATCCGTCCAGAAGCTTTTTGTGTGAAAGAGTAACAATCATACATTCAAACTTTAACGTTAATATATCTGCGGTCCACGATTTAACCTACGTTTCGACGCCATGGGAACATCTATATTAAAAGTATCCTATGTATTATTCCTGGTTATAGACCATCGGTGTGCCAAATTCCATCGAAATCCATTCAGTAGTTTTTGTGTTTTCAATAATTAAAATCTCGTGAAGGCTTCCTGATCTGCAGTTTATGCTGAGTTTCTTGGTATGTAATTCGTCTATTGTCTTAGATGAAACTTTTCACTGCTAGCACGTATTCTTCTGTAACAGTCGTCAAGGGCGACAACTTCTTTCTTCATCCCCCAAATTTAGTCGATCGCGCTTAAGCGCTTTACACACCAAACCCGCCCGGCGGCATATGTCGGAAACATTTTGCCGGCGGGCTAGGTTGGCGGCTTCAGTCATTGCAAATCGTAAAACTTTGCCGGCGGCATGTCGGCGGCTCGACATCAGAAACTCATTTGGCAGTTAAAATACTAGCACGTCACTACAGCTGAAATGTCGTCGGGCTCGACACTGAGCGTCGAGCGTCGGGACTGAGTGCTTGCGTACGCTGGCCGACGTGTCGGCGGGCAACACGCGCGGGCGAATGTTCTCAACATGGTTCTTTCAACATAAGCCGTCGGACCCGGCGCTTTGGAGTGTAGTGCACTGCGATCCGGACGAAGCGTATCGCTTCCTCTTTTATAACGCGTACCTACATCGAGGGACTGGAACAATTTGCCTGCGACGGTGTTTCCGTCACACTACAATTTGAGTGTCTTGAAAGCTAGAGTGAATAGGCTCTTAATAAACTAGCGCGCTTTACCATCAACGATCGCATCACTGCTTACCATCAGGCGGGATTGCGGTCCAGCGCTGGTTTATAATTTATAAAAAAAAAACACCGATACACGGTTTCCTTATAAGGGCCTTCATCCATGAATGCCCTTTAAAGTCTATCGTACGATTCGTCTGGTTTCGGCCGCCGAAGTTTTAAATTTGGAACGTAACTATTATTAGTTAAAAATAATCATATTTTTTAAATAATTTATAACTGGCCAGTTTCTCAGTCATAAAAACTTTTCGTCGCAATACTTTCTAAGTGACCTGGTATTTACGTAGATATATTAGAACATAATTAGTAAGTAGGTAGGTACTTAAGTATTTTCGTCCTTACGTCTCGTCACAGACTAATCTGCGATACTTACAGCGAGTAACTGAGTGTTGCTAAATCCGTTGACTCGGCTTAGCGGATTACGCGCTTTTATGTGATATATTCTTACAAAATAATTATTATTTGTCTGTTCTTAATTAATCCATCTATATTAATATTGAACATAGCGCCCTCGTGATGACTAAAGCTTTGGTTTCTATCAGAGTCGAATGGCCAAACAATGACGTCTGTCCACATACAGAGAGCGTATTTTGACAGGTATTTGACACCTGTCAAATTTTAGCGAATATGCTAAACTTTCATATTCGAATTTATTTTGAATATTGGCAGCATAGTTGACATTGGCCTTCTTCTTTCTTCTTCTTTAGCCTACAGAGGTCCACAGCTAGACAAAGGCCTCCCCCAAGGCTTTCCACAATGACCGGTCTTGTGCTGCCCGCATCCATCGGCTTCCCGCGACCTTCACTAGGTCATCGGTCCACCTTGTTGGGGGCCTCCCTACGCTGCGTTTTCCTTTGGTTCTTCTGCGGATCTGACATCGGCTTTACTTGTCATAATTAAAAATAGAATATTTTATTTTATTTTATTAAGATATCCAACAGCAATTTACATAGATGCTTACACTTAAACAAATATAATTCATAAAAGCCAGTAACAGGACATCATAGCTAAGTATAACATAAAAATGACCTTAACTTTTAAAACAATAATGTATCATTTTATTTTTTTAATATATACTAATTCAAAATTTAATACATATTTTTAATATATGCTGGATAATAGATAGATTAATAATAGATAATAAATAGATTTTCATGACGGGCGTTACAATGTGGCGCAACCGCTTTCCTGTCTGTCAACTTTGCAGTCGTTTGTGAAAGATTGGCTGCGGAAGGCAGCAAAAATAGCATTCAGGTCAGTCCATCCATATAAAATATTGGTATTAAGCTAAATCTGGTTAGAATAGAAGCTGACCTCAACATAATTGGGAAACAAGCTAGGCAAATGATGATGATGACGGTTACTGAAGGCTGGAAACAGAGAAGACTGGAAAGTTAGCAGAAGAAGAGAGCAGTAGGACAGTACAGCGGGATAATAGCATAACACATTAAGAGTAAGAATGGTTTCGTTACGTTTTTAGTGGACAATTTTTTCGAACGTATGCAGCAATAGATTAGCAAATTTTTTTTCTTATATCCATACTAATATTATAAATGCGAAAGTATCTCTGTCTGTCTGTCTGTCTGTTACGCTTTCCCGCTTAAACCTCTCAACCGATTTTGATGAAATTTGGCACAGACAATCTTTAGACCCTGAGAAAGAACATAGGCTACCTTTCATCCCGGAAATTTTTTATGTTCCCGAGGGAAATCTAAAAAGCGCGATATAACCGAACTCCACGCGGGCGAAGCCGTGGGCGGAAAGCTAGTAAATAAATAAAAATAAAATATATACGGGCAAATCACAAAGATTCAGCTAGCCCCAAAATAAGTTCGAGACTTGTGTTATGGGATATTAACTCAACGATACCATATTTTATAATAGATACATATACCTATAGATAAACATCCAAGATCCAGGCTAATCAGGAAAAGATCGTTTTCCATCATGGCCTGGCCGGGGATCGAACCCGGGGCCTCCACGTCGCAGGCAGGCATGTTGACCGCTGCGCCACGGAGGACGACAATTGTAAACTAGTGCTTAACCGCAATCCCGCCTGATGGTAAGCAGTGATGCAATCATTGATGGTAAAGCGCGCTAGTTTTTTAAGAGCCTATTAATTCTAGCCTTGAAGACACTTTAATTGTAGTCAGACGACAGAAACATGAACAACGAGTTGACAGCCTCCGTGGCGTAGCGGTAGCGAACGCGGCCGTTGCGCAAGGAGGCGCGAGTTCGATCCCCGCACAGTGCAAGTATTTGTATGCATGAATATGAATATTTGCACTGGTCTGGTCGTGCCTTGGAAAGCACGTTAAGCCGTTGGTCCCGGCTGCCATACGAACATCTAGTGGCAGTCGTTACGGGTTGTTGGAGCCCTCAAAAGTCTAACAATTGGTCTAACTGCAATGCTTAGATATCGCTTTCGGGTTGTGGAGGTCAGACGGCAGTCGCTTCACGGAAAATATCGAAGTTTAGCCAAATTCAGCAGTTAGACTGGTAAAGCGGACCCCAGACTCCAAAGCTGAAAAAAAAGCTGCGGATGCGACTGGGATTAACGCTGAGATGATGATGATGAGACGACAGAAACACCACCGCTGGCAAATTGTTGTGTTTGAAAGTGTGTTACGTAATTAGGTGTGAATTCTAAAGTTACTAGGTTTGTTTCTGTGTCACAATTTTCCATCTCCGTTCCATCGTCGGACGAACCGTAGTACAACGAGTTGAACCCTTGCGTTGTTGACCCCACTACGATCCAAACGAGGCGTTTCGCCTCGTCTTTTATACCGCGTACATTGATGGATTGTAACAATTTGCCAGCGGCGGTGGCTAGAGTGAATAGACTGTAATTAAACTAGCGGGTTTTACCATCAACGATTGCATCATTGCTTACAATCAGGTGGGATGGCGGTCAAATAGTGCGGTTAAAATATTAAAAAAAAGGAACGAATTTGGGTCAAATTTGGCACATGTACCTATATACTATGACTTACAAGGGCTATGTCATTCCTCAGCTACATATTAAGAATCTAGAGTTGTCGAGGACCTACATGTCCTACATCATTTATTGATCGAATGTGTCCACTATTAGTCCAGTAGGAATTATTTAGTAAGAACACTGAATTTGAATAGAACTGATGTGGATATGTTCCAAACAACTCTATCCCAACCAAATGGGGAAAAGGTGCGAAAGGTTTGTTCACATTCATGGCCCACGTGTTGTGAAAGTGCAATCGTTTAGGTTACGATAGGACTGATATACGCTATGCGTAAAAGCTCCTGTAAACCAATGAATTCAGTCGAAAAAACGATCTAAGAAAACAGATGGTATTGATTGTATTTTTATTTCTCCTAATCTGCTTCAGATAGAGGTACAGATGTAGTCTGCGGCTGAAAAGGCACTTTCACCATCAACACTGGTTGGCCTAATCTCCATTAAATAGTTAAATATAAATCAGCGTTAAGTACTTTTCCTTTATTCCTTCTGCTTTATATGCAGTCTTTTTTTTTAATTCTTTTCTCGTAGTCTGTTTCCTTTTCATTAGTTTTAACTTTCCTATACCACTATTTATTTTTCTTGCAGGATTTACTTTTGCAGTTTTTTATTGTAATATTTTGAAGTATCGGCAATAATGAGACGAAGTTAGAATCAGAACTGTTATCTTTGTTTTTTACAGCACGTAATTTGAATTTCGATTTGCTTTTTGTACTACTTTTGTTTTACTGGATGTGATGCCGGATCCGGAGCGGACCTATCGGATCCGATAGGTTCAAAAACACGTCGGATCCGCCGGATTACCGAATCCGCCGGACCGGATTGCATTCCCTAAATGTAATAACACAACAACCAGTGCCAATTTGCAATTGGAAAAGGATTAGTAAGTAAAATTTGAATAAATGACTTTTAATTTTGATTTTGAAATAATTGAATATTGTAGATGGCGTAGTTTAAAATTTGCTTATAGTATCAGTTATACGCAAGGTCATAGGTACATTTCCAGTTTTAGGTGAATTTGCATTGTGGAGATGTTTCATACAATCAGAAGTCAGCTTATACTGGATATGTTATCCATATGTATCTATACTAATACATAAAGCTGAAGAGTTTGTTTGTTTGTTTGAACGTAGCGCATTCAAACAATCAAACTCTGCAGCTCATCTCAGGAACTACTGGTCCGATTTGAAAAATTGTTTTTGCGATGGATAGCCCATTAATCCAGGAAGGTTTTAGGCTATATAACATCACGCTGCAACCAATAGGAGTGGAGCATAACTAACTCCACGCGAACTAAGTCGCTGGCGGCCGCTAGTCTACTATAATAGATTTTTTTTGGTTCATACTCTGACTTAATCATACCCACCTTTTTAGATGGGAAGCACCTACGGAGCGATTGTCAGGTGTTTACTAACTAAACCCCCCCTGTTCTTTCAATTGCGTATGTACCAGGGGCCACGGTATCTTTCTCAAAGAACTCGCGGCCTTGGTAGGCATCGGTCCATGTGGACCCCCTCAGTGTGTACTGACATCTCTCTGGGGCGCGCGTGAAATCATACCCGCCTATAGTCAGTGTCAGCTGAAAATCTATCAGTAATAAACGTATGTAGAATAGAGCTATAGAATTCCAGTGGCAATGCCCCAAACTATTATACAAAGTTATTTTATGTATATGCGAAATCTGAATATAGTTCAGAATAAACAACTGAATCGATTCCAATCATTTTTACACCATATTACATTTTTTCCCAAATACATTTAAAAATGATTGCAGAGTGGTTACCGAGCGATTACGATAGATCATAGTACTTGCGCCGCGCGCCACAGCTGACGCCAGAGGTCAATGTACCACACTCGCTCGCCCGCGCGGACCTTTCACCATATTTTTGTTGGGACAACCAAGTGGAATAGAAAGCTCATAACTTGTGGTTTTTCATGATATCTTTTTGAAATATTGCCCATAGATTCTTTTCTTAAAAATACTGGACACGTGTTTCGGGTTTCTCATAAACTAAAGTAATGTTGTATAGCCGGTCGTGGGTTAGAACTAGGTAAGCTGTTTATTTTTTATTTTATTTTTTGAATATTTATAAATTAGTGCTTGACTGCAATCCCGCCTGATGGTAAGCAGTGATGCAATCGTTGAGTGTAAAGCGCACTAGTTTATTAAACTTAGGAATAGGAAGGATGACGGCAGTTGAGCGAGGTGATGCAATGTTAAAGCCAAGACCAACACGACCAAACGATGCTGCGCTAGAGGGAGATTGATCTGGAGACTCTCCACGACCGAATTTCCGAGACAACAACATTTGGCGCATCGTACCCGCCACACATCGCAACACAATTGCTCAGACCCGTCCTCCGTACGGCTTCACCAGACATCATGCCGGAACGCGACGAATCGCTTGGCGGCAAGACTTTGTCTGGTGGGTGGTAACTTCCGCCGGCAGCCGATGTTATGGCCTACCACCGAGAAAATTATGTAAATAATTATTATTTCAATAATTAGACCATCATCATCATCAACCTTTTATCGTCCCACTGCTGGGCACAGTTCTCCTCTCATACAAAGAAGGATTGAGCGTAATCACCACGCTTGCTCAATGCGGGTTGGCGATTTCAGACTTATAAAGTCCAGGTTTCCTCAAGATGTTTTCCTTCACCTTCAGTCACTGGTGTCCAAGATATACTTAGAAAGTACATATAACTTTTAGAAAAGTTACATTGGTACTTGCCTGACCTGGAATCGAACCCGCGCACTCATACTTGAGAGACTGGTGTTTTAACCACTAGGCCACCACGACTTTATTAGACCATCATTGCTCTGAAAACAATGAAAGAAAACACCGTTTTTTTTATAATTATAAACTAGTGCTTGACCGCAATGCTTTCTGATGGTAAGCAGTGATGCAATCGTTGATGGTAAATATTAAGAAATGACTCCTCTCGGTGAGGACTTAAGGAGTGGGCATTATATTAGGACATTCCGGTTTCCTCTTGTTTACCTTCACCGTTTTGAGAGCTCTTCACTGCTCTCAAACCGGTACGATAATTTACATAAAGTATAGCGCCTGATGGGATTCTATCCTACGACCTACAGCATGGAAGTCGCGGCCGGTACCACTAGGCCACCGCTCTCATATTCATCATCACCATTATCAACCTTTTTATCATCCCACTGCCAGGCACAGGTCTCATCTCATATAGAGAAGAAGGATCTTATATTACTTATCTATTCCTTATTTGACATACATATCTCTAAACTCAAAGTTAAAAGATTGTATGTATGTATTACACAATAGGGATGTCTCCTGGGTAAGAAAAATTGATTCTATTTAGTCCGTCATTCAGATTACAGAAAAATATTGGATACGTATATTTTGTTTTATCAAATCAATAAAAATTGACAAATATAAAAGGCAACCAAGATCAGGAGTGGGGGCTGGTGACGTCACTCGTTGCTAAAAAGTGTAGCAAGGAGTGACGTCAAACGAGTTTTCAACGCACTGTATCGTCTTCACTTTTTGTTTATATGAAAAAAGAAAAAATACGTGTACAGTTTTTTTTTTTTTTGAAATCTCGCTGACCGACTAATTAGTTTTTTTTAGTCTACCTACCAACTACCCTGCAAGATTAGTACTCATCATCATCATCATCAACCTTTCTATCGTCCCACTGCTGGGCACAGGTCTCCTCTCATACAGAGAAGGATTGAGCGTAATCACCACGCTTGCTCAATGCGGATTGGCGATTTCAGACTTAAAGTACAGGTTTCCTCAAGATGTTTTCCTTCACCTTCAGCCAATGGTGTCCAAGATATACTTAGAATGTACATATAACTTTAGAAAAGTTACATTGGTACTTGCCTGACCTGGAATCGAACCCGCACACCCATACTTGAGAGGCTGGTGTTTTAACCACTAGGTCACCACGACGTTCTAGGCCACCACGACGTACTGATTAGATATAGAGATATTGAGATTAGTACTAAGTTAGCATAAAATAGATAGCTGGAGAGAAACTTTACCATACTTCACATTCCCTACATCTAAAGTGCTCATTATTACAGAAGCAGGCACCTTTTAGCTTTCATCGTGAAAGAGAATAGACGATAGAATGTTATTAGGACATCAAAGCCCGGGGAGACCTATGGCTCTGCAGCTAATCTCCTATAGGAATTTTCTATCGAAGTATCAAAGCGCTAGATGTGGTAACATTAATGGCACCGAATTCCTTGTTCGAAAAACTAAACAAAAGGAGATGTCTCATTTTGGGCCACCACTATGTACGCTATATAGATTAAAAGGAAAAAAATAAAAGATTTTCGTAAAAATACTACTAAATTAATTTGAATAAAAATACAAGTATGTATAATTAATTATTTAAAACGTTTTTTAGTGAGATAACCCTTTATCAAGGTAGCCATGACAGTTGTTATGACGTTTGATTGGAGACTTTGACAGTTCTATTTTCCCGTAGTGTTCGTGTCGAGTGTTGATTTGAGTTGATTGTGTTTATTTAATGGGCCGTCTGTTCGGAATTCATGTTTTGTTTTTTTCGCAGTCATATGGTAGATAATATTAGATACGATAGCCTTAGATATATGACACGTCAATCAAACGTCACTATCAAAATCTTATGTCGCTTTTTGCTGACCACCATATTTATTAATAGTTGTGTTGGACTCCTTGGCCGAGTTAAATTGAATTTGTATAAGAACTAAGCCAAAATACAGGAAATTAACATTAAAAACAGTTAACTATAGCGTAACTATACCTAGCATTAAGTGTACAATGCGCTGGCCCAGGCTCCATACATTTCTGAAACATCTCCTTTATGTTCAGTACAACTTTTTCGTTCTATTTTTAATTATCAAAATGACAGAAGATAAGTATTAGTTTCTAGTAGTCCTGTCTAATTTTGATACGTAGTATACAAATTAAACGTGATTAAAAAGTGTGCTACTAAAATTACGTCAAATTGAATGTATTGTGCCATTCCCAACACATTTTTGTGATAAGGGCATGAGATTGAATGATGAAATTGATTGACTGATGATGATTGATAAATAATCACTAGTGATAACTAATATCACTTCATGATTTCAACCGAAAGACGTCCACTGGGAGCATAGACGGCCCATGTCTTGTGTGTTGGAGGTATTTAGCCCAAACACCTCCACGTCGTGGCAGCTTAGTGGTTAAAACACCAGCCTCTCAAGTATGAGTGTGCGGGTTCGATTCTAGGTCAGGCAAGTACCAATGTAACTTTTCTAAGTTATATGTGCTAAAATCTGAGTAAATAGGAATGAAGACGGCAGTTGAGCGAGGTAATGCAATGTTAAAATCAGCAACACGTCCAACGATGCTGCGCTAGAGGATCTGGGCCTGTAGCCAATGTAACATCGCTTCATAGCGAAGCGAAATCGTACACCAAACCAACCAATGGCGGGAACGATTGACCACGCGACGCGACAAATCACGTGGTCAATCATTCCCGCCATTGGTTGGTTTGGTATTCGATTTCGCTTCGCTACGAAGCGATGTTACATTGGCTAGGGCCGCTGGATACCCTCCAAGACGAAACTCCCGTCATAACAACATTTGGGGCATCATACTCGGCACACATCCAAACACAACTGCTCAGGCCTGTACTCAGTATGGCTTTACCAGACATCATGCCGGAACACGACGAATCGCTTGGCGGTAAGACTTTGTCTGGTGGGTGGTAACTTCTGCCAGCAGCCGATGTTATAGACTACCACCGCACTAAAAAAAATGTGGAACGCTTCTCTATTTTGGGTGTCATCCTTGAGCAGGAACCATGCTAACGGCTGGTTGACCGACAGCAGACACCCTGGTTTTACACATAGGCTACTTTTATCCCAATAAACCCACGGAATCGAAAGTTATGTGGGTAAAACCACGGTGTACAGCTAGTTTAATATATTTTTAAACCTTCTACGACATAAACTTAGTCCAAAATCTTTAGTAAGTTCGAAGAAATAAGCCTCTTAGGAAAGAGGGCCACGTTAACTTGCCCTTCACTAAGCTAAGCTGGGTAGGACTTAAGTTTCTTTTGAATTCGATCTTTTAATGTAAAACATTTCGTATACAATGTTATTCATTATTGATGCGAAACCTGAATATAGTTTGTTCAGAATAAGCAACTGAATCGATTCCAATAATGTTTACACCATGTTATATTTTTTCCCAAATGATAGATCATAATACTCACGCGCGCAACAGCTGACGCCAGAGGTAAACGCTCCGCGCTCGGGGATAACCAAGTAGAATAGCAAGCTCGTAACTTTGTGGTTTTTCATGATATCTTTTTGAAATTTTGTACATAGGTTCTTTATTTAAAAATACTGGACACGTGTGTCGGGTTTTGCATAAACAAAAATAATGTTGTATATTTGTCGGAGTCATTCGTTTGACTATTCAGAGCCAGCGCCATCTTGTGGCGCTCGACTCTGTCCACGTGCCGCCATTACAAAATAACGTCACAGCGTTTGCCCCACTACTACATTAATCCAATGAGCAACTTTTATTAAAATGATATCGTTATCTACGACGTGTATATTGATAGCGTTTTTTTTTAATTGTAAGGTCCATTCTCGTAGTTTTAAGAACATTCACAGTCTGATTAGCCTCAATCCATCAAAAAAACACCTCTTTTTTATATTTGACAAGTTTTTGACATTTGATTGTTGCCGAAATGAGATTGCGACTAGATTTTGGAAGTTTCAAATTACATGAATTGGCGTTTTGATCAACGTCGAAGTCAAACGAAAGTCTTCTCCATATAAAACTTCTCTTAAAGGGTGAACAAACGGTGTTCACTACAAGTTTTCACTCACTTTACTTAATATCTCACAACTTTGTTACAACTTACCTTATCGTTTCGTATTCATACAAACGACGGTAGTAGAGTTCGACCAAAAAATGCGTAATATTTTGACAGTTTCTTTGATAGCCCCGGCTTCGCACGGGTGCAATACTGATACTAAATACAATACAGAAAAACTGTGAACGTATAGAAAACAGTCGGTCCTGTCCGCAATTTTTAAATCTGTAATATCTTCGAAAATATTCATTTAAATCATGTACTGTAAAGGGAAATATAGAACTATATTAAATCAACAATTTGACAGCCTCCGTGGCGTAGCGGTAGCGGACGCGGCCGCTGCGCAAGGTGGCGCGGGTTCGATCCCCGCACAGTGCAAATGTTTGTATGCATATGAATATTTGCACTGGTCTGGTCGTGCCTCGGAAAGCACGTTAAGCCGTTGGTCCCGGTTGCCATACGAACATCTAGTGGCAGTCGTTAAAGGGTTGTTGGAGCCCTCAAAAAGTCCAACAATTGGTCAGCTGCAATGCTTCGATGTCGCCTTCGGGTTGTGGAGGTCAGACGGCAGTCGCTTCACGGAAATTGTCGAAGTTTTGCCATATCAGCAGTTAGACTGGTAAAAGCGGACCTCAGACTCCAAAGCTGAAAAGCTTCGGATGCGACTGGGATAAACGCTGAGATGATGATGATTAAATCAACAATTTATTTAGGGTATTAAATTGGATAAGGATTAGGTAATGCTGTATTGGTAAAAATCAAAAAAGACAACATAATGTTATCTATAAGAGATAGGCATATAGCATCGCAGACTTTTTTGTGGACCTTTTCAATGTGTACAATATTTAGTACATCATCATCAACCTTTTTATCGTCCCACTGCTGGGCACAGGTCTCCTCTCATACAGAGAAGGATTGAGCGTAATCACCACGCTTGCTCAATGCGGGTTGGCGATATTTAGTACATAATTTTGATAAAACTCGTAGGGTTCAGCCTGCATTTCACTGCAAACGCGGAAAAAAAATATTTACGACATCACATTAGAAACCTCAAAAATAATTGTATTTCTCCACAATTTAATGGATGTTATTATACACATAAACCTTCCTCTTTAATCACTCTATCTATCAAAAAATTTGCATCAAATTCCGTTACGCAGTATTAAAGATTTAGTTCCGTATTACAGAACGTCACTCAAAACTCAAGCTCTACTTAAGTCTCGTTTCAAGCCTTTTGACTGGTTGAAACTAGTTTTAAGTAATGTTTAAGCAGAGATCAATGCTTGAGTTTCCTTCGGGAATACGGACCTTAATGATACAAAGGGACATAGGGAAAGAGAAAGTGACTTTGTTTTATAATAATTGTGTAGTGATGATACATATATATTTGTGTCGCAAGTGTATACTCAGTTCCTTTATCTTTAGTTACTCATATATAATAGGCATTCTCCAACTTTATTAATTTACTTAATGGCGCCTGTTGTATAATTTATAATTAAAATAAAGCTGAAGATTGCTTGTGTATTTTGTTGAGACGATGCGGTGTGTCGAGAATTTGGGATGAATGTGGAGAAAAATATTTTTATGGAATATACATTTTAAATTACATACAACATTACTTTTTCTTTATACGTAGATCACAATCACAGAACCTGAATATAGTTCATTCAGAATAAGCAACTCAATCGATACCAATCATTGTACAGGTTATTGAGCGCGCAACACAGTTCACGGTAGATCATAGTACTAGCATAGTGAGACAGCCCCCCGCCGATGTAGAAGGCGCGGGCGGGTGAGTGGTGCGTTGACCATATTTTTGTTGGGACAATCATGTAAGATAACAAGCTCATAACTTTGTGTATTTCTTATGATATCCTTTTGAAATTTTGTACATAGATTTTTAACTTTAAAATACTGGACACGTGTTTCTGATTTCTCATAAACAAAAAACAACGTTGTGTATATACGAGTACAACGTGTAACATAAAGGGTATATACATCCCAAGGGCATGGCATCTTTATATGATATCAAACGATATTGGAAGGGTTTCAACTCAAAATAAAACACTCAAAAAATTGATACCAAATTTTCGGTTTCGTGTGTTTCTTAAAATCAAATCATAACGAACGTGGCACCACACTACATACATTAATAACTACTCGTTACACGTCATGTTACTTGCCAAAATCACGATAAATGTCTTCAATAATTCTGTGCGCCTAGTATGGTAGGCCTATCACAGGCGGTGTCTTTCCTCATAACTTCCTAACATAAAGAAATAGGACTAAAAACCCTTCCAATATCGATTGATATCATGTAAAGATGCCATGCCCTTGTTATGTATACACCCTTTATGTTACACGTTGTATACATATAATAGGTATATAATGTAAATTTACTTTCCCAGTAAGTGAATCAGTGTTAATTCTTAATGAGAAATAATAAAGTTCTTAAATTACATACTTAATTAAAATACATACATTAGCTGCGCCCGGCGGTTTTGCCCCTATACGTGACGATCCCATGGAAACATCGATATTAAAGGTCTATCGATATTAAATTCTATGTAGTAGTTTTACAAGAAAGAGTAACAAAGATCTATCCATTCATACTACATATATCCTCACCAACTTTCGCATTTACCTGTATAATATTAGTGGGATTATATCATGTTTAAATATACATATAGGATCATGTTTAAATATTATAAATAAATGTTGTCACTCATGACGTCAGCAAAGTTCATCTATTCAAATTAATGCATGTCTTATGTCAGTCAAATGTCCTCATCTAGTAAAACTATAGTCCAATGTTTCTCAACACACATTTCACAAAGATTTTTCAATCGGCGTCGGATTTCCTTAGACTCTGAAGCATGAGGAGTCAATTTTACCTTTTGCCTAGCTTTAGCTGGAAATTGAGATTTCTATTAAATGAAAGGGTTGACTGAACATCTTGGTCTGTATTTTTTGTTGCAGATGAAACCTCATATAAGACAATAATATTGTACAATAGTTATTTATTCTTTGTATCTCTTGAAAATACTACGTAGGTATAAAAAGATACAAACTTGCCGCAGAGGGCGCCACAGGTACATACAGTAAACAAACCGCCATTTTGTTTGTTTTTTTTTTTGGGGTATTTTATGGCCTGGTTTCTAAGACCTTTAAGCCAAGTCTTATTTATATCTTGTCTTCTTTTGTAACTTATCCTAACTTATCCTAAACTTATCCTAACTAAACCTATCTCCTTTCGTTTCTCGCGTGAACTGACACTAGGAGGAAGTTTTGGTACAAAGCCATGATGTGGCCACTATGCTACAATATTTCACTGTTCTTTATGAATTATTCACTGAATGCACTTTTTACTACATAAATCACGCGTTTTTATTTAGTAAACGACACTATAAATAATTTAAAAGTCCAATGAAAAATGAGCGTGGCACTCATCTTAGCTTCCCGCCAAAAACTCCCATTTTGTTTGTGTATGTGAATTTTTAATATGTTTGTAAACGCAGCCACGATACAGGAGAAATTCCTAGTGTGGGCAAAGCTTAAAGAAAAGCACATTCCCGATCCTTATCATATTGCGTTAATTAACTTTTAGTTAATTTAAATGTAACTACTGGGTTTTTTTAAATGTTATGCATTCGTTCATGTTAAAGGGCACTAATTTATTGCCACCGCAGGGAAATTCTTCCAGTCCTTTGATGTATGAGGGTATTCACTATTCTTTGAAGATATGTATACCTATCTATAATTTTTTTTTCTGAGAAATATCTGAAGAAAGTGCTTCGCAAACGTGGTGCAAGTTTGAAGAGGAAAAAGAAGGATTTTATGGAAAGGTACAGAAATAAAAATAATTTTACTGTTATTCAACTCAAAAATAAATAAATAAAAAGACATTACCAATAAAAAATATTTACTGTATTTTTATATATTTATTTATTGATTTTGGTCCACCAATAATTGTTGGTAAATAAATAGTTGGCAGAGTATTGTAAGAACCATTTATAGGTGAACTCCGCATGCATACAAAAATGGAGTTGTACAAAAATTTAACCTAAAACTAGGTAACTAAGTTATAGTATATAAACTAGGTTAAAGTATATAGTATGAAAACACTAGTTATAATTTCCTTTCGGGGACATGCTTAAACCTATTGTATATACGTAACCTAATGCTTAAGCATATGTTTTTCTGTATACAGTGAAATGTGAAATCTTTTTGGTAATAATCAATTATTATTTATTTATTTAATTTTGAATTTTTATGTTTTATATATGTTAAATTATTAGAAAAAAAGACAGGTTAAATTACATGCCAGAAAGTGAGTGCTTAATCTGAATCCGAAAGCAGAAGGTATTTGTAAATTTTGAAGTTAAATTTGCACAAGGAGTCAAAGTGCAGACCAATTTGATTGCTACAATTATTCACCACCTTAAAATCTTTTATATGACCTACCTAAAGCCTTTGACTACAGTATGCGCTAATACTGCACTCTGGTGGCCGAATATTGCATTATTATCCCCTATTATTTCGCGTTCTCTAAAGGTGAGTATGCACTGAAGCATTTTCTCCAGCATTTCCATGTGATGTACTGTTCCTACGAATGGTGCAATATAGGCAAAAAGGTGCAAAAAGGTCAGTTGCCACAAGCAATTCCACATTCCCGTGAATACTTGACGGTATGTTCAACTTAGTTCATTGCTGATGATTGTGAGTTCTTGATCGCTAGAGCACAGTAAAATCACCACCAGTACAGTATGCTCAATGGTTTTTAAAACCAGTTTGGAATAAAACATCGGGCATCTCTTTCGAAGTTCGGTTCGATAAAATTATAAAACTGCGAATGCTCGATGTTCTGTTACGAGTCATGAGTTTTTCCTACATAATTTTTTATCTGTTTGGTTTGTAAATGTCAAAGATGACACTGACATTTGCCGCTAAAATTCCTATCATCTACCGATAGTTTGATGACTTTAATGCAAAAAAAAGTGAGTGGGGAAAACCTAATATATGATTTCCCTTTTTAGGGTGCTTTAAAAACACTGTGACTAAGAATCCACGTTTATAAATGTCGGCCATTAAAAAACATAATGATGACACTTCCATATAGTTTTTTTTTTTCATGGTTCTTTTCTTATTTCATCTTCAGCCTATAGAGGTCCACTGCTGGACAAAGGCCTCCACCAGGTCATCGGTCCACATTGTAAAGGGCTTCCCTACGCTGCATCTTCCGGTGCGTGGCCGCCACTCCAGAGAACCTTACTGCCCCATCGACCATCGGTTTACGAGCAATGTACCCCGCCCACTGCCATTTAATCTATGAGAGTCGAAGAGCTATGTCGGTGACTTTAGTTCTTCTGCGGACCTCCTCTTTTCTGATTCGATAGCTCTTACCCTTGTGTGACTCTGAGCCTTCGTATGACGCCTATTTTCTTACTACCGTCATCATCATCATCCGTATTAGTAACTTCATTAGGATCGACTGGACCTTTTTTACCCGACTGCCAGGAGGGTTATGTTTTTAGCTCCTATCTTGTATGTATTATTCTTTATTACCTAGTATCTCCAGAACCGCTGAACGGATCTTCATATTTGAGGTATCGTTAGATTTGCCTTAATTGCCCAACTGCTACTAGATAGGTGACATTAAAAAAAAAACAAAATGGCGGATGTATGACGCCATATTGTGAGGTATAAAGAAATAAATTTCTACTAAGCATATCGAGTGGGATATCAAAATGAGGGATTTTAAATACTGATTCTAAATATGTATATAACTTAATATTAAATGGAACAAAAAAAAGAATTACATATTTTTTTCTACCAAGCATATGTTTCTACCTATTCAGTTCGTTAGAGTTTTATGCAGGCGGGTTTTTTGTTTTTAAATAATATTTTTTTACATAGATCGACTGCCTATCTGAACCCCAAAACCCAGTTACTGGATAATACTTCGGGCTTTTAACAACCCGTTATTTTCCTTCCATTAACCAGTAATAATAAAGACAGTATTGTACATCCTTTTCACCATAAATAAGCTTAAGGTCACTCTGAATGGCGGGGCTTAAAAACATTTATGTAAATCTACGTTCATTAAACCTAACGAACGTAACAGTTTGGGGATTACGGCGGACTCATATACAGCTACATCCCTTAGGCACAGGAATTTTTTGTACATTTTACACACATACCTACCTGTTGTGAAATAATGTGTGATGAGTGATTGGATTGAATTCGATGTGAGAAAACTGATGTTTAATTCGCGTAATTTAAAACAATCAATTTCTATTTCATTTCAATCGGCAGTTTTATCTCGGCGGCATAAATATCGAATATCAAAACTAGTCTATACTAATCCATACTAATATTATAAATGCGAAAGTATCTCTGTCTGTCTGTCTGTCTGTCTGTCTGTCCGGCTTTTACGCCAAAACTACTGAACCGATTGTAATGAAATTTGGTACACAGATAGTCTAGAGCCTGAGAAAGGACATAGGCTATAAAACATCCCGCTATAACCAATAAGAGCAGAGCAGGAACAAAAAATGTTGCGAAAACGGGAGCAAACCCGGACGTACATATTGCTCCCATTATTTAAACAGGCGCTTATTTTATATCAACTGAGCTCTTACGGTTCGAAGCTTACGCGGGTGAAACCGCGGGGCACAGCTAGTATACATATAAAGCTGAACAGTTTGTTTGTTTGTTTGTTTGAACGCGCTAATTTCAGGAACTACTGCACCCTAATTACGTAACACATTATCACTGGAATCATTTTGAAGCTTATTGCATTGCTCCATACGTTCAAAAATGTCTGCTCAACAACATACTAAACGCAACGTATGTTGTTGAGCTGTCAAAATTAAACCCATTGCTACTGACAGTGTGTTATGTAATTACCCTGCTGGTCCGATTTGAAAAATTATTTTTGCGTTGGATAGCCCATTAATCCAGGAAGGCTTTAGGCTAACTATAACATCACGCTGCGACCAATAGGAGCGGCATATCAAAATTTTAAAATGGATGCTTATCTTCTGCTATAATGATCTAAAAGTGTAATAATCTATCAATAGAAATCGACTCTGTTGGGGTTAAAATAAAATGTTCATATAGGTAACTACCTCCACGGGAACGCGCGAGCTAGTCTAAAATATGAGAAAATTAGAAGAATTTTGACAGATTGAGTCTGAGACCAAAAGGCCAATCCTCCTAATTTAAAATGTATGAAATCAGTGTCGTGTCGACGACAAACTAATGCCAAAAATGTAGGGATATCAAAGATATTTTTGACAGTTTAAGACGGATCAAACTGTGAACATTCTTTAAAAATAGCCCCTGTGGAATACAATAATAATAATAATAACGAACGAACTCGACGCCCTGGATAGAAGGGTTCGTACACTGCTGACAGCAAACAGGATGCATCACCCACAATCATCGGTGATGAGACTGTATATCCCGCGGAAGTGCGGGGGTCGAGGCTTTTTAAATGCGAAAACCCTCCACAACCGAGAGGTATGCAGTCTCAGAGAACATTTTTTTAAAAACCGTAGTGGGTATGCATCATGATGTGGTCACAGTAGACAAGGGGCTTACCCCGCTATCCATGGGGAAAGAGAACTGGCACAAGCCTATAATACTTACCACTGATGACAGCAAGAGGATATGGCAAAGCAAGGAACTTCACGGGCGATTTTATCGGGCTCTTCATGAGCCCGATGTAGACTTCTTAGCTTCCGTGTCCTGGCTACGATTCAGTGACCTTTTCGGGGAAACTGAAGGTTTCGTCTGTGCAATTATGGACGAAGTTATCTTGACGAATAACTACCGGAGATATATTATGAAGGACGGGACGATTGACGTGTGTCGGGCATGACACCGTCCGGGTGAGTCCATCAGACATATTATCTCTGGTTGCTCTCGTTTAGCTAACGGCGAGTATTTGCACAGGCATAACCAAGTAGCTTGGATTATCCACCAGCAACTTGCTTTGAAATATAAACTTGTGAACTCTGAGGTACCGTATTATAAGTATGTGCCCGACCCAGTTCTTGAAAATGACCATGCCACGTTATACTGGGATTGGTCTATCATTACTGACAGGACTATTGTTGCAAATAAGCCTGATATAGTAGTGATAGATCGATTAGCGCGCCTCGCAATGATTGTCGATGTTACCATTCCACATGACGGGAATCTCGTGAAAGCTGAGAAAGAGAAACAAATGAAATATCTCGACTTGGCGCACGAGATTGTTGACATGTGGAATGTGAACTCGGCTGTCATTGTACCGATTGTCGTATCGGCCAATGGTTTGATAGCCAAGAGCTTCGACCAACATCTATTGAGGCTCTCGTTAAGCAGTTGGATCAAAGGCCTAACTCAAAAGGCAGTACTCCTCGATACGGCCCGCATCGTGAGAAGGTTTATTTATTTATTTATTAAAACTTTATGCACAAACATTGCACAATGGCGGACTTAATGCCTCAGATGCTTCGAAGGTTCCTGTCTCTGGAGCCCTAACCTGGACGGATATCGGTTTTTTACATTTAAAAATATAAAAAAATAGTGTTCCATCGATGACGGGAGCAGGGTCCAAACCCTGCTCCCGTCATCGGTGGAACACTATTTTTTTAAATTTTTAAATGTGTACGTATTTTTTAAATCAATATATTTAAAAATGTAATTAAATGAGAAAAAAAGATAAATAAAGGAAATAATAATAAATTTATTTACTCAATGAGACAGATTGTAGTGGTACACAAGGTTAAAAAAAAGTTTCTTACAAAATATGTTTTAAAGTCTACAATAGAGTGGGTGAAGCACTGTTCTCCTAGCTAGGTTACAGAATAACCTGTGTTAAGGAAAAGCAGTCTCGTTCCCCTATGCTTAAGGACAGGTATATAACATAATATTGTATAGTACTTGCGCTGACACTACTATTTTAACATCGCCAACCCGCATTGAGCAAGCGTGGTGATTACGCTCAATCCTTCTCTGCATGAGAGGAGACCTGTGCCCAGCAGTGGGACGATTAAAAGGTTGATGATGATGATGAAGTATTGTAAGTAAATACTACTTTTAAATTGTATACAAATCTTGCTTAAATTATTAAATGCAGGTGTGTTATGTAAATTAATGTGGATGTGTGTAAGGTGTATGGGTGTAAGTGGTACGTGTGTGTATGTATGTGTGGGGTGTGTACTATGTAATATGTTGTTGTTTCCTCTGTTTTTTTTTTTCGTCTCAAAAGACAGGCTCTGCAGTTGCCTCTACAGTTCATTCACAGTTATTTCATCTTTGATTTTGCATCATAACGATCGATATAGGTACTCCTTGTAATAAGGTTGCTAAGATCCGTCTGTAGCAGGAATCTATCAAAATCACAATGACCTTTATCATCGATTTACATAGGTGTTTTGTTGCTATTGGCGCCGATTCAGAAAAAAAAAATAGTTTAAAAAACTAACAAAACATGCTTTTAAAGAATATCAAACTAAAAAGTTAAAAATAATTAAAAACGAACGAACGAACGTATTGAAAACGGTGGGACATTTTACAGTAATGAGCGGAGAGGAGACGGACAAACAAACAAGCAAGCAAACATACAAGTGAAGCTAATAAAAAGCATGTAAACAGACAGAAGAAAATGTCAGTAAAAAATGTCAGTTTAGACCTGTCAAATTAGAGCGCTCCTTTCTTTCTTTCTCTTATGGCTTCGCACGGTTTGTGCATTTAGCCAATGTCACGTAATGAATTATTCATGTCGAAAAAGACGGCCGCGCGGACCGAACACGGAGGAAGATTTGGTTCAAAGCCATGATGTGGCCACTATGCTACAATATTTCACTGTTCTTTATGAATTATTCACTGAATGCACTTTTTACTACATAAATCACGCGTTTTTATTTAGTAAACGACACTATAAATAATTTAAAAGTCCAATGAAAAATGAGCGTGGCACTCATTTTAGCTTCCCGCCAAAACTCCTAGAGCGCTCCTTACATAAATTGATGTATTTTTGGTCGCCATGTTTTAATCGTGTCTAAACTGTCTATGGAATATCTTAATTTGACAGGATTAAACTAAAATGTTATCTTTTAACCTTTTCTTAAGAAACAGAATAAATAGATGCACTTAAAATTAGTTTAGCTTGTGAACATCACAACAAGTGAACAACAATCGGCGCCAATATCATAGAATATAATAGAATAGAATACTCCTTATTATGTACACTATATAGATTACAGAACAGCCTCCGTGGCGTAGCGGTAGCGGACGCGGCCGCTGTGCAAGGTGGCGCGGGTTCGATCCCCGCACAGTACAAGTATTTGTATGCATGAATATGAATATTTGCACTGGTCTGGTCGTGCCTCGGAAAGCACGTTAAGCCGTTGGTCCCGGTTGCCATACGAACATCTAGTGGCAGTCGTTAAGGATTGTTGGAGCCCTCAAAAGTCCAACAATTGGTCTAGCTGCAATGCTTCGATGTCGCCTTCGGGTTGTGGAGGTCAGACGGCAGTCGCTTCACGGAAAATGTCGAAGTTTAGCCATATCAGCAGTTGGACTGGTAAATGCGGACCCCAGACTCCAAAACTGAAAAGGCTTCGGATGCGACTGGGATTAACGCTGGGATGATGATGATGATGATGATATTGATTACAGAACATAAGTAAAAATATTTTACAAAGGGTGACACAATGGGCGGTCTTATCGCTAAGAGCGATCTTTTACCTTTTTGGTATTATTTTTTTTCTTTATTTTTTAATTGTAAAAGGACCGTAAGATGATTTTTCTTATTTAGGTACCTATTGTTTCTTCCATATAAAAAAAAATTGTTTCTTCCTTAAACAAATAAAATTTAAATATAATGTAACGGAAAAGGCATATACATATCATTGGCATGGCTTATTTGGATGATATCAAACTTTATTCAGTTATGAGAAAGAACACCGCCTGCGGCAGGCTACTCTGGTACCAAGCGCGCTATTATATTGACATATGTAGGTGGTGTTACCCCTTGTTTATATGCCTTTTTATTAGCTTCACTTTTATGTTTGCTTGCTTGCTTGTTTGTTTGTCCGTCTCTAACTCTTTGGACTACGAGTGAGCGGCTCATTACTGTAAAATGTCCCACCGTTTTCAATACTTTCGTTCGTTCGTTTTTTATTTAAAAAGAATATCGAACTACAGAGTGATTTTAAAAAAGCGTGAGGCGCTTAATATGCAAAAATTATGGCACAAAGTGCCTCACGCTTTTTTTAAAATTATTTAAAAAAAAACCTATTTCATTAATGTCGTGTACATGCAAAATTTTTCACGCTATGATTACTAAAAGACTCGAATGGTATGTGGAGAAGAATCGAATTTTATCTCCTAATACTGTCGGTTTTAGGAGAGGGCGGTCGAGCTATGATTGTCTCACACGTCTAGTAACTCAAATTCAGATAGGCTTTACAAAGAATCTTTCAACTCTTGCGTGTTTTCTTGATATTAAAGGGGCGTATAATAATATATTAATAGAAAAATTACTGCAGGTTCTTGATAGCTTGGGTGTTGGTAAAAACATTTGCCAATACTTATGGAATTTTCTTAGCGAACGACATCTTAAAGTTGCTGATGAGTCTGCAATCGATATGGTCAGATATGCACGAAATGGCTTGGCGCAAGGTGACCCCATCTCTCCGTTACTTTTCAATATAGCTACATATAGGTTTTGTCGAGATATTGTTGATGTGTACTCATGTCAATATATAGATGATTTTGCACTGTATTTTACTTGCGGGGATATCACAGAAGGTCAAAATAAAATACAAAATGCTCTAAATACTTTCACAGTTTTATTAGATCAATTAGGACTGGAACTATCCATAAGTAAAACGAAATATTGTGTTTTTAGTAGGGGATATAGGCAACAGCAACTGCAACTTCTAGTAGGTAATACATAACTTAGCAACGTATGTTTTTATAAATATTTGGGCGTCTGGTTGGATAAGACATTGCGCTGGGGTAAACAAATCAACGAATTAGTTTGAAAAATTCAGAGGCTTCTCAACTTTCTTAAAATACTTACAAGCCCCGCCTGGGGTGTCCATCAAGTTCATCTTCGTAGGCTCTATGTAGCTTTAATAAGGAGTAGATTAGACTACGGGTGCTTCTTATATGATAATAGTGCTAAAGTAAATACTGATAAACTAGAAAAAATCCAAAATCAAGCTCTAAGAATAGTAGGGAGTTTTATAAGAAGTACACCTATACACGTTATGGAGTGCGAGCTCTGTGTGCCTCCACTGCACGTTAGGAGAAAATGGTTAGCATTCAAATATTGTTTAAAGTCGTATTCTATATCCGATAATGTAATTATAAAGCAGCTGTCGGAGCTTAGCGCTCTTAGACACAACAGATATTGGGCAAATAAAAAGCTTCCACTACTTATTAGTGTTTTTGATAAGGTCAGAGAAGAACGTATAACATCATCCCCGATTTTAGAAATGTATTCATTGGATATATGGGTAACTAGGATTAACGTTCAAAATATAATAAAGACTAATTTAGACTCAATTAAAAATCCTAAAAATATGTATGATGTCAACTCACTTAAAACTGAAACTTTGAGAGAAATGTCGGATAAATATCAAGATTATTATAAAATATATACTGATGGGTCTAAGAGCGCTAATGGTAATGGAGCTGCTTTCTATGACCCTGTGAATTTGGGGAATACAAATACTTGTTATAAAATAAATAACTATATGTCAGTTATGTCCTTGGAGCTCTTTGCAATTTCAGAAGCGCTTACGTATTCCATATCCATTGAAAATAATAGAAAAATATTAATTTGTATAGACAGCAAAAGTGCATTACAATATATAGCTCGATGTGCCTCTGGTTTCAGAGGTGCACCGATAGCTTATGAAATTTTATCTAAACTTTACTACCTATCTTTAAGAGATATGGATCTGAAGTTGCAATGGGTTCCCTCACACGTAGGTATTAAGGGTAATGAGGAGGCTGACCGTTTAGCGAAGTTAGGTATTGTTGGTGGAAGGGAAAAAAATATTAGAACGAATTATATAGAAATATTGCCTAAGTATAAACATATGTGTCACGAAGTTTGGAAAGAGTATTTTAATCAAAGATCGAAAGATAAAAGAATATGGTACAGGTCTATAGTTTCGGAACCTCCTCATATACCGTGGTTTAATAACACTAGGTTAACTAGGGAATTTATAGTTGTAGCTCACAGATTGAGATCTGGACACATGCCGCTGAATAATTTTGGATATCTAATGAAAAAAATTAATTCACCCAATTGTGAGGTGTGTGGCACTCTGGAAGATATCGTACATTTACTAGCGGAGTGTGTCAGATTTCAGTCCGCCAGAGAGGATCTAGTTAGAGAGCTAAATTTAAATGTAAAAGATGTTTGTATGTACCATCATATATTGTCGACACCAACCTCTGGAGCTGCTTATAAATTAATTAAGTTTGTATTATTACGTTTTGCGGTATAAAGTGGGTTTTTTATTGTTGTGTTTTGCTAATATTATTAATTATAAGGTCTGATGGGCCTGGCATGTGCAATAATTGTATAAAAGTCCCTAAAAGTAAATAAAGAAAAAAAAATAATTATTTTTAACTTTTTAGTTCGATATTTTATAAAAGCATGTTTTTTTTAGTTTTTTAAACTATATTTATATGATTTGTATTTGAAGAAAACCGAAAATTTTAATTCTTTGAATATTTTGAGTTGAAACTGTTCCTTTATCGTTAGGTACACAAGATCACAAGATCATCTAAGAACGCATGCCTTTGTGTGCAGAATGTATATACTTCCGTTACGTTACATCCTGTATCATCATTATCATTTCAGCCGAAAGATGTCCACTGCTGGACATAGCCTTCCCTCAAGGAACTTCACGACGAACAGTACCGCGCCGCCCGCCAGTGGTTTCCGCGACCTTCACCAGTTCGCCGGTCCACCTTGTCGGGGGCGTACCAACGCTGCGTCCGGTGCATGGTTGTCACTCGAGTACCCGTCGGCCCCATCAGGTATCGGTCCTACGGGTAATTTGTCCGGCCCACTGCCACTTAAGTGCCACTTACATCCTTTTATAGGCATATTAAAATTTTATTTACAGTTTATCAAATATAAACTTTAATGGTAACTAAATTGATTACCAACTCCAGTTCACGTTTACACTAGTCAGTCATCAGAAGGTACAGAAAAGGTCATCAACGGAAGAGAACCTTACATTATGTAGGCAGAAAAAATATTCTTGTTGTCTTCAATCATTCAATCTATTTATACAGGGTAAGACAGTAGCAATAGCTTTTATCCTGTCCGGTAAACAACATTAATTGCGTTATTTACGTTGTGGAGTAAATATTATTTTGAGCCTAATTATGAATAAATGGATCAGCAATATACTATTAAAAATGATTAAGATTCTAATGAAGTGTGTCCCGCAATAACAACAGTAACACAAAAGGTTTGTGATAGACGCATGAGCAAAGCTACATATATTAGAACCATAGCGGTACGGCTCTGGCAAGACCCAACATGTTGCTGTGTCCAGCAGTACCTACCAACGACGCTGCTGTATGTACTCAGACTTCACCACACCACAAAAGTTGAGGAGGTCATTGAGTATCTGCGCGTCAAGACCAACTGGACTTTGAGGGTCGAAAGAAGTCGCTTCACATCACGAACTTCAAGTCGTTCATTGTGCGCGTTCCAACACATCACCTCGAGAAGTTCCTCAATGAAGAGTTCTGGCCGAAGTGTTGTGTACCACCGGTTTCATGGCCAGTTTCGTGACACCAGTCAGCGAAACACGACGCCGACACTTCGTGTACATTAGCATTAGCTGTAGTTAATTATGTTTTAAATATTTATAGTATTTTTATGTTAATACAGTATTTTGTGTACTTATATAGGCATTGATGCCTAAAATAAATGAATAAATATCAAGCTATACATATACAGCGTTATTTTTTGTAAGTATATTTGAAACCCGAAACACGTGTCCAATATTGTTAAGTAAAGAATCTATGTACAAAATTTCAAAAAGATATCATGCGGCGCGACGCGGGGTGCCCTGTGTCACGCGCCTAGTACCTTCTATAATCTACCGCAAGCTGTGTTGCGCGCTCGGTAACCACACAGCAACAATTTCTGAATACATTTGGGAAAAAATATAACATGGTATAAATGGATGTTCGAATTCGATTTAGTTGGTTATTCTGAACAAACCGTATCCAGGGTTCGTATAAAGAAATAATAAGGTTGTATAAGGAATAGTAAGTTGACTGTTGATTGAAAAACCAATGCATTTCAGCTCAGACTAGAAATCTACATATCTATAACTTGTAGTACTTACCTGCATTACATCCACAAAAATCCTGTTGAAATAATTAGCTAAAATTCAACATTGCTTCTAATTTTCTTATGTGGTATTTCTATTTCGGTACTGTGCTTAGCGCTTACAGTACACTGCCAAGCTACTAATAAAAAAATTGAGTATTTCCAAGAACATCTAAGTACCGAGGCAGTCGAATTCAAGTCTTAAACGCAGTAACAACCTATTTCCGTTTGGTTAAATCCTTCAAATGGCAAGACTGGCAGCTGATACATTGAATGAATTAATTAGATATTTTTTTATTTACATCAAGGAGATACCAATTGACCCTGATAAACGTTTAAAAGGAAACGGTAAAATCAGTATCATAATTGTCTGTATGGGATTCTTTTTGACTCTCATTTACGTTGTTAAGCAGATACATTTTTTAAACACATGGAGCAGTGGATCAACAATATGCTTCAGAATTATTCCAATTAATAGTAGTAGTGAGTTACGCAATTAGGGTGCAGTTACTGTACTGCACCCTAACTGCATCCGACGAGGATGCGACAATAATTTAAACGACATTAACGTGTATTTGTCTTCTTATGATGTCCCCGTTCAATAGTTGACTGAATCGAATAGAATATTCATTATTGTGTACACCATTAATATTACAAAATATAAAGTAATAGTGCAAATTTTACAAGGCGTGTGTAGTGGAACATTTACATATACAATATGTAAAGAAAACCCTGTCCAATCCGTGAAGGTATTGTTAGGAATCGATAACTGATTCTACTAATACCGACAAAGCCGGACTAAAGTTTAAAAAAAAATCCCTCTAAAAAAATAAATATTATTTTGCATAAAAGAGGTAACTTAATACATGTGCGGTAGGACACCCTTCCGCGGGTGACGGGGGGCAAGGCATGCGACGCGTGGTCGAATCTCATAAGCGTACCGTCAAAATGGTGTTGTCACTTTTTTTTTTAATTTCGGGGAATATGGACTTAATTCGCGGGAAAAAAGATTATTTTAAAATTCATTAGTATTGTTACTATGATGATTACGTAAAATTTTATAATATATTTGGTCATGTGTTTACCTAACCTTTATTATCCTTATGGGTCGGACAGGGTTTTCTTAACATATTGTATGTACATGTGGGGACGTCATCGTGGGCGATATTTCAGGAAAACGTTAATAAATAACTATAATGTAATGTTGGTTTCTTATTATTTTAACTGTATAGACTACAGACACGTAGATCATTTTAATATTAAGGGATTACAATGATAATCTCAGATTAAAAGAGATAAGAGGCACTGGGTTTGAGAATGACCAACACACTCGACCGAAGCTTGAGCAATAAAAGCCCGCGCTAATGGTCGCTCGCTATGGCAAACGAAACTCCTGTCGGTGTTACCCACTCTTAATAAAAATAATAATTAACATAATATTATATAACATAATTTATCCGAATACCGATCGATTAATCGACTTCGAACTACGAACAATTGATACTAATACAAAACAAAGCACAATATTAAATATAAATGTCATATAATGATAAGCAAGTCTAAAGAATAAATGACGTTTAAGGAGATAATATTATTTCATCTATACTATTCGAATTAAAACAAACGTTCCAAACATTAATCACAAAAAGAACTAAAAAAGCCTCAAATAATTCCATCCGCGAACATCACTTCCAAAACAAAAGACTAAAATTAAAATGTTCAAAGCAATTCCGCACTAATGGAGCACTGTGATAAATGTTACCGCGGACATTATTTTAATGAGGATTAATTGCATATTTGAGTGTCCTCACTAATAGCTTCCTTAATTCTTTCCCTCCTTTCTTAAGCTGGATTAACTAGAGGACCCATTGAGGTCCTCGTTTAAATTTTCGTTCGATTCAAGTGACTGCACAGACGATAAATCTTTCAATACCTATATACGAAAGCTAAAGAGTTTGATTGTCAGTTTAAAAGCGCTAATCGATTATTTACGCTTTCTTATATTGACGGTAATTCACTACTGTCTCTAATTCTGTTCTGAACTTGAGAACGAACTTGAATATGTAGTGTTGAGCTTAAACTGAAAATTTATATTAAAAGACATATAAAAAAAAATAAAGTTTTTTTTATTTTAAGTACCGTAACGCATGGCGATCTTACCCCATACGCATATAATATAATGATTTATAAAGATAATGAAGAATTTATCTTACATATCTGCGAATGCAAGGCAGTCGAAATATTTATTTATTTATTTTACCATTTATGTATACAAATAATACACCTACATGATATACAAATAGATAAAAAAAAAAAACAGAACAGAAAAAAGGTGAAAAGAGGTACAGAGGAAAGAATAAGAAATCTCTTCCAGCATACCTTCCATACATATTCTAGAGAAGTGACTGCTTACTGGACGTAGCTTTGAAACACTTCCAATAAGGTGGACCGATGATCGTGAAGGCCACGGTAATTCGTTGAATGGGGAAACACAGAACCGGTTGAGAGCTGACGATGCTTGGAGGACATCTATGTTTAGGAATAGATAATGATGATGATGAAGAATACCCGATGCATGGACCAAAGTATAAAATATACTTTGGTCTGAGGCTCTTAAAGTCATAACATTTTGAATATATTATTTAACCCATCGGAAAAAATATTCCACCCATAAAATTATTTTCTCGGTGGTAGGCCATAACATCGGCTGCCGGAAGAAGTTACCATTCACCAGACTAAGTTTTGCTACCAAGCGATTCGTCGTGATCCGGCATGATGTCTGGTGAAGCAGTACGGAGGACGGGTCTGAGCAGTTGTGTTGCGATGTATACCGGGTACGATGCGCTAAATGTTGTTGTGTCGGGAGTTTGGTCGTGGAGAGTCTCCAGATCAATCTCCCTCTGGCGCAACATCGTTGGTCGTGTTGGTCTTGGGTTTAACATTGCATCACCTCGCACAACTGCCGTCATCCTTCCTATTCCTAAGTTTTTTAAGTGTGCGCTTTGCCATCAACGATCGCATCACTGCTTACTATCAGGCGGGATTGCAGTCAAGTACTAGTTTATAATTATTTAAAAACAAAAAAATAATACATGATGCAAGATAATTCAAAAACACAAATTCCCACAAAGGACTGAAAGTTGGAGCGTGAAAAGTGACAAATTGCAAGTTATTTAAAAAGAAAGTTTCGTAAAAATGTTGGGTCTTAATCACAGGGTCGATTAAAACTTTGTGATGTTGTTCAAACACCATGGGGATAATTTAGAAGTTTTTATTACTTATTGATTAACAAGACTTTCTCACGGTTCTGTCTGGTTTTCTGTCATTTTCGAGCTGGTTTATTCTATCATTTATTTATAAGACGCTAGTATGACGTGTTAAAAACTTCATTAATTCGTTGTGAAAAAGGTATAGGTACATTCTGTATAGCATCATATTTGTCTACAGTGGATCCATGATGGTTATATACAGTATGTTAACTAACAGAGGGCGTTCCCGTTAACCCGAAATAGTATAGGATACATACATGCTAAAAAAAATATTTCCATTCGAAAACAAAATGTTTAAAAAATTTTTCCAATATGAAAATATTCAATAAAAATTTTAAATTGACATGTAAAAGAAACACACCGTACACGCGAACATGAAAGACGGCAACGTCGCAATTTATTTATACATGACGACTACTATTTTGATTTAAAACAGGAGGTTTCAAATTTATTTCCAATTAGAATTTTTTTTATTCGGATTTTTCTATGCTGATATTTTTATTTTAATCTATTAATGATATATATTAACGAGCTTAAGGGAACGCCCTCTGTTATTTAACATACTGTATAACACGTCCACATCATAGTAACAGAACTAAGTACAATGGTGATGCTTATATCATAAGAAATCAAGAATCAACATACCTGTAAAAGCACATATGTAGATATATAAATGGACGTAGTTATGCAAAATGGATCCAACCCACAAAAATCGTTTTTTGAGTTACTGTCATAAATGTCTAAAATCATCTACACATCAACTTTAGTATAAGTATGCAAAAAATATCAAAGCCGCAAAAAAGTACAGAAAAATACCCATTATTTAAAAGGAAATCTAAATCTACTGTCATATTATTTTAATATACAACGAGTAGGTAACAGAAAAGGTATATACATACCAAGGGAATGGCATCTTTACATGATATCAAACGATATCGGAAGGGTTTCCACTCAAAACAAAATACTCAAAAAATTGATACCAAATTTTCGTTTTCGTGTGTTTCTTAAATTCAAATCATAACAAACGTGGCAGCACACTACATACATTAATAACTACTCGTTACATGTCACGTTACTTGCCAAAATCACTATAAATGTCTTTAATACTTCAGTGCGCCTAGTATGGTAGTAGCCTATCACAAGTGGTGTTTTTTCTCATAACTTCCTAACAAAAAGAGATAGAATTAAAAATCCTTCCTTCTTTCTCCCTTCCTTCCTAATAAAATGCAATGCTGTTAGCATTGCATTTTATTAATTTTTTACAAGTTAATTAAACTCTTCGCCTTGTATTTATTTTTAATATTAGTCGTTGTTTTTTTACGAAAAACTCATTGTTTGACTTTATATTTAGCTATAGAAACTAAAAACTTGCTTAAGTTTTAATTTTTGACGTAGTTGTGGTTTCAATATTAAAAACCACGATTTGTTCAAGCGGTATATGTACCGTGGCGCGCAGGCAAATGAAGGAACACGGTATTGGGAACAACTCTACTTTACCATTTGTACGGACGACAGCAGGTCAAGAGTCTATTTCTTAGTAACAGCCCGTAAGCTGGGAGTCGGCAGTATGATTTTCCCGCCCCCGTATCTTAGAAAGCACGTAAAGCCATTGCCTGTCCCTGTAGTGTAATTTCACACTATCTGTAGCAATGGGTTTCATTTTGACAGTTCAACAATATTCATTGCTTGATTCACGTTGTTGAGCAGACACATTTTCGAACATGAATAGCAATGGATTAGCAATATGCTTCGAAACGATTCCAATTGATATTAATAGTGTTTTAAGCAATTAGGGTGCTGATTTTCTCGGATTGTGACGAATTGCCGTCTCATCAGAATATGACGTTGATGGAATGGAGAATACAGCTGTGTCTACGCACAAACTTGTGCACTTTATTTCCCGCACCGAAGACTAATCCCCAGCGATATTGATGGCCGATATCCGTGTTTCGGTCATGGACGCCTATAATTATGTATTATTATTACGGAACCAAGTTTAAGCTGGCTTTAATCTGTTTCAAACTTAAATCTATGGATTGATTGGAAGACAGATTATAGGTAACTCGAAACTTGTAATAATTAATTTTAGTTTCAAAGTACGGGACACGACATTAGTTGACGCAGTTTTAGTTTAATTTATCTACTGTACTAAATATATCTGTACTAATTCTCATGTTCAGACCAGGTCACGAACATGGAGGATTTTGAATATTATTTTATTATTTTTATGCCTGACAAAGCAAACGAAGATCCGTTTGCAAACATTGAGTTCGACCCGAAATATTCATCTGAGTTTTCAATGTATATTTTATATTTATTGCCGAATGCAGTGTAAGCTCTTAATCCAATTAAACTAAGTTTTATTTTTTTACATATTATAAACTAGTGTTTGAGCGCAATCCTGCCTGATGATAAGCAGTGATGCAATCATTGATGGTAAAGCGCACTAGAATAGGGAGCCTATTCACTCTAGCCTTGAAGACACTTAAAGTATAGTCAGACGGAAACACCGCCGCTGGCAAATTGTTCGAGTCCCTCGATGTACAGGGTAAAAAAAGCCTCCTTTTTTTGAAGTCGGTATCAATTCGACCCACATGTATGTAAGCCAAATTTCAAATGTATGCATGTTTTTATGTTTGTGCGCACACATTTCCAGAACTACAAGTCCGATTTAAGTAATTCTTGTTTTTGTTGTACTATGTATTGTTCAACTTGGGAATACTTTAAGGTTCATCAAAATCGGTGCAGTAGTTGTTGAGATAGAGATTTTTGAGGCATTCCACGAAGCACAGCCAAACGAAGCACAGCCAGAGGAAGCGCATCTAACGTATTCCACTAAGCACACCCGTAGCTGGGCTTCAAATAATAATATTAAAATAATTAATTTTCTATTCCACGAAGCACACCTATGAAATATCACTCGCATAGTGCGGGGACAATGAAATAAAAATATCGATAGAAGAAAATATTTGTTATTTAAATGACGAACTTAAATTTCTAACATCTTTCAGTTTCATTATAATAATGTGTGTGTGTGTGTGTGTGTGTGTGTGTGTGTGTGTGTATGCGTGTGTATGCGTGTGTGTGTGTGTGTGTGTGTGTGTGTGTGTGGTCATATTGACATTCTTACTATTTAAAATCACAGATTGTTTCCTAATTTCAACAAAAACATTTTAAATATTGTTTTACATAGAGATCTATGTTGAAAATTTCTTATAACTACCTATTAATGAATAATAAAAATACTCTACTTTAACATTAAAAATCAGTTTGTTTTACCGCACACACACACACACACACACACACCCCCACACCACACACACACACACCCCGACACACACACACACACACACACACCGACACACACACACACACACACCCCGCCACACACACACACACACACACATTATTATAATGAAACTGAAAGATGTTAGAAATTTAAGTTCGTCTTTTAAATAATAAATATTTTCTTCTATCGATATTTTTATTTCGTTGTCCCCGCACTATGCGAGTGGTATTTCATAGGTGTGCTTCGTGGAATAGAAAATTAATTATTTTAATATTATTATTTGAAGCCCAGCTACGGGTGTGCTTAGTGGAATACGTTAGATGCGCTTCCTCTGGCTGTGCTTCGTTTGGTTGTGCTTCGTGGAATGCCTCAGATTTTTTCGTATTGATGAGAACTTATTCTAACATGGATTATGGCTGCCATTATTGTTATGAGGTGAAAAAAAGTAATTTTCAAATTTCGACTAAGACACTGAAAAGCATGAAATAAAAACTTTTTACAAAAAAAATTGAAACCGACTTCAAAAAACACAAGGAAAAAATAATTTTACTTTTGTCTTGGCTCTAGAAGTCGGTGGCGAGCTAAACAACAGAAAACTCTAGACACCGACTAATATATAAAGCTGAAGAGTTTATTTGTTTGTTTGAACGCGCTAATCTCAGGAATAACTGGCCCAATTTGCAAATTTTTTTTGCGTTAGATAACCCATTAATCCAGGAAGGCTTTAGGCTATATAAAATCACGATGTGACTAATAGGGGCGGATTATATAAAAAAAGAACATATTGCAACCTACGCGACCTACTATTAATATCAACATTATAGTAATAACACTCACAGTGGTTGATCGTCCAGGTTAAATTACGCAGTACGTTGTCTGTGGATGGGTAGGCAACCATCTTTATAGACCAAGACGCCCGTATGCCTCAGAAACATCGATCACTTATACACTAGATACTCAGTCTCGAACAAAACTCTTATCAAAAATGGCGACAAGTATTAAGCAGTCTGAAGTAGTCAAAATAAATATACATTCATTTAAAATTAGCCTTACGTGCAGTGTATAAAGTTCTTATCACTAAGCAGTACGGCCGAGTCTGACATCAAACCAAAATTCAACCTTACACCGTACACGCATATATTAAAGTCAGAATTATACAGTACCTAAGTATTAAATGAAAGAAGCACCCAAGTGCTGTTGTGCGCTTGCTCAGTTCAACCATTTTTTTACGCTAATTGTGAATCTAGTGTATATGTAAGTGATCGATGGCAAAAATTGTTGTTGAGGTTTTTGGCGGGAAGCTAAGATGAGTGCCACGCTCATTTTTCATTGGACTTTTAAATTATTTATAGTGTCGTTTACTAAATAAAAACGCGTGATTTATGTAGTAAAAAGTGCATTCAGTGAATAATTCATAAAGAACAGTGAAATATTGTAGCATAGTGGCCACATCATGGCTTTGTATCAAAACTTCCTCTTGAGTGTTCGGTACTCGCGGCCGTCTTTTTCGACATGAATAATTCATTACGTGACATTGGCTAAATGCACAAACCGTGCGAAGCCATAAGAGAAAGAAAGAAGAGTTTTTGAAGATTTTTATTTTACTTGAAATTGGCACAAAGTCATAACTAGTGCAACAAAAAAAAAAAAAAAAGTGATCGATGCTCGGAAAGAACGTTAAGCTATTGGTTCTGGCTGTCATTTGTGGATCTTTAACAGTCAGATTCGAAAGTCTGATCACAAAAGGGCCTACAATTTGTTCTTCTGGCACCCTAATTGTGTTTAATACACCTTTACTATTAGTTGGAATCATTTTGAAGCTTATTGCTATTAGATTGCTCCCTATGTTCAAAAATGTGTCTGCTTAACAATGCAATGAATGCTGTTAAAGTGTCAAAATGAAACCCATTGCTAATGATAATGTGTTACGCAATTACCGTGCTGGTTTGACTGTTTGTTTATGCTAGTTTATAATATACGTTTTTTAACGCACCCACGATACAGGAGTACCTAATACCTAGTGTGGGGCAAGGTTTAAAAAAATATATAGGTACTCAGCTCAATTTTTTAAATTTCCGTGATTAAAAAGTTTATTTATTGACATTTTTCCAAGTTTTTTAGGTATTGTTGAACTTTATTTCTTCGCTTTTAAATTTTCATAGAATGATAAGTTTCAGTTCTTCAATCATCGAGAAGTCAAAACTTTTAGAAATGCCGACTTTTTCTTTCGTATCTATAGAAGGTGACACTTAAGTCTTAAAGAATATTGTCCTCTGTTTGACTTAGGCCAGACTTAGACTCTGCGACTTATAGTCATTACTTATTAATTAATCACTTAAATTAATTGAAATGTATCACCCAGTTGACAGTTTAAAAACATTTCTATTGGGTGTACTAATGTTGTGTAATTGAATTATTGAGTGACATCTCAAAGTGTGGAAATTGTGACTACATTGTTGGATTGAGTTTCACTTGTAAAAACAAATGTAAACTTTCATAGTAAATAAATAAATAAATAAAACTTACTAATCTATTACTAAATCTTTAAACTTGCACGAGAAGGAATCAATCCGCAGAGAACTGTCAAACTGAAATATAGATACTTTAAATTCGATTATCTTTGTTGGGGTTTTTCGCCGTTGACGATAGCCCAGAGTTGTTGTAGGTAACTAATGAGTAACACTAAAACCACCAGTATTAAGCCGCACTTGTTTTATTTACACCTGACCGCGTAACGGAGGTATATTTACGACTGAATTACATTGTGTTCAAGTTTATTCAATATACAATAGCATTTTGCTGTATGAGCATTATTGGCCCGTACTATCTTTAACATATTCATCATCATCATCATCCCAGCGCCAATCCCAGTCGCATCCGCAGCTTTTTCAGCTTTGGAGTCTGGGGTCCGCTTTACCAGTCTAACTGCTGATTTTGGCTAAACTTCGATATTTTCCGTGAAGCGACTGCCGTCTGACCTCCACAACCCGAAGGCGATATCTAAGCATTGCAGTTAGACCAATTGTTAGACTTTTGAGGGCTCCAACAACCCGTAACGACTACCACTAGATGTTCCTATGGCAACCGGGATCAACGGCTTAACGTGCTTTCCGAGGCACGATCAGACCAGTGCAAATATTCATATTCATGCATACAAACATTTGCACTGTGCGGGGATCGAACCTGCGCCTCCTTGCGCAACGGCCGCGTTCGCTACCGCTACGCCACGGAGGCTGTCGACTATCTTTAAAATATTCATCATCATCCCAGCGTTAATCCCAGTCGCATCCGAAGCCTTTTCAGCTTTGGAGTCTGGGGTCCGCTTTATCAGTCCAACTGCTGATATGGCTAAACTTCGACATTTTCCGTGAAGCGACTGCCGTCTGACCTCCACAACCCGAAGGCGACATCGAAGCATCGCAGTTAGACCAACTATCTTTAACATATTATCCTGTCAAATTCAGATACTCTATAGACAGTTTGGACGCTGAAGACGGATTAAAAACATGGCGACTGAAAATACGTACTAATATTATAAATGCGAAAGTAACTCTGTCCGTCTGTCTGTCTCCTCTTCACGCCTAAACTACTGAATCGATTTGAATGAAATTTGATACAGATATAGTCTGGGACCCGAGAAAGGTCATAGGATAGTTTTCATCCCGGAAATCCCCCGGGAACGGGAACTATTATTCCACGCGGACGAAGTCGCGGGAAAAAGCTAATACGTTATACGTGTAACAAAAAGGGTATATACATACCAAGGGCATGGCATCTTTAGATGATATCAAAGGATATCGGAAGCGTTTCAACTCAAAATAAAATAATAAATTGGTACCAATTTTCGGTTTCATGTGTTTCTTAAAATCAAATCATAACAAACGTGGCAGCATACTACATACGTTAATAACTACTCGTTACCCGTCACGTTACTTGCCAAAATCCGACAAATGTCTTCAATATCTCTGTGCGACTAGTATGATAGTAGCCTATCACAGGCGGTGTTTTTCCTCATAACTTCCTAACATAAAGAGATAAGATTAAAAAACCCTTCCAATATCGTTTGATATCATGTAAAGATGCCATGCCTTTGTTATGTATATACCCTTTCTGAAACACGTTGTATATTTCGCCAGGCGTAGACTAATTTTACAGAATTAAACTAACATTTATCTTTTGTCCTTTTGTTATTGAAAAAGAAAGAAAAAGATGCACTAAATTTACATTAAGTTTATTTCATGAACAAGGTAATCGATTCCATGTTTTTAATTAACAGTTCAATATATTTTTTAGTGTTATATACATTGATATAATATTAAACTAAGGTAGATACGTCACTAGCGCACTGAAAATGAAGCGTACAAAAGGAGTTAAGTCCAGCAAGTCGCTTTAGTTTCGTCGATTCTATTTAAGCGCAAACGACAAACACTAGCTATCTTTTTCTTCTCTATGCTTTAGATTGCGCCCCATGTCACTCACACTGTGCCAACGTGTGAAATGTACGCAGAATAAAAAAATTGCATGTGTGTGCTGCTGCTCCGATCGGCACATTTATTTTGGTTAATTTGTTAGAGCATATCATATCTGTTTAATATTATATCAATGGTTATATAGGTTGTAGAACACAGAAACACGCTCACAGGCAGCCTCCGTGGCGTAGCGGTAGCGAACACGGCCGCTACGTAAGGAGGCGCGGTTTCCAAATAATTGTATGCATGAATATGAATATTTGCACTGGTCTGGTCGTGCCTCGGAAAGCATGTTAACCCGTTGATCCCGGTTACCATACGAACATCTAATGGCAGTCATTACGGGTTGTTGGAGCCTTCAAAAGTCCAACAATTGGACTAACTGCAATGCTTCGATATCGCCTTCTTGTTGTGGAAATCAGACGGCAGTCGCTTCACGGAAAATATCAAAGTTTAGCCAAAATCAGCAGTTACACTGGTAAAGCGGACCCCAGACTCCAAAGCTGATATAGCTTCAGAAACGACTGGGATTAAAGCTAAGATGATGATGATTTAGGTTCTTAAAGAGACAAATGTTGCAAACATTACATTTATAATAGGGATGTTCCCTGGGTAAAAAAAATGATTATATATACTATTTAGTCCGTCATAGAAAAATATTGAAGACGTATATTTTGTTTTATCAAATCAATAAAAATTGACAATTATATAAAAAGCAAGATCAGGAGTGGTGGCTGGTGACGTCACTCCCCGCTAAAAAGTGTAGCGTGCAGTGACGTCACACGAGTTTTCAACGCACTGTGTCGTCTTCATTTTTTGTTTATATGAAAAAATATGTGTTTTTTTTATAAATTACAAACTAGCGCTTGACTGCAATCCCGCCTGATGGTAAGCAGTGATGCAATCGTTGATGGTAAAGCGCACTAGTTTATTAATCCTACTCACTCAAATGAACTGAGTAAATAGGAAGGAAGACAACAGTTGAGCGCGGTGATGCAATGTTAAACCCAGCAACATGACCAACGATGCTGGGCCAGAGGGAGATTGATCTGGAGGCCCTTCACAACCAAACTCCCGACACAACAACATTTCCCGCATCGTACCCGGTACGCACATCGCAACACAACTGCTCAAACCCGTCCTCCGTACGGCTTCACCAGACATCATGCCGGAACACGACGAATTGCTTGGCGGCATAACTTTGTCTGGTGGGTGGTAACTTATGACTGATTAGTTTTTTATAGTCAACTACCCTATTGAAAGTATGTATTGTAATTGGAACGCTTGCCTAATTATATCCAAAAACCACACGCCACCATTTCAGCATTTAAGAGCAGAAATAATACATCAAGTGAAAATTGGTCCTTTAAAGTCTTTGAACCCTTTTAATGCAAAAGACCCAACAACCGATACTGCATGAAATTATATAATTAAAATCAATGAGTTGAAATCGTTTTGTAATGGCGTGAACGGAATCTATTAGGACTAAAATCATGTACAAGTGGCATTTGATTACAGCACGTTCATTCAATTAGTGGGCGTCCATTATTACGGCTATTATTTTAAAAGCATTGGAACACGTCAGTCATGTGAGTTTTAGCGGGTTTTACATAATATGTAATGTCACGTTATGATAGTCTTGCTGGAACATGGGTTATGTGTAGGGAACTTTTAGTCTCAACAGCATTTAGGAGGGTGTAGTTATAAGCTAAGTGCTACATACAAACAACAATCAATTAGCACTCTTAGTAAGGAAAATCCCACTGCATTCATTCTTCAGAGTAGCATCCATTTTCTGTGGCCATCGTAAAATTCAGCAAATTTATCATCATCATCATCATTTCAGCCGAAAGATGTCCACTGCTGGACATAGGACTCTCCCAAGGATCTTCACGACGACCGGTCCTGCGCCTCCCGCATCTAGCGGTTTCCCGCGACCTTCACCAGGTCGTCGAGCCACCTTTTCGGGGGCCTACCCACGCTGCGCCTTCCGGTGCGTGGTCGTCACTGGAGAACCCGTCGTTGAATTTCATTTAATGTTCAGTTATTTTTGTCACAACAATGAATGGGGAATATCTAACGTCCTGGAAGAACTGGATTACGCCGATAACTTATGCCTGCCGAGTCACACACGAGTCGGCATACAAACCAAGCTGGACGATCTACAACGAGAGGCAAAGGAAGATGAGTTAAGCTCAAAATGTTCCGGTCCAATGTAAAAACCGTATTGATGTATGGGTGTGAGACATGGAAGGTCACAAAAGACATCTCGCGTAAACTTCAGGTCAACTGTCTTCGCCGTATTCTCAGTACCCACTGGCCCGAGAAAATCTCAAATCTAGATCTGTGGGAACCCTGCGGTAAAACTTCGATCGACCACCAGACCAAATGCCGCAAATGGAACTGAATCGGTCACACACTCCGAAGGGATCCTGAACACATACCAAAACAAGCCCTAGACTGGAATCCCCAAGGAACGCATAAACGTGGCCGCCCTAAGCGGATCTGGCGGCGAACGCTCATCGCAGAAGCGAAGAACATAAAGAAGACCTGGAGCGAAATAAAACGCAAAGCTTAAGACCGAACGGGTTGGCGGCACACTGTCGACGCCCTCCGTCCCATCTAGGGAACACAGGAACATATTTAAATTTCCTTTAAACATATTAACAAACTGTTATTTGTAGATACTCGTGATCCAAATACAAAAAAAAAAAAAACTGTGTTGAAACATTTACAGTAATTTGGCAAAACTGCTGTACGTTTCATATAATACGTTTTTTCACATTATCCAATCAAAGACTGCTCCTGTATTCGTCGAATTAATAATGTCCCGTTCGCGTCACAGTGCGCGCACGCATCTCTACAGTACACTCAAAACTATCGTGTCACGCGCACCCGAATAATGCTCTATTATGTTTTAGTAGTTTTATAACAACAATAGCTTTTAGTTGTATTGTAATTATTGTGGTTTTTAGTGGCTGTTGTGTTTTATGTGAGTGTGGTTTAACGGGCGGTCAGACAAAATGGGATGTAAAGTGATTGTTTTCTCTATTTGTTTAGTTTTCGGTAAGTTATTTTTTTTAGATTAAGTGTCATTTTCGGTTCTATCAATTAAATTAATTAATTTTGCTTAAACATATATTTTATAAGACCCTTTGTCTTTAAATTGTGCCGAATATTTTTTTCTTCTTCTACTCCTAACTTTCCTCGTATCATTTTCCTCATTTCTCCAAATAGCTTGTATGACAAACCGATTTCCAACAACTTTTTAGTCACATCGGGCAACCGAACGAAAGCCTTCGAAGAAGAAGGAAGGTTTTAACCTTCATGGTACTAAATCAATGATTGATTTAGTCCAACGAGAGGATTATAATAAGACTTAGAAAAAACATTCCACCACATGTTTGACATGGAAAAATTATACTATAGAAAAAGGTTACTTGAAATGGTTTTCATAAATAACGCTAAAGAAAACTGTCGCCGGTTTACAATAAATCTTTCCTAGATAGGTTTTTTGTTAGGACGGTGCTGATTTTGGAAAGAGTTTGGTTCGGATTTTACCCTTTTTATCTACTTGTAACAACTATTTTACTTTTGACAAATGAGCATTTTTATTAGGTAAATGATGTAATGATGACCTTTTATCGCTGTTACATAAAAGCTTGATATATAGAATGTACAATCGACAGCACATCAACGTAAGGTACATACTAAAATCTGTCATATTTCTTTATTAGCTTTTCAACGTTATAGTAAAGCATTAAGGCTGGTGGTTGATTGGGACTTTTTCACAGTAGGTTAACCTGCTGTCGTCCGTACTTTATCCCACCCATACGTTGTTAACACCACTACGATCCGGACGAAGCCTTTCGCCTCGTTTTTTATACCGCGCACATCGAGGGACTGGAACAATTTGCCAGCGGGAGCGTTTCTGTTTGACTATAATTTAATTTTCTTCAAGGCTACAGTGAATAGGCTCTTAATTATATTTACTTATAAAAAAAAAGGTGAACCGTTTTTATTGATAAGAAAACAATCGATTGAAATATATCTGAAGATAAATCGTATGACGACCTACCATATTTATAATCTACACTAATCAAAATTAATACTGCTGAGATCTTCTTTCTTTGCACTGAAAATCAGCTTAGAAAAATTCTTTGATAATCGAGTTTTTGAAGAAGATTATACAACGTGTAACATAAAGGGTATATACATAAGAAAGGCATGGCATCTTTACATGATATCAAACGATATTGGAATTGTTTTTTAATCCTATCTCTTTATGTTAGGAAGTTATGAGGAAAAACACCGCCTGTCATAGGCTACTATCATACTAGTCGCACAGAGATATTGAAGACATTTATCGGATGTTGGCAAGTAACGTGACGGGTAACGAGTATTTATTAACGTATGTAGTGTGCTACCACGTTTGTTATGATTTGATTTTAAGAAACACACGAAACCGAAAATTTGGTACCAATTTTTTTAGTATTTTATTTTGAGTTGAAACCCTTCCGATATCGTTTGATATCATCTAAAGATGCCATGCCCTTGGTATGTAGGTATATACCCTTTTTGTTACCCGCAGAAGCCGAAAAAATATTTAGAAAAATTAATACCGCGTGGTAACGAAGTTATAACGCAAGCAGGCAATG